>WOVY01014773.1:0-118450 GCA_013436015.1 Rhipicephalus annulatus | reverse complement strand
TTGCGCAGTTCGAAAGCACGGTCGTAATGTACAGGCACAAAGACGATCATACCCGTATGATCGTCCAAGCGGAAAAATGGCACGGGAAACAGAACACTGCGTCAGCAAACCGTCGTTAGCTCTTCTAGATAAAGAGCTACAGTATCTGGCAAGTGGAGCACATGGTCCATGAATCTGCTTTTGTCAAACGTTCACGTTTTGTTGATTGTTAAGTGCTAAGTTAATCATTTTTTGTAGATTTTTGTGTTTTCTTTTTCTGTTTCAGACATATATATGTGGTTTGTGAAAAATAAACCTTCAGTTGATAGTCTGCGCTTGTCCTTGTATCTTCTTGTCGTCGTAGTTTACTACCGCGCAGTTACATACGTCGATCATGCATCACCAACTCGCCCAATCGTCCACCTTGATTAGTTACATTTCTAGTTCTTCGGGCAGTGTTTCGTCCCTAACCCTTCATCCGTCTATACTCATCACCCTCGTAGCACTGGCTACCTGCCGTGCCCGTGCTTTCGCGTTCCACATTCGACAGAAACAGCTGCCTTCAGACGTGAAAGGATTATTCGGTGGCGTCAACCCCTCCAGCAGCCATGGTCTCCGGATTTGTAAGATTCTCAGATCAGAGTGGAATAGACAGGCCCGCCGTATAGAGAAGCCCTGCAACTTCAGCTTCAACAGGAGGCCAGTCCCAGTATCAAAAGACGAAGAATGAAGGAGTTCACCGCATGCATCGAGCATACCACAGACACTCTGTGGGCAGGTGAACTCAGGAGGCTACGCTCTGAAATCGCGGCGAAGCAGCGCTTCAAAGGTGTTGTGCACACGTGTGGTGACGTAGTTCTTCCAGACTTCGTACGCGGACGTTTGAGCTTAGGCCCCAAGTATGCCGTAGACAAGAATTACACCGCACCGGATCTTCTGGCCATAGTGAGACGTGTTTCAAGCCTTGCTCCCACAAGAGGACTGTAACAGGTGCGTGTCTGAAGGAGTAGATGTGCTGAAGCAGTAAGCCCGTGCGCAAAGTAGTCTACCTTTAAGCAAGACAATTTCACATCTCCGAGACAACGAACTGTGCGTGGTGCCTTCGGACAGAGAGGGAGGCTTCGCGGTCCTCAACAAAGACTTGTACCTGAAGAAAGCTGTAAGTGCGGTCACATCCGTCTTCAAAAGTGCAGTGGTAGTGACCTGGTCAAAGTCAAATCTAAGGCGACAAAAAACTGTGCACGCAGCTTAACCTGTCTGAAATAGCAAGAAAGGTAGAAAAAAGTGAGAAGTTGGCCCTAGAGATGTTTTTTTCGGCAAAGACACACAAAGTCGATGTGCCATTTCGTGTCATCGTTACAGAGAAGGGCTCTTGGCAAAACGCCTTAGGGATGTTTGTGCAGAAAAAGTTGAAACTTTAGAGATTAATGATCCCTTTCTAGTCAGGAATCAAGGGAGGTCACTGAATTCTTCAAAGAGTATTCTAACTACACTTTGAGTGCTTTTTCCATAGATATCAAAGATTTATATTATTCTCTCCCTCGTGACGCTTTGTATTCATGCATAGAAGAATGTGTTGATCTAATGGGCCACGTAACGTTCCAGAATGCAGCTGGTGTCAGTGTTAGCAGTTTTCTTGACCTGCTAGCTACCTATCTGACCTCTACCTATGTAGAATGGAACGGTGATGTTTATCAAAATAGTGGCGTTTCAATAGGATCTTCGATTGCACCGATTCTGAGCGATTTGTTGCTTGCGAAGTTCGACAGGAACTTGAAAGAGCGGCTGAGTTGTCAGGAAGTCGTGAGAATTTTCAGGTTCGTCGACGACTACCTGGTGGTTTTTAAGTGTGAATCTGCTAGAGTAATGGGTTGTCATCTGATGTCATTGAAGCTTTTAGTGACTGCTTGAGTCCACTCGTACTGACCCATGAACTCCCAGTGAACAACTCGATTCGCTTCCTAGACATGAGACTTTTGTTCAGCGTGAATCACGCATGCTGGTTGTATGAGCCTCGCGCTATGAAACCGCTTTTGCCTTTTAAATCAGCGCATAGCAAATTGGTTAAGAGAGGCATAGTGAACTCCTGCTTCACTAATGCCCTGGACAGATCATGTTTCCATATGATGGAAACAAGCTTCCAAAATCAAGTTGAGCGTCTGAAAGAAGCTGGCTACCCGGATTCGCTTCTCATTTCTGTGGGCAGAAACAATAAAAAAGAAGAAAAAGCCCAGAAGCAGAGAGAGCACTAATGACAGAGACAAAAGCAAACGCGACAAAGTCGCAGTAATCCCTTACAAGCACCAGCTATCTCACAAGATGAAAAAGCTCGGTCAGCGCATGGGCGTAAAGGTCGTTTTTTTCGGCACCTTACAAGCTCTCTCAGCTAGCCAAAATGACATGTGTAAACAATAGGCCCAAACAATCTTGCACTGTCAGGCATAAAACTCAGTTTGTCAGATGTGTCACGAAGGTAGTTTATAGAATTCCGCTATCTTGTGGTGCGTGTTACATCGGGCAGACTGGGAGATGCCTAAATGAGCGCCTGCGCGAGCACGCACGCAATGTGCGCACTGGGCAGTGAGGGTTTTTTGGCTCAGCACGTCAGTAGGTGTGGCTGCATTGCGCAGTTCGAAAGCACGGTCGTAATGTAACAGGCACAAAGACGATCATACCCGTATGATCGTCGAAGCGGAAAAAAATGGCACGGGAAACAGAACACTGCGTCAGCAAACCGTCGTTAGCTCTTCTAGATAAAGAGCTACAGTATCTGGCAAGTGGCGCACATGGTCCATGAATCTGCTTTTGTCAAACGTTCACGTTTTGTTGATTGTTAAGTGCTAAGTTATCATTTTTTGTAGATTTTTGTGTTTTCTTTTTCTGTTTCAGACATATATATGTGTTTGTGAAAAATAAACCTTCAGTTGATAGTCTGCGCTTGTCCTTGTATCTTCTTGTCGTCCGTGTTTACTACCGCGCAGTTACATACGTCGAGCGTGGACAAGCGATGCAGCAACGGTGCGTGGACAAGCGACGCTTTCAGACCCGGCTTTCGCTACGCGCTTAGATTTTTAAAAGTGGTATTCGGGGACTTCTGCGAGGCCACCCCCTTCTATTTCTAAAGCACGCAGTCATGTTTTCGCTGCTCTCGCAGAGTTAGTGTTATGTGAAAGTCACGGTCTGGCTCGTACATTGCCAAAGTGAAAAAAGGTCCTAGTGCGGACGTTTTGTGATAGTCCTCTCCTTCTTTGTGTCCCACATCTCCCAACTTATTCAAACAGCCTAGTTGTGACTGTGCGTGTGGCTTCCAATCAATATCCTTGAGTTTCAGCTGCAATGAGAGGCATCTGTACCGGCCGTTCGTGATTTCATCCTTTGCTGTTTGTTTTTTTTTTCATCTGCCACAAGGCGCCCTGTCCCATTTGCATTCGTTTCAATATGGGCGTCCATAAACACTACTTTTACGTTATGTACTTCTTGCATGTTTTTTTTTGCTATAATTAATGCACAGTTCCCTTCATCGGCCACTGTCCTTTCTCCCTACCCGAGTTGCGGCATGAAATCGATTGGCTTGGAAAGAAAAATAGATCCAGCCAAGAAAAGAGTATGATGACAATAAATTATGTATACTGCTTCACACGTGCTGGTTTCTCTTCTTTATTTCTTTTTGTAAAACTCTGAAAACGAAACAGTGTGTCCATCCTGTCTGGTTGTGGGAAAGGAACGATTCACTTTCGTTCTTTCATTCGTTCGCTACTTTGTTTGTTTGTTTCACATTTTGTTCCATCGAGGTCGTAAAATGCAAATTCCATATCACGAAATTCTAGTCATAATAATAGTATATTTGGCAGTGTCTCACGTCCCAAAAGCGCAATATGAATGTCAGACGTGTTAGGGGAGGGGGTGAGAGATGGGCTCCAAAAACTTTTGACCGCCTCTTTAAGGGGAGCTCGTCAACGTGCATCTAAACATAAGCACATCGAAGGCTTAGATGGAGGCCTGTGGCCTTCTGCCTCCATCTAAGTGCGGCTGCCACAGTCGGGATTCCATGACATGAGCTTTTCCTCAGCAGTCATGCACAATAAGACAACCATTGTGGCCAATTCTCCTTTTAATCGTCGCCGCTAAGGATAGTGAAGAGAAAAAGAAAGATAAAGAAAGTGGGTTTTTTCTAAGAAAAGCATCCGGTTTGCTACCTTGTACATAAACGCGGACCAAAGGAGTGTAAAAGAATGAAAAAGACGATAAAGAGCTTGTAACAGTGGTTTATTGATTGATTGGCCATATGATTATGAGAAACGCCGTATGGGAGGGCTCCAAAAATTTAGAACACCTGGTGTTCTTTAACGTGTACCCACATCTGAGCACATGGGCCCACAGCATTTTCGCCTCCATTGAAAATGCAGCCACCACAGCCGGGATTCAACCCCGCAACCTGTGGGTCAGCAGCCGAGTACTGTAGCCACAAGACCACCACGGAGGGGCTTGTGACAGGGGTCAACAACAACAAAAATAATGCCATGACTGTGGTACCCATCAAAAAATAACAACACAGGAAGCAAGAAGAAGAATAAAAAAGAAAAAAAGAGCCGGTTAGGGTCGGATCGTTTGTCGTCGAGGCGAGACGAGGGGATAGAGCGAAGGCCTCTATGTTGACTACTGGGTTGAGCTGGGATGTTAAGTGGGTGCAGGGTCACCGGACCCATGTCAGGGCAGGGCAGGCAGGGACACCAAAGTGGATGTGGTGAGGCCAAGTAAGACGCGCATTGTAAGCGACTTAATAGAGTGCCGACAGCTTTCTCGTGTTCGTCTATCTCCGATGCGATCAAAACTGCTTGCGACTGTGCTGATTGCCACCTCTATTTTCATTTTAGGGGCGAAGCTCCTTATGGCGTTGGTCTGTCGCTCCTCCTTATCCTCCTCCTCCTCCGTATGTATGTATATGTATATGTATGTATGTATGTATGTATGTACGTACGTACGTATGTATGTATGTATGTATGTATGTATGTATACGTAGCCACCTGTGTAACATACCCGCTTTAGAGCAGGTATGTGCCACAGGAGTTGCGATATGGGAGCTATACAATATAATTTGCCGTGAATTTGATGATTACTAAAAAACTATAATCAGAAGGACGCTGTTTGAGCACTATTGAGCAGAAAGAGTTCCCACGTTAAACTCGCTGGTTTTTTGCAATGTTCAGCGAAGGTTGGGCCACAGTGCCATAAATATAAGGAACTAATATAAAGCCACGAACTAGAGGCGGCTAAAAGTGGGATGTAGACACGAAGCGCAGGCCGTAAGAAATTGCGCGAGTGCCACCTCTCGTTCAGTCCTTGGGATGTCCGCTGGATGGCGGTACTTCTATATGCTGAATATGTGACGCTAGATGTGGGAAACGTGGCCTGGCTCATACGCCATGTTTATTCCTATTCTCCCTTCTTCCTTCTCAGCCTCTACCCACCATCACTTCATACGTCACATGATTCCCCCTCCCCCCGAAAGACCGCATGAGTTTTGAACAAGAAAAAGTAAACAAGGAGATGTTGAGAAGTCACAAATGTCAAAATGCACAATTGGTTTCATGGCCCAGTAATGTTCTGTAAACTCGCAAAGCTTCAGAAAAGAGGGAAGCAGTCCGGTGAATGGGGGAGTTCTGGTGGGCGAGGCTGGCTGTGGCGTTCTGGAAAAGGAAACCGCGTCTTGAAAAACTGCACTGACCATGATACGACTTGAGCAGCTGTGAAGAACGAACAAGATTTGAAGGTCGAATGTCGTAGGCGCCGAATTCTCTGTCGTACGCGCTGTATTTTCTGTCGCGGCTGAGACAGAATCAGATCTTGCAGCCTGCGTGTACAAGAACTGAAGTTCAAGGAATTATGTCTGTGTTCGTGCCTTGTACAAATTATAACGTTCAGTCTCTTTTTTAGTTTTCTGTGGCGTTAGCTCCGTTGATCGCATCGTGGACGATGTTTGGATATCTGGTGTAGAAGACTTCCTTGATGATTTTTTTCTGCGAAGATAGCTTGGACGTTGACTTTGTCCTTCCTTTAGTTGGTGTAGTTTTTGACGACTTTCCTTGAGTCGTAACTGCGCTTGTGGTGTCATTTTAGTTCGTCGTAGTGCGAGTTCATGAAACTGCTTTAGTTGAGGAATCTGACGAGGTAGTTTTCCTTTAGTATCATGAGCCTGCTTCTCTTTCCAACTTATTGCGACAATTAAATAGTGGGTACTCTTAGGGGCCTCATGCTTTTTGTCAGGCAAAAAAGGTTGTAGGCTAGAATTAACAGGAAGATCTTCGGAGGCTTTTGCAACGCCGTTCTTAACGGACGCTTTTGGTTCACGGCAATGCCTGGTGTGATTTCGTCAGATATTACTTGTAAATTTCGATCCATCTGCGCAGCTAAATGGCTGAGCTCATCTAATGCGTGAATCTGTATTGAAGAGAATGGGCTCGGTCAAGTACCCGCCGAATTCCTCTGCTCTATTCTGGCCATAGTGAACGTGTGAGACGTGGTGTGGGCGTTGTGAGCGACTGAAGATCCACGCGATGGAAAAGTAGGAGGTGGGTCAATGCGTGAAGACTGCTTTTGACTGTGACGACCGAGTGCGGTTATCTGTAGATAGTGGGCTTTAAGCGAGTCTTCATCGTGGTCGTAATTGTATTCTTTAAACCAAACGATCATTTCTTTGATTTTTCAATGATTCGTCGTTTTGAAATATGTGGTTGAGGTAGAATTTGAAAGCCTCGTCGGAGACGTAGTCGGTAAAGTTGATGACCATCTCCTGTTCCGACCAGGTTGCAGCGGTGGCGTGAAGCTCGAATAGGTTGAACCAGTCCTGCACGGGTCCGTCAGCCACTGATCCGGTGTACTTGGCGATGTGAAGGTCAGCTGATGGTGCTGTCATGATGCTGGTCACGGTGTAGAGTTGGGATGTACTTGTGTGCTCCACGTTCGGTCACTGCGTCTTGCTGATGTGTTCGATGATGATGACCGGTTGATGAAGTGGCTGCCAGGTCTTCATTCTGTCATCTCGTGTGACGCTAGATGTGGGAGCCGTGGCCTGGCTCATACGCCATGTTTATTCTGTTCTGATCTTCTTCCTTCTCAGCCTCTACCAACCATACGTCACAAATATGTGCGGTACTTGGAGTGATCGCTAGATGGATGGACGGACGGACGCATGAATGGATGGACGCACGAACGAACGCAGGGGTGGACGCACGAATGGAAGCACAGGCGGGCGAACGGACAGACGGATGGCACATACGGATGGTCACAAAAACGGACGGACAGAAGTATGAATGAACAGACGTGGACGGACGGACACTTTGCACCACTCATCATCATGCACTCCGTGGATATGCTGCGACTTTTTTTGTTCCTCTAAGCAAATAGATTCGTCGAACTTTATCGTCTTTATTGTGTGTTTACTAAAATATCATTCGCCAATGTAAGCAACTTTAACTGCTAGTGCACTTGAAAAAAAGCTTAGCGGATTAAGTCAAGTTCCTTGCACATTCCAATCTGAAGTAATATGCCACCGCAACGAGAGCTTCAAACTCATCTCCCACTCACAAAGCGCTTAAATTTGGCTAGAAATGATAATTCTGAATAAAGGATATTTTAAAAAGAGCACGTCAGTTGTTCTTTGTTTAAATAGATACATTGTGGTAACCCAGTTTCTTAAGCGCCTGAAAGCAAATTTGAAGCACTAACTCACGTGTGTTGCATTTAAATTTTTAAATCCCTGACGCATTCACACGAGCACTTTTCGGCAAAATAAAATCATTGCGGACCTTCATTTAACACTTTCAGAATCGTGAAAAAATTGATTGTTTTTCGGTAAGCACCGGCATGGCTCAGTGTTGGAATACCAGGTTGCTTTTTGGTAGACCAGAAAAGTTTTGTTTCGTTCCACAGAACAGAATTGATGCTAGAGAATAGGTTACAAAATGATATGAAAAAATTGGTCTTTCCAACTGTGCTTACTTCTGACAGATATTTTTTTAAATATTATTATAGCGTTATCAATACAAGACAAACTGCTCAAGAAAAATTTTATAAGAAGGTGAATGGCACTCAGCAAAGTGTATGCTTAAAAAAATGCAAATATTCGTTCTCAGCAGACAGTCTTTAGAGAATAATACTGCGAATATAGGCTCAGTAAGTACAAATGTTTTTACATATACACTGCAACATACACACTAGCGCCTTCCTTGCCCCCGCGAAACAGTTTCTTGACGTGGCGAAACAAAAGCTGGCTCAATGTGCATCGCCATTTCGAAAACATACATCTTCGTACGCATACTTACTTGTGGGGTTGGGTGTCCCTCTGAAGTCATCTGCGGTGAAAAGTAATTACGAAGAGCAAAAGAGAGATGATTTATTAGAAAGAACAGACGTTGGCCTGAGCTACTTCGCTTTAGTACTCTGCTACTCTGTACAAAAAAAGAAGAGGAACAGCTAAGTCGACGCCACAAGCGAAACCACGAGCGCTCGCCTCCCCGTCTGTAAAGGAGCTTATAAAATCTCCCCGTGGCAGAAAAAAAACTCAAAATGCGAAACTTATAAAATGTTGCCTCGATGACCCTTTAAATGGTATTAGCTGTACAAACGCGCTAAGACAGCGCCAAACCTTCAACTTGAAATCATTGTTAACACATTAATGACGGGAATAAGCATGTCATGAAAGTGTTGAGAGCTCTGCTTGATGTCTCCACTCTTTCAGCGTTAGTTGCGAAGTCCTACGCACATGTAGCCCCAACATGAAATACAGTGGGAGAGACGCATTCATCGCTATGGAGCTTCGCGCACGATGACACACTTACTCACGTGTAATTTCCGCTGCATAATTTCCAAAGATACTATGAGCCATCATTTGTATGTAATTCACAAGTTAAAAAAAGCTCACTTTCGATTGCTGACATTCCAAATGCAGTGTCAGAATAGCTTTCAACACTTTGAGGGGCTCAAAGCGTTGAGAACAATAACGACATTGCATTAGGAATGTTTCGGCGCGTTTATAAAGAGATTTTCCCACAGCCACTTCCTCACTTTGTTGGTTAAGGTGAATATACACGCCGTACTAGATGGCATTCGTGCTAGACACAAAGTATGCAGTGCTACTCGCAGCCTCCTTTCTCGTGATTCTTTTGTTTTTTTTAGGGACTAAGCTTCTTTTGGCGTGGTTTGTGCATCCCCGTTGTAGGTAACCGCTCTTCGTTAATTCTTGAACTGGCTATAGAGGGCGGTACTTGTACTATACGCTGAAAAATGCAAATTTGGTGACACTAGAGGGTGTTACTTGTAGAAAAAAAAAGGATTGACGTCACACATGGAAGGAGAGAGAGTCGGTCAAGCGACTACAATCACGTGTTCTTCGGCGGCACCGTACGCCAGGGGGTGCTCTATACTACAATAAAAGCACCGTATCGGCGCGCGCGTGGATTTAGGGGCTCGGCGACGGAAGATGGACGAGGGTGTTGAGCGGCGGTCGCGTAGAGCGGCGGCGGCGACGACGACGGCTCGCGCTCGAAGAAGAGACCCCGATGTGCGGACGCACGAGGCAGAAGCACGCCGCGAAGCTGCAGTACGACAACGGAAGGCCAAAGCAGCGCGGGTAGCGGCATGCGGACCCAGATTCGCCTCACTCTCCATCATTCACCCCGTGGATATGCTGTCATTTTTTTTCCTCTGGGAGAAATCTAATTTGGTCGGGTTTCGTATAAGGATCGCATCTCGGCCCGCCAGACAACGGACAGACGGTGCATCGCAGCCGTTCATTTGTTCAAACGGCGCCACATTTTCTCCGGAACATCGTTTCAATTGTCACGGGCATTGTCACCCCGTTCGTCCGGTCTTCCTTTCCTTAAATCTACGCGTGTTTGCTTCATTTTCCTATACTCTGCTCGGTTGTTTGCGCTGGCGAACCTCGTTGTGCTGATGTGGCTGTTATCATTGCGAGTACATCCGCTGCCCATTTCGGGTGAGACCCATTTCCGGTCGTTTTGTCCTGGCTCTCGAATCCCCAATGTGTGACCAGTTTGCCTCCTTTCGTCCGCCGATCGGTCGCCCCCTCATCTCCTCCGCTCCATTAAATGGCGAGTCACTGAAATCAGGCGACGTGGGAGACTCGTGCAAGAACTCGCACTTTCGTAATTCGATTTCCTGGAGGCGCTGCGGCCATTGAAAAGGCGCGGCTGGTATCCCAGAAGTGTTTCTCTTATTCTCGAGAATTTCGTGAGGGCCCGAGCTGTTTTGCTTCTGCCGTCTATGTAGTCTTCCGGTAAAGTTTATTAAGTACCTCGAGTGCATTCTCGACAGACTCGCAGGCACGTAGGAGTTCTTACGGCCTCTGTCTGTCATACAGCGATACATACAGAAACTGATATGGTCTTAATGCATTCGCTAAGACGACGCGAAGAAAGCAATCTACTTCGTCTTCTTTTTCTTCCACGTTGGCGCACTGATGAACCCATCTTTATAGGAGCTTTCAGCACCTAACGTGGTTTCACATTCTCTCCAGCATCGGACGCTTTGCAAGATTTCTTCATCGCACCGTATTTTGCGCGGTCTCAATAATCTGCCTAATTTTACCAAGTGACAGACAGCGTCGTGTCATGACGCCATTGTCACACCACGATGACATTACTATTTTTGGTGATCTGTGACGTCGGGATGATGTCATATGGTGAAGCCATGGCACGATGATTTTTTACGGCGATCATGTTGTCGTCGCTGACACCGATGGTCACTTTTTTTTCTCATTTGATGAAGCATATAAGGCGTTTGCGTTAAAAATATCAGTCTTCAAGGGAAGTAGAGGCTAGCCCACAATTGGATGATCTAACCTTTGCGACGACCCTGCAAACAAACTTTAAACTGTTTATAATTTTTATTATTGTTGTTGGCGCCAGTATACAATACGGCATAAGTTAAATAAAGAGGAATAGTTTATTTTTCTCGTTAACATTCAGGAGCGGTCGATGCAGATTACCATGCTTTTAGATTGCTAAGTGAGGTTGCCAACTGGTGTGGTAGTCAAGGCCGCGTACGTGGTTAGGTACGGGTCTTTTTAAGTCCGAACAGGTCTCCGGTAAGTGATCAAGCGTTGCCTCTGTGGCTGGTGCAACGCAGAAGGAACATGTCCTTGGGAAAGGCGTGCACCGAATGCCGGTGTAGCCCGTATGACAGGAGTGGTGGTGGTAGTGGTTAGAAAATGAGAAAAGGCACCTAATTTCTGCAACCTGGTCGGGAGCACGGCGCAGTGCCTGTGGCAGGAGTCAAGGTGGTGCAGGCATGAATTTTCCTGAGCGCAACTTCCTCTCGTCCAGTTAAGCCACTTGGAAGGCCCAACCCACGCGTAGGAATGAGCACGCGCGTTTGTGTGGAAGTGTTTCTTTGTGCAGGAGCAAGATCTACTTTTGAACAAACTAAGTTGAGGCAGTGGGTGATGAACTTTCGCTGGACGTAAAGCGGCATCTGTGTCCAATTGGGCTGGGGCAGACTGACTGGCCGGTCCGCAATACCTGGACAGGACGGGCACATCAGTGGATAGTTTAGTGTGAACCTAAAGCCATACTAGGGGATGATCACTTTTCGCAGCTTTTGTAAAGCATACACGTGTGGTCCGTATGTATAACCTATCTAATTATTGACAAGCAATCCACCCTGGGTATCATGACGATTAATCCATTCCGTATAATCGCGAGCTACACCCAACACTGATGGAAATGGTTCTTCTGTAATATGAAAGCACATTTTTGTTACGTTTCAGGTAGTGTGGAGCATACGAGGCCGGTTTGCAGAGCGCAGCTATCGACAGATGCGTCTACGTATGCCCCTTGTGAGTGCTCGATGGTATAGTTATGATGGCCTCTTGTGCCACGTGTCGGTTAGATTGTCGCAGCAGAGTCAGGGGTTGGTTGTCACTGGCCTTTGCCTTAAGCCATAACGGAATTTCTGAAAAGGGTGCGACAGGCTGGGGCAGTGTTGGATTATAGTAGTTTGCTAAGAGCAGCCACGAACGAACCGCTTGGCTCTTTAAGTGGTGAGCGATGCGACGCTAGTATACAATTTTGTTGATGGTGTTTAGCATCGCTTTCGTCAGCAGAGTGGCGATAGGTGTTAGCCGAAGATCATCCTCACGCCTGTTTCACATGCGAGCGATTTTGGTCCAAGAGCGGAGCGACAGCCGCCGCGCAAGGCTAAAACAGATTTTTACCGCGGCGACTAGACGCCCTTGTGAAATTCGCCCGAGTTGGTAAAATTCGCTAGCGGCACAAGTGGCAGAGCGACAAGTGACGTCGTTTGACACGTGATGACGGGGGTGGAGTCGAGAAGTTGACGCGCGTGCTGCGAGGAACTGGTTCCACAGAACAACTCGCTCCGACTGAGTAGCAGACGACATCCGTCCTCTCCCCAGCCCACAAATGTCTCGCGCTACTTTCAATGAGTTGTTGATTGCTGAAGTTGCTAAACGACCTATTCTTTGGGACGTAAAGAGTAAACATTTCCGGAATAAGCAGAAGAAGATGATCCTCTGGGAAGAAGTTGCCGAGATTCTTAAAGAAGTCGATGAATCTGGTAAGTAAACAATGTCTTTTTGCGTGTATACGACCATGTGTGCGTGTGTGCATAACTGAAGAACCAAGCATGGAGCTATGGGGTGGCACTAAAGTCCATCAATTCATCGTTTTGAATGCTCACACACGTTCCCATTTGCTTTTATAAAATTTAGGAACGAGATGCGTCACGTGCCACATGGGATCATTTCTCTACCGTTCGTGAACATTTTCTTTTCGTACACGTTGTTCATGTAAAGACTTATTTTTTTAACTTATAGTTTCAAAATACATGTGCCAGGCATATATTATTCTAAAATATTTGCTCTAATGTGAATTTTTTCTTATTCAGTGACAGCAGACGAGCTTCAAGCACGTTGGAAGAACCTCAAGGACACATTCAGGAAAAAAAGAAGAGAAAAAATCAAAAAGAGCGGTGCTGCAGCTCCTTCGAAGACAGCATATTGGCCGCACACTGAACAGATGACTTTCCTCAGAGACGTATTGGAACCTAGGCGGTACGTGACGTAATTGTAAATATCAAGTGGCAATATTAAGCACGAGTTTTAAATAGCCAATGTAACACAGTACTCGTATGCTTGCTGTCGTCTTTGTAATGTATAGTCATTTATTTACTGAATTATACATTGCTTTCAGGAGCATCAGTAACATGGATGCCAGCGAGGAAACAGCGGTTCCGACATCCTTGCCTGTGGAGCCAGTCGACCTCCCATCGCAAGCTTTCCGGAATGGTTCAGATAACTGCCCCGCCACAAGAAACCCGTTTGAACTTATATTCCAAGAACCTAGCGTACCAGAACGGGTTACAACACCACCTAATCCGCCACCCCACCATCCGCGTCCCTGCAATCCACCGCCTTCCAATCCATTACAGGCTGCCAGCTGCCCAAGAGAAAGTGAGGAAGTTTCATCGACGCCACAACAAAGGTCAAAGCGGCAGCGAAAAAGAGAATTGGAAGCTGTCGACGACGAACTGAACGCAGTGCGCAACGTCATTGCGGCTCACAAGCCGATGGACGCTAACGGGTTATTTCTTTTGTCTTTGAAACCATACCTGCAAAGCACGCCACAAGAAATGCTCACAGATTTGAAGATGGATCTACTCCATATTTGCTCCACCTATAGCGAGGGGCGCCGTCCTCTTTCACTGCGTTCATACGATTGGTGAGTGCAGATTGAAAATAAAATAGAAATAGGCAGTGAACTTCATGCGTCAGTATCTGTATTTTTTGAATGGCCAATTCAAGCACATTGGTGTTCAAACTTGCGTCCCCACGTCCCCTACTGCGCTGCACAGCGCTCAAGCTGGCAGGCTGTCGACAAGTCCTGCGGCACTGGCCAGTTTCTAGTGCCGGAATGCGTGGCTGGCCAGCAAACACACGTTGGGTAGCGAACACAATGTACAATGCACAGATTACGAAGAACAGCCGTTGATTTCAGGCACCAGTACAGCAACACATGCCTAGGAGCATGCATTTAAGTTACACGGCCGAAGGCGACCAATTGAATGTTAAATCGCTGAAAGCAAAATCAATGAATCGGAGAAACATGGGAAGTGCTGCGCAAAACACGCGTGCAGTTCCTAAGCATTCACCTACCCGGAACAGCTGTATAATAAACCCATACAAGCAAACTCTTTCTTCTTTTTGCTTCTCCTTGGTCGGTTATATGAGCGCGCAACATGAATCATACTTGAAAAGGCCAGGACAAAACAAAAAGCAACTGCAAACGTTGCTTATTTGTTGTAAGATTCGTGTTACAAATAGTTCAATCAGTGTACAGACGCGTAAAAGTCGAGCGGCTATTGATGATGAACCTCGTAGCACGGGGCGCCAAAGGAAGGACACTTGGAGGAGAGCGCGGCTTTCAGATACCACTGAAAACAGCGGTCAACCGGCGGATTCCGCGGACAACACTGCCCGCTAGAGCGGCGGGCGTCGCGGAAGAGCAGCGGTAGCAGCGGCGCATGTGAAACGAACGCGCGTCCGCGCGTCCTCCCGCCGCTAATCGCTGCGACCGCCGCCGCTCGTTCGCTCGCATGTGAAACAGGCTTCATAGCGTCTCGGTTGGCGGTTTCAAGCAAGTCCCACTCTCCCTATGTGAGGCGTTAAAAATGAGCTTGATTAAAAAATTGAGGTTCCAGTATCGAATACTTTAAAACACGGGTCACTCGGAAACAAGCAGCTTCGATCTTTTTAGAAATGCGGCAACTATTATTTAGGTTATTATTCATTTTTTCTACGATCAGAACAAACCCACTAACTCGCAGAGGCACGTGCGTCCCGTTCGGATCCGGGCACACGAATCACGAATACAGTTGTAAAAGCTTGCCCATTCAGGCTCATATAAATAGGCGTCTGCTTGAAGCTATGATCACCTCTCCTATTGGGGATGGGCATGGATGCAATCTTTGTGGCAGACCGTGTTAGTCATACGCGCGCCAACCGTTCCGAGGCATTTTCCAGAGCACTCTGGAGCCCATCCCGCTGGCGTTGCAGGTTTGGCTGTAGTGTCAACACGGTCACGTCGTCCACGTGCAGGAGGAATTGCGTATCTGTAATACTGGATAGTTGCTACGCAAGAAGCCATAGGGTAATATTGAAGAGTTTCGGAGTAAAGACCGAGTCCTGCTACACCCAGCTTTGTAACTAAGTGTCTGGTTCTTTCCTTGCTGCCTCGGGTTCATATGGTACGGTGTGCCAAAAAGGCACCACAATTTCGCAAACACATGGCATGAGTTGAAGACATTGCATTACGTGTACGATCGCAGAGAGGCTGGCTTTGTGAACGTCGAAAATCCATCTGTCCCGGATAGTATCAGTTTTCGTTTTCCTGCGTTGCATTCTATTCATAACGACGTCTCGTCCATGCATACGTTTTTTCAACGTCTTCAAGAACGGCGCATTAGGTGACCTTCAAAACTTTCCAGCAAAACTTCCGCGTAAAATAGCGTCCTAAGGCACCACGGATTTTTTCGGGTATTTTTGGAACGACAACGATCATTGCGCAGCACTCCAAAATAACGTCGCGCGTGCCCCGAGACCATTAGGGCAACCCATGCTAGAATGACAAACGACGCACAAAGGTACGTTTTCAAGGGTCCATTTCGAAATGCAATCTCAGTAAGTCTTTTTGTTTGTTTGTTTGTATTAGGTGCTCCCCAATGGAACGCTTCGTGATACATTCAAGTTATGGCAGTTCGAAAAAATTGAGTCGGAACGATAACCTTTTTACCTGATTGTTTTTACGCTATCAGGGGTTGCCCGCCTGGATAACAAGGGCAAATTCGAAGCAGACAATTGGCCTTGCCTCCTGTCGATCGAATATTCTAAAGGGCAACGAGGACGTTGAAAGCAACCTCCTTAAGCGACCAGAAGGATCGAACGCTTTTTTTTTTCCAAAATGTTCTTCATATTTTTGTACGATGTGGCTGTGTCTATGTTATAGTTCAATGTTTTCTCATACGTTTTCGACCTTCCAACAGGCTTTGGTTGAATCGTCTTCACTGGAACAATATAGATTGCACTGTTTCTGTCAGATTGAACCAGTGGGAGCAAGACAAAGTTCAGTAGTCCCTGTCTTATTCTAAATATGGGGACAACAAGCGACGCTTTGTGGCTGCGTACCTGACGTTCCACTTTTTTCTTTCGTTCTTTCTTTCTTTCCCTCTCTATTTTCTTCTTTCTTTTTTTCTGTTTCTCAGTGGGCAATATTCCTTCCTAAATGATTCCTTCCTTCATGCCGGGAATAGGACCCTCAGCCATCTGCTTTTCCTTTATTAACGCGATCTTATTAAACAACTCGTTTAGCAGGAATGCTTGTGTCCGTGTCGATGATGGCGTTGTTGGTTGTGAGCCAAAAACCAGCGTATTAAATGACCGAGGTGAAATTCGAGATAGGTACAAATAAATAAATAATGATAAAATTTCTGTTTGAGTGCGAATTAAACACCGGCCTTCTGCGTGGCAGGCAGGCGTTCTACCACAGAGCCATGCCACTCCTTGAAACTGCTGAAAAAAACCACGCGAATGTCATCTTATGCAGCGAGTCTCCGTAATCAACGTAAATGTTGTGGGTGTGAAGTCTAGAATCGCGCCAGGCGTCCATACATGTCAATCGGGCAAAAAGTGAGAGGTTTCAAGACCCGCCCATCACAAAGGGCTTAGGCATATTTATTCGTCATCAGCAGCAAAAAAAAGTGTGAACAAAACAGTTGCTGCGTTTGCGTGTTGCCTTATGGACGCGCACTTCGTTGATTCGTGCAAGGACAAAATATAGCATAGTGGGCACTTTGAAACAGTACTTGCAGGCATTGTAGGATAGATTTAAACGGCCAGTGTTGCTCGCACAGACGTTCTTTTTCTTTCGGCATTGATAAGGGGTCCAACATGAAACTAAGTGTGGCTACTGATTGAGAAGGTGATGAGAATGGGGCCAGATGATGCTATCGCATTCTTAAGGCTAAACTCAACTTTTCTTCTATTATTGCTATTCAAGAATATAATTGTTTATTCATCTCTATAACATACACGTCAAACTCTTAAAAAAGCCAGTGAAAAATCCCGGAAGGTTTTGTTGCTCCTGATATTGTTATACAGATTGTCAGCGTTTTGTTTATAGTCTCTCGAGGCATTGCAGCCGTGCATTCGCGTTCGTTTGACACTACGTGGTCAATCAATTTGAAAGTTGTTAAATATCTTATTTTTTCATAGTAGGAAAAACAATCGGAAAGTACTAAAAAACTTTAAAGCTACAACTTAGCCGTGAAGTTGACGCCAACATGATTGGGTGTTTATTTTCCTAAAAAATGAAGACTTATAATGTGCATTTCATTCAAACAAGGGTATCGACACGCACAATCGATTGAACGAAAAAAACTCGTCATACATCTCCATTAAAAAGAACAGGACAGTGAAGGTGACGCCAACATGATTGGGTCTTTATTTTTCTAAAAAAAATTAAGACTTATCATGTGCATTTCATTCAAACAAGAATATCTGGTGCACTTGCTTTTACGTTTTTGATCCCCCAAGCATACGCAAGTGTGCAGGCGAAGACCCCTTCGTATGCGCAGTAGTACCCAAGAAGATGTAGAATAAACAAGAGAGAGCGATTGTGTGGGGCCGTAACTTTCCGGCAGCAGCTGACACCTTCACTGCGCCTTGAAAAAAGTTTCGAAAGCTGCTCCGCAAGCGTCGGAGCTGTCCTGAACTGCAAAAAAAAAATCAAAACTCCAAAGCACGCGCGCGTTCGAGATGCATTAGCCTAGATTTGCGACGTGGCCTTCGTTGTTCATGATGACGACGATTATGATGTCTATTAGGATGGTGCTTTTGATAGCCTATATGTATGGCCGGCACCCAGTCTGGGGAATCGTCCAAGAAACAAATACAATAGTACAGCATCTTCTTGTTCATCAGTCACTGTGGCTGAAATCTCATACAGAGGACTGGCCATGAACTAGGTTGTTTCATAACTTCAGTGTAAAACTTAAGAATATTGTAATTTATCGAATAGAAAAGTTAAAAATTCGGTACAATCGTGTATGATAACATGCAAAAATAAAAACAAAAAGCAACATAACCAACAACAAGTGTACATATGTCTATTCACAAAATGTAAGAGTATTTCGTTTTTTTTAGGTAAGAGATTGATTTTATTAAGGTTATTCTATACACCTAAAATTCACCTAGGCGCCAACCGTACGCTTCTTGGTCATTATGCTTCATTCAATGTCTGAGCCTGTTACGAATGGCCTGTGGCTTCTGAGTGAGCAGTCGCCGCTAGTTTTGATTCCACTCGCCGCATTCTCATGGTAGTTGAATAAACCATTTGTGGGCTTCCGAAGTTCTATCCTTCCGACGTTTGTATGACGTCTAAATAAAACTGGCTCATGCCTGGAGGTAAAGAAGAAGTAGTGGCACAGATCGTGCAACGAGCGCTCGTGACACGCGCGCATCGGACGACCGTTTTGATTCCTCGCCGGAACCGTTGGCTCTTGTGGAAGTACCCGCGCCGCTTTTCTAAAATGAGTGTGGAGTCGTCCCTAGCTTTCCTCGACAATGTTCCTCGTCGACAGCGCACCGCGAAGAAAGGCTGCAGCAAGGGCGCGGCCGCGACTGGTTTCGCTGTGCTCTCTCTCCTGGGAGTGTGCGGCATAGCGGTGGTGCTGACGCTCATCATGCGTGACTTGCGGGAGGGCGAGGTAAAAGAGACCGCGTCTTTAGAGGCCAGAATGACTGCACTTCCAGTGGCGTCAGTACGAAAGGACGCTGTTCGCACCCAGCCGGCACCGGGCCACCAGTCCAAGCACATGCACTCGCCGTCATCCGGTGAGATACACAAAGGCGCCCGGCATCAAGGCCGGATATTTAACGCGTCAAGAATGGCAACTAGTACCTCTCCCGTGACCTCTGGAAAGAGCGACAATGCCTCGGACGGCTACGATATCAATGGTGAGCTCGACGCCGACAGTAACAATACTCTGGAGCACAATGGCACTATCGTAACGGAGGAAACTGCACCGGCTTTCGCCAGTGGGGAGGACCATTACCGAGTAGTGTCCAACGGCTTCGATGTGTCAGCGGAAGATGCCGATGACGCGGTGATGGAAGATGCGAAGCGAGACCTGCAGCATAGTCCACTTATACGAGGAGGTTCCGATACGTCGAATCCGTCGCGATTTCAAAAATCTTCGGTACACCTGTCTACCTTTGCCGGTACGGAGCGTCCAACTACTGTGACTTTCATGCCGCCTACAACCAGTTCAGCGTCGCAGAAGACAACGGCATCTATCGTGGCCACCAGCGAAAAGCACTTCGGGGTCCAGCACGCCACACGGAGAACTTCTGCGGATTACGCGGCGGAAGCTTATAGCCCAAACAAACACAAGGCTGGCTCCTCAGCATGGCTGCTGTTCTGTTTCTACGATGACAGGAGCCTCACACGCTCTCCGGGCTTCTCTGTGTATGATTTTCCGGTACAACTGTGCACGGACGTAGCATTCTGCTGCGTCGACGTGAACGCCAAGGGCAAGGTGGTGATAAGCAAGAATCTGGAGCAGTTCATAAATGTAATGAACCATGAGTTTCTGCCACCGAGTCACCTCTTCTTGACACTGGGAGGTCACCGCGCGCTAGCTCACCACTTGGACGCGGCTCTGCAAAACACTGCAAGGTTCGCCACCGAACTCGCTGATGAGGCGCAGCGGCTGGGCGCGGGTGGGCTGGCCGTCTACATCGAGGACGTGGAGCTGCTGAAACACGCCTTCCGTGTTCACGACCTCATCATGGCCGTCCGTGGTGTATTCGTCGCGGTGGTGCTGCCGCGCGACTTGCGCCAGCAGGTGCGCTACTACCGCACCGAGATCTACGCGAATACCAAGGACATGCTAGTCATCTCGCCCCCGTCGCAAGGCTACGATAACGGACAACTACGTCCGACGTTCGCCACGTGCCCACATCCTCGCCGGAGTGTCCACGAAGGCTCGTCCCTCGAATTCATCTACCAACTCTCGAGAACTTTGCTGTCATCAGTGTCGGATGGCAGCGTCGACTACGCTTCCGGAAACGCGGCCACTGCACTGGAACAGCCGAAGGCGCCACGCTACCTCATCGGCGTCTCTTTCGGCGGCTTGAAGTTCCAGCTGAAGAACCGTAGCCTCCACAACGTCGGCTCACCGGCCACATTCGTTCGCAGGGTGCCGTACCGCGAGATCTGCAGCCAGCCCTGGAACCACTGGCACGATAACGTGAGCGAGTGTTTCGTGGCATGGGACGGGGATCGAGGCTGGATGTCCTCGCTGGGACCACAGAGCGTTGGCTTCACCACAGAGCTGGCCGACGGGTTGGCCGTCTTTGACGTGGACTTTGACGATCACCGCGGCGAATGCGGCAATAAGTTTCCCGTCCTCAGGGCACTTCGTGACGCGTTGATCGTTCGGCATGCTAGCAAGCTGGCATGAGTAAATGTTTTAACGAAGGCTTTGTTTTATTCCGCATATTTTCTTTCTGAAACAACCACTCGCCAAGTTGCACTCATGATTCGAACTCATTAGTAAAAGATGGAGTTTTGCCTTGTTGACTATGTGAGCGCTGCTTTGTGATATGTCGTTACGACAGGTAGCTGGGTGATAAGTAATTGTAAAACAGGAAAAATGCAGTCACAATAGGTGGATAATGCTCTGTTTTGTATACAAAATTTGGTTTCCTGAAGAAGCCTTGAAGTTTTGCTAAGTTTCATTGGGGATCAAGTAATCAATTATCATACTTCTCGTTATGTTACTTTAGTCAAGAACTTGCTCTCACATAATTGTCAAGCTAGGGTTTGCGTTAAAATAGCAAAAGAACCTCTTTAAGAGGTTACCCGTGGAAGCCACGGAGTTTCCAAGAAGGCGACATCTTTCCCTTGCTTGCGCATATTGGCGTTGTGCATGCTTTCGCTTGCTTGCTGCCTTGCATGCTCGCTTGCCTGCCTGTTCGAATGTTACCTGGCGGCTCATACTTACTACGGAGATAGGTTAATACGATTGCTATTTTTTTATTATTTGAAACGATGGCTTGGAAATAAATTGGTCGTTTAGGGTATAAACAAAAATATAAAAATGTGCTACCTGTATAGAATAGAGAAAAGCCCTAATACAATTAAAGCGGATGCTATCAACTAGTAAGAGAAATTTCTAAATACTAAACATTCATTGTGAATAATATTAACAAATATTTCTTCTTGTGTCACCAAAAAAATCGCATGTGGCTAGGCGGACGTTCCTGCATATTTGTAGCAAAGTCCAGATGCTCCTAAGGTAGAATACTTTGGAAATTGAGAGTAATTTTAAGTTTCTGAATAAAATTTCCAAATGCCTCTTTTGTGACTAGGAAGTAATGACATGAAGGCGAAAAATTAAAGGGCGCTTTAGTTTCGCCTTCAAAAGTAGGCCTGGCCGCCTGTGCATCGCCGCCTGAACGGCTAGCCTACTTCAGTTCTCTGTGCATGCCTCAAGCGTGCCGTCAGGAAATGAACAACTGTGTAAGTAACATTAGCCGTTTAAAGTTATCCTTGAATGCCTATCGCAACCACTGTTATTAAGTGCGAACTATGCAACAATTATTCCTATAGCGCATCAGGGTAGGGCCCACTGCACGTCCGTAGAGCAACGCGTGAATACGCAGCTGTTCCCCTTGTTGATGGCTCTGTTGATGATTATGATTAAATATGCTTGAGCGCTTTGTAATGGGCGGTGTTTTGGAACACCCACTTGGGGCTCCTTTCACATGTCTTGACGCCACGGGAATCCACGCTAATGCCACGCAATATGTGATGCGTTAAGGGGACCCTATACACTACATGACATTCACATAGCATATTCAACGCATATTGTGGCTCTGTAGTAGAACACTTGCTTGCCATGCAGACGGTCCGGGTTGGATCCTCACATTGACACGAAAAAAAATTATTAATTACTTTATTTGCATCATTCTCGATTTCTCGGTCTCGGAAAACATGATTTTTTGCGCACTATCAACGATGCCTACGCCGAAATTTCTGCGAAACGAGCTGTTTAACAGTATCGCGTTATAAATGATTAACGTTTTCCGGTTACTAGCAGTAGCACCATAAAGAAGATGGTACCAGACCAGACTTGTAAAATTATTTTTTTTTCTTTTTTATGGAGAGAAAAAAATTTTGCTTTCTGGGCTGTTCCAAGGGAGTATACAAAAGCTGACGTTGCAGCCTCGGTTGTGCATTTTTGGGGTGTCGTGCATTCTAACAACCGCCCAGAGAGGAGTATGGTGGCACCCAGAAAGCTTTCAGTTAAAAGGTCTATACGGCATCGAACTATTGCAATTGACACTTCCAACTGGCTAGTACAACAACTCCGGAACCTTTTTTTAAACCTCCTGGTTTAGAACCCACTATACGAAGGTTCAGTCGTACACGAGTCGGGCTACAGTGTAATCTCTAAGCGGAGCTTGTCGCCTTGACCACAGCCTCTCTTTTTCTTAACTCTGCCGCAGCCGTGTTGCTGTCCATGGACCCGTGGGGCACACTGCTGAGCCGCTCGCTGAAGGCGCTGCATGCGCAAGGAGTGGGCCGAAGTACGGGCTACTCGCCGGCACTCTTCCTGGTGAGCGCACCCAGGGACCTGCACCCGCGCGCGCTGCTGTCACCGGCCCTGCTCGCACTAGACGCTGTGGCGCCGGAGCTGCTGCGCGCTCTGTTCGTGGTGACGTTCGTGTCGACCGACACGTCTTACGCCAAGCTGTGGAAGGACCGCGGAACGCAGCAGCTCTACCGGCAGATGGTGGCACGAACTTCGGTCGTAAGTTGATTTTGCCAGTTCCGATCACGTCTCCTGTTTTTTCCACGTACTGTGAAACCGTACTAAGCCTGCGACTAGCACCGGTCACGCGACCGTTTGCGACGGCTGACCCTAAGACAACTTGACGAGACTTTGCCAATGCCTTGTACGTATAATAGCTTAATAACGTGATTAATGACTGTTGCATTTCTCTTCCCTGACGCGCTAATACGCAAACAAGTGCGAGAGACCCTACAAATGCGCGAGTTTGCGCCATCGCTTCTAACGCAATCAGCCGAGTTCCCCAACATCTGTTAAACGAAAAAATATTCAAATCAAGAACATTGCCTAACGCGGCTCCATTGCTCTTTTCACTGAATACAGGGCTGCTTCGCTCATGCGTCGCATCTCTTCACTGCTCAGAAGGCGTCTTCACGGACATTGGAAGGGCGTTTAAGAGTAACCGTTTATTGTGCATTAGAATAGCATCAAGCTAGCGTAATTAAAACGCCCTACTTCTTGAAAACACACAGCAAGCAGATAATTCAATCACTTGGCACTAGGTTCTTTCTATCAACAACAAAAAAACGTGTTACTCCTTCTAGTTAATTCTTACTTGCAGGGTAGGGTATTTGACTATCTTACAAGAGACGCATTGACTGTTTTGTATCCAGCTACTCTCCTAATAGAGTATATTGATCTTCAAAAAGAGTGCACGTGTCACTTTAATGAGCCATATAATTAGGAAATCAGGACAATAAAAAAACAGGAGATATTCAGAGAGCAATTTTTTTTTTCCTCTAGAGTGTTCAAAGTTGATAACACAACGGATTGACGCCATCTGTTTTTTCTTGTTGTCTTCGCACAGAGTGAAGTGTACGCTGCTTTTCGTTACTTCAACGCCATCTCGCTTCTCGTCACTGCCCTCTGGCGGTCGTCCAAGTCGAAACCATCAAACGGGGCCCCTGCTTCTTCGGTGCCGGCGAGCTCCTTTTTCATCAACGGCACTTTCCCTAGTCTGCCAACCTCCACCAGTTGGGCGGACGCTCGGGGACAGGTGAGTTAGGGCTATCGAGAAGAGAATAGCGATTACACGAATGCAGCAAAGAGTGTAATTAGTCCGTACTCCCAGGTACAAGAGATGACGAACTCACACAAAAATCGGTTAACTCGTGCGTTATGTAGGTGCACAGCATTAGCATAATAATTTAACTTTTGTCTCTTAGCACCTAAGTTATCAACCCGTAATTCGGGCTGCTATTTGATGAAGCGGTGTTACTACGCCACGAGGTAATTCCTTTTACGACCACTCTTCCGGCGGGATCATTTATTGTCTGTGAAGTTCATGAAGTCACTAACTATACATTACTAAGTTATAGCCTTTCTGCGTTAAGTGATTATTTTACATTCAGTCTTGTATAAGACTTGTTCATGCAGTCGGTTAAAGTTGTCATCCTACATGACCGTTAAAAGATCTGTGCAACCATCGCTACACGTGATTTGCTCCTTCAATTGTGCGCATGATTCTGTCCATCTGTCTCTTTTATCCTCTCTTTTTTTGTCTTCGCAAGCCTTCTCTCAGTGAAGGGTAACAAGAGAAGCTGAATCCGAGCGTCTGTGTGCACCGTCGCGCAGGTTCAGAGTAAACCCGTGCTGCTGGACTACAGTCCTGGAGCTCGGGGCTTCGTGTCGGTGCGCGAGACGGAGTTCCGCGATGCTGCCCAGCCGCTCCGCAGCGGAGCCTACCAGGTCTCGGATCGTGGCTCTTCGCGATCCTGGATAGGGCGCGTCGACTGGCCGGGAGGTCGCCGGCTCGAGCCGGACCCTGAGTGCGTCCTAAAGGAGGTCAACTGCGGAGGATCATGGTCCAGTGAGCCGTCGCATTGACTCTATTTGCTCATAAAACAGTATTTAATGTATTTGGCTAAGTCAACATGCCAATAGTAAATTAGTTACGGTGCTCGGCTGCAAACCCGAATGTCACCAGTCCGATCCCAGCGGCAACGCTTGCATTTTGATGGAAGCGAAATGCTAGTGGCGCGCGTACTGCGCAATGTCAGGGCACATTTAAAATAAAAACACCAGATGGTCAAAATTTCTCGAACTTCTCCACTAGGGCGATCGTAAAACCCCACTTATCATTGTTCAGATAATATTCCAAGTGCTGCTAGTAAGTTATTCAATTTGTTAGGGGAGCGATATAATTCGAGGCGTATATTATCTGTCCATGTGAATTTGAAAAAAAATGCAGTAATATAGCGTTTTGGTATGCCCACAAGCTTATTAGTGTCTGGAGTTTACCAAGATAGCTGTAAACGTGAACGACCGGAGGGATGGTGCAGTGTCTCTGCTAGCCAAACGCAACGTTATCGTTGCAGTCATTAATGACATCTTCAAGAAATCGCGCCGGTGCGCACATTCGTCTAATCATCTTGACGCTAAGGCACCTCCGCGGGCACCAATGCAATTTTTTTTCGAAGATGACTTAAGTAAACGCCACTTCGCTTCTGGTGTGAGCTTCTGGCCGTGGTTTAATCCCTCACATGCTGCCTTCTTAAACATATCTCTCGAAAAGAGAACCCTCCTCGAATACAAAAAAGAAAAATATTACTTAAACAATAAGTGTTTCATTGTCACAGGTTGGCACTATTAGCATACGACGAATACGCTTGCATTTCCAATTAAATACAAAAAATATAGCCGAGGTGATTGTACAGTCTAAAAAATATTTACGCTTCAGGACATTGATAGAGCTCAAAGAAACTCGTTAGCACTTTGTTTCTGTTGTATTATTCTTCCTCGTCTGTATCGCCTAGTCCAAAAGAATTTTCTTTTTTACTGTCATTGTTTCTACAGCGTAAAAAGTATTCACAAGTGCACACGTTTTTACATGAAGGTTTTATATTTAGGAAAAAAAAAAAGGCCGAATGGTAACCAGCGTTGTAATCAATCCCAAACAAAGGTTCAAGTAGCTAAAAAATGTTTTTTTTTTCTAATCAAAGATGAATCTCATAAATAGCTCCAAGTTTAAATGCTCATAATTCCATCGGATGTTTCATATTATAGCCTCTTTTCTTTTGTGTAAACGAAGCAGGGGTGCAAGTTATCGTTCTGGTCTCCTCCCCTCACTAATAAATCCGCCCCTGCAGTCGCACGAGGCACGGAATAACATGCGCCGATTGGGTATATGTATGTCTTTTTTTTTTCTCGCCACCGCGTTACGACAAATAATAGTTCGCAACGCGTGACAGGTCTGTCAGCACCACTACGCCATGGCTGAAGCCTAACCACAGAAGAACAGCTATCTCTGTGATGAAACGTGTTTTCATTTGTTCCTACCTTTTTTTTTTCGCCTGGCCACACGATTATCAGATCGATGTCTTTTCGAGGCGTCACTACGCGTTACTTCGGAAGAACTGTTAACAAAGTGAGGTCCGAGTCCAGTTGACGTGTCGTGACGAATGAGCCAGAACCACATTTCGCACCTACACGTAATCACGTTAACGCACAGAATACTTGCTATTTCTGCAGAAGCAGGGAGAAATGTAGAAGCGTGAAAGAAAGCGAAAAGGCTTAACTAGTTTATATATATAGGGTCGGGTTTGCTGCCTTACAAAGAACGACGGGAAGATTTGAGCTACTGCACTTTCTCAAGTACGGTTCACAATCACTCATTCATCGAATGCCCTGGAATGTATCAGATGAGCTTCGAAGAATGTTGACAGTAGTCTTGCGTGTTAAGCTTTCGGCATGTCTGTGTGAACACCTTTGACAATGTCCTATGGTCTTTTCGAGGCTCAAAGGTCTTTCTACTTCTTGAAATATTATGATTGCTTCACTATTAATGCACACTAACAGCCAATTATGCCAAGGGAAGTATAGGCGATAGCATTAGTTGCAATTGCAATGCAAATGGGAAGAAAGAAAAGTGGACGAAAACATTACTTGGCGTTGGCAGACCGAAGCCGTGACCTTCGAATAACGCGTCCGATGCTTTGCCACTATGCTACGTCTATTCACTTGAATATATATGCTTCTCGCTACCGTTTTTACTACGGAGCCAGTGCGCTTCCTTTCTCGCTTCGTCTATATATATATATATATATATATATATATATATATATATATATATATATATATATATATATATATATATATATATATATATATATATAAATATATATATATATATATATATATATATATATAAGTAGATCCTCCATGAGCGCTCACAACGTGGTTTATTTCGATGTTTCGGCCTAGAGTCTGGCCTTCATCAGGATTGAAGGTACAGTTTGTTGGTGCTCAGCTTTATACAATCTTGAATCAGAGGGGGAGAGAGAGAAAGAGAAAAAAACTAAAGAAAAAATGGCAGCATATCCACGGAGTGAATGATGGAGAGTGGGGCGAAGCATTCGTCTGTCCATGCGTCCGTCTGTGTGACCGTCCATGCGTCTGTTTGTGCGCCCGTCCCTGCGTTCTTTCGTGCATCCATCCATGCATCTGTTTGTGTGTCCGTTCGTTTCATCTATTCAACACTCCAAGTCCCACCATCTCGCATCTTTTTATCATATATTCCCCATATAGAAGCACCGCCATCCAGCGGACATTCCAAGGTCTAAACGAGAGGTGGCACACGCACACTTTCTTACGGCCTGCGCTTTGGGTCCACTTCCCACCTTTAACCACCTCGAGTTCATGGTATATTCTAGTTCACTGTATTCATGGCACTGCGACCAAACGCTCGCTAAACCTTTCGAAAACCAAGGAGGTTACGCCCAGCGAGTATAACGTAGCAACCTTTCCCTGTCAGATAGGGCTCAATGTACATGCCAATGGCTGCTAATGAGAAATGAGAGACAGGAGAATTCGCCTTTTACTTTCTTACGGCTTGCGCTTCGTATCTACTTCTCATTTTTAACCACCTTGAGTTCATTCATGGTATATACAAGTTCATTTTATTCATGGCACTGCGGCTCAACGCTCGCTAAACCTTTCTAAAGCTAAGGAGGTTACACCCAGCGAGTATAATGTAGCATCCCTTTCTTGTCCGATAGTGCTCAATGTACATGCCAATGGCTGCTAATGGGGATCGCAGCGGGCGCGTTGACTAAAAGCCGAATGCTCATGTCTCTCATTCCCCATTAGCAGCCATTGGCATGTACATTGAGCACTATTTTTTTATTGTTAAACAACGCACAGAAGAAATCTCTCACTGGCACCACCTTGGAGGTCAAGTGTTATACCTATTTCGGGTATGTGCCACTGGTGGTTACATACGAGGGACGCCCAAGCCACGCCATAAGGAGCTTCGCTCCTAAAAAGAAAAAGAAAAAAAGAAAGAAAGAGAACTTAAGGCGGACTCCCTGGGTGCCCCCTTTCACTCTTCCTTCTCCCCCCTCCATCTCTCTCTCTTTTATCCTTTTCACCTTTAGGATTTCTGCGGTCTGTGTATCCTTCCTTTTACTAACGCATTGTTCCCGACCAGAAGGCGCCTCCTGGCTCTGGCGGTTCGGTGTGGGAGAAAAAGAGCTTTTTTTAGGAAGTTTAAGCCTTTAACTACTCAGCGCCCCGTCGACATCTCGTCGTAGAAGGAGGGGCGCCGCGTATTGCCGCAGAGGCTGGTAAACGGGCGCAATGCGAATTCCTTGCCCGCCTCTAGATTACGCGTGCAGTAGCGGCCTCCCGACAGAGTTCAGGGTTGCTGTTGGGCATGTCATGTTTGGCACAATTAATTGGATAGTGAGGTAAAAACAGAAATAGACGACAGGTGTACTTAGGAAGAGTAGTTACACTTGAAATTATTTTGAGTTGTCCAGTGCCCTTCGCAGCTGCAGTGCCGTGCACTCAGTTATTTTTTCATTATTGCCGTTATTGTTTTCTAATACTTTAATTGCTGCAAGTGTACCCGGATTCTCATTTATTCCTCTATCGAGGGTGTTAAATCGGTGGATAAGGTATGCCTCTCGTTGTTCACGTTCTCGGTTTGATGTAAATCCCGTCTCTAAGAGCGTTACTGATAGTTTGTCGAACGCATGGTTGGGAAGATAGAGATGTTGTGATAGGGGTATATTTGGGGCTGATTTCGCATGGGCTCTGTGATTATTGAAGCGAATCCTAAATGGTGTTTCTGTTTGTCCGATGTACTGCATACTGCACACGTTGCATTCGAGTAGGTATACCACATTAGAGGAATCGCATGATAGGTTTCCTCGTATGGTAATCGAAAACTTGGATTGTGTGCTGGTTGCTTTGTATGTTTTCTCGCATCGCAAAGCGGTGCGAGAAACACAAAAAGCAACCAGCACACAATCCAAGTTTTCGACCTACATTCGAAGGTTGTAGGTTCGATTCCTGCTCAGGGCAAGGTATTTTTCACCCACTTCTCTTTCTTCTTATTTACATTACATTGGTTCTAATAACTACCCCTATACATTCCCTGGCATTATTTTCTGTTAGATCTCATCAATATTGTGTCAAAACACAGAAAACGAGCCCTTAGGTATACAGTTCTTTCGCTTATATATATATATATATATATATATATATATATATATATATATATATATATATATATATATATATATATATATATATATATATATATATATATATATATGTGTGTGTGTGTGTGTGCGTGCGTGTGCGTGTGTGCGTGTGCGTGTGTGTGTGTGTGTGTTGGGCGGGGTGCATTAAACCTGGAAGTGTTAGTGAGCGCCGATATAGTATATGCCATGACGGCTAGTAGTTTACAAAGGATAGTAACAGCGTGCAAAATATATTTCATTTATATGAATAGATTTCCAAATTATGATGTCAAATTATTGTCATCTTATTGTCATTCCCCCATGTACGTCAAACTGCTAATGCATTTAATTTCGTATGTCTCCTACTGACAGTTGAGAGTGAAATGTACGAAAAATCGTCACACCTCCAGTAAGACTTGCAAAACCAGAGCATTTCAAAACTTGGTGCTCAGCTAAATAAGGTGATTTGATTATTTATTTTGTTCTTTTCTTCAAAAGTCCGGAGTTGCAACTCTCGGCTAATAAAAGAGCAGTTGTTTTTCGGAGCGAAATCGCCTCATTATGCGTCGTGGATGTGAGCACTCGTCGCGCGTGCCAGAGACTGTCGGCGCCGCGCCAAACACAGCTCACAGATGTCATACTGGGTTTCATTTTTTTTCTCCCCAAGACTTGTTCTTCTTTTTCTTCCCATCTACAAGAGCTGCGGAAAAGCTCCGAGCTCAGCCGCGTCCTTGGAGCAAAACCAGAGCGCCAAATCACATTGTTCGCGACGGCGTCGAGCTCCACTTGTAGCCGTGGTGCGCGGACTCGTTCCTTTCGAACCCCACTCGGCGAGCCGGCGGCGCACCATCACTCTCGTTCTCCACTCCCTCATTTTCCCAAAACCTCCACGCTTTACTTTTACTAAGGCTCATACATCTCTTCTTGTTTAATTTTGTCGAGGCGCCGCGCCGCCGCTTAAGCACGGACCCACAAAGAAAAGGTCTCTCCAAAGCGCCGGAAAAAGTTGCAAGTGGCTGCCCCTTTGTGGCGCGCGTGATGCGACAAAACTCCGCGTTGCTCCAACGCCCTCGGCGACGCGCAGTCCCGCCGCTTATATGCACCCGCGGCCCCGTGCCGTGGACGAACGACGTCGTGCACGACGGCAACATTTCCTGCCCGAACGCGTCATCAAGCGAGCAAGCAAACACCACATGCACCAAGCAAGAGCGCATCGTGGTTGTTCGGGGCCAGCTATATGCAGCGGCCCTTGCATCGCGATGCCGAGGCCTTGGACGCTGCTCGCCGCTTGGAGCCTCCCGTTCTTTCCTTTGCCTTCTCTGGCGTGGCACTTTTCGTTTATGCAACGGCGAGTGTAGCCGCGCGCGGCTCCAGTCTGGCGACGACCAAAGCAGCTTACTGAAGGCGTCGTGAGATGTTCGCGAGTTCGCGCCTTCCACACACCGCCCTCTCCAACTCCCTTGCCTCGCACTCTCGCTCTCCCCCTTCGCCAGATTCTGAAATCGCTTCGCGGACTCCATTGACGTCCCGCGGGATTTTCGGGCACGTTTCTTCCACAACATATCTCTTCTTCTTTTCTTTCACGGTCGTTCTTTTGTATGAACTTCAGCAGGGGGGAGAGTACGTGTTCCTGTTCCGTCTCTTTCTCCTGTGAAACTCCTTTTGTGGTCGAGACCGGACATAAAACTAGCTGCGAAGGAAGCATGAAAACGGAAGGAAGGAAGAAACAAGTAGGGGAGATCTGTCGATCGCAGAATTCTTTTTTTTTTTTGTTCTTCTCTCCATCTCTTTCGTCCTTCTTCCTTATTCTTGAATAACGTTTTCCGAAGCTTCTCCATCGACGTTATGCGGCTTGCGGCGGCTTTATTTGCTCGAGCAGCAACATCTCCGATTTGAGCTGCTTACATGGACCAGAAAGGCAGACATGCTGCTGGTAGCGTTGAGCGAAACGTTCACCAGCGGCCGCGCGCCCGATGGCATCTGTTGCAACAGAGATAAACCCGTGTTTCTTCTGAGTTCAACGCGCCGCATTTGTGTTGCAACAAGAATCTCGAAAAAGAAATTGCTGTGGCGGCAGTCCTACTCAGAGTGGTAGCAGAATTGAGGAATCCACGTTTAACGTCGGGCTCTTTTTGGCATTAGTTGATGCTGTTGTTGGGGGCGTAGTGTTTAGGAGCAGTGGTGTACCAGAACGTTATAAGCCATGCTGCAGCATCGCTCGTGGAGAATGGCAAAGAACTGAAAGTAAGCAGATATAGATTTTAGAGGGCTTAAGATGACGCTTATTTTGGCTTGTCTTTTTGGAGGATGCCACTGTTTTTTATTATTGGCTCTGTGCTTAGGCGGGGGACATCTAGTTGTCGGTCTTTTATTGTGAACATCGCACCGTCACCGTGATGTGTTAAATAAAACCAAAGAGAGTTAAGCTACTGACATGTCCCCTCAGCCATACGCTGCAGAAGCAATGGAAAGTTGGTTAAGGGTTAGCTGAGAGTGAAGGGAACTTGATGATCATCAAAAGGCTTATTTACGGATATTTTGAAAGAGAGTTGTTGTGGTTGGAAGTCTTTAGTTCGACACACTCCGAAGCCCGTTGATCATGCTCTCTAGGTGAGATCATATTGGTCGGACAAGTCAAAGCTGCAGCCAAAGCCATCTCTAACCAATCAATCAATGGCTGAAATATTTTGGGTTGATTTTGTCTTTTTGTTGTAAGACAGTGTCGGTAGCTGTCTAAGTCGTATTCCTCGCGGTTTGTTCGCGCTGTCTTGGTGCGCCCACTTTTTCTACGTTCCTAGCATAGAAGGTAACGAGATAAAGCGGCTGCGCCGCTGGTATACTGGAGATGGTGGCGGGTGTGGTGGTGGTGGTGGTAGTAGTAGTGTCTCAAATGAGGAAAAGATCCTTACTTATGCCGTTCATAGGTGAAGAGCACTAGAAGGTAGCTGTGCTCTCGCCTCTTCTACCGTAGATATGGTCGCTGAAACGCCTCTACACCTGGTCGAGACCGTACTCTGCCCGAGCGCCTCGAAAGTAATCTTGCCTCTTTTTCAAAGGCTTGAGGAGTCGAGAGCATTGAGCCAGGATGTGCACTGTCTGAATACCGTAAAATAAGATCTTACTCCGTGCTTGATACACATGCACCTACTGGAGGTAACACTGCCTCAATGTTTCAGAGGCGCCTTGACCTTCAGATGGAGTGATAAACGTTTGCTCACTTCTGTCTGAGGTATTACTGAAGCCAGCATTGCCATGTCAGATAATTGTGGCCACCTATAAATACATTTTCTTCATTCACCGTGAACATGTGACATTCTGCTTGTTAACTTCGTAAATGGCTGCTTATTACCATTTAATGGGCCCGTCAGACCTACGAATCTTACTTTGAGTGGCTCTCTAATGCATCACTATTGCTACACTGCACTATTCACCTTTCAGACAAGACTTCTTTTTTTTAGTTCCAGCTGCGCGGTGGAGGCTGCGGTATCCGAAAGGATCCCCGCCTACCTCCTCTAAGTCAACGCAACCATACAGTCCTCGTACTGGGCCCCTCTTTTTTATGGGAAGTAAAAGAGTCCACTACTGCCTCTTTTACTTAAAACTTTCCATCGTCACTTAGCTTTGCTTTCGTCTGCTATATACGCTTTAGAACGTGACATTCTTTCTTGATAGCTGATAAAAAAACAAATCTTCCATTGCATTTGGTTTTCTTTCATACGTCTCCTTTAGGGACAGCTCTCTCTTCCGCGTTCAAAGTACAGATGCTTTGGGAGACTTGACTACCATAGCACACATAAAAACAGATAGTGAGGCGAATTTACGGTTAGCCACTCTGCACGTATCCCGCGTGCTCAAATGCCTCCACAATTAAAAATAGCACGTAGGAGCGTACGGCCATGGTTCGGTGCTTATGTCAAGTAGAGTCTGGTTTAGTTTTGCATAATTACTGGTTGCGAAGCAGCTCTTTGATTAGCCTGTGTAAAGCTGTCCCTCCGTGCGTCTGTACGAACACGCCGCAACACGCTCTCCTCGCCGTGGGTGTTGAAGCGGTGCCAAGTAGGTCACGCCGTAGCTGCGCGCTGACGTTACTTTCTCGCTCGCCTACCGCGCGCTCGCCGGAGCGCCCGCAGCTGCCGCCTCATCCATTCGCCCGCAATACCTGCCGCTACCGCCACTTGCTCCGCTACCGCGCCCGCCTCTCGCTACACCGCCAACTCGTCGGTCCACGTGCAATAAACCCGCCGCGCCAGCCATCAAAGACCTACTCCAGCCATCGCTTCAAACGAATCATGCAGCGCTCACCGCAGCATCCGTGTTAGCGCCGTTGAACCCGTGACGCCACCCGTGAGCAACGTTGCTGCTTCGCATCCCATAAGGTTTCCTTAGGAAGATGGTATGATGGTTCTTTTTTGTTTACTTCGACATAACTTTCAAAAATTTCTTCTTTTTTACGGTACCTCGAATGAATCTGTCCACAACTGCCTGTTCAATGTGAAACAGACGCCCTCGTAGAGCCATTTGCTATGTAATTGCAATAGTGCAGCTCCAGCGTAGAAATATTCCGCTTAAAAATCTAGGCCCCGAAACAGAATTGTAAAGCGAAACAGTTCTATATGCTAAAGTAAAAGCCTTAGATGCTTCAACAAACGCGAAAATTGCCTTTATACAACCCGTGACGTCGGCGTCTACTCGAGTGAAGCGAAATGCTATCGTCATGTGAGGTCACCTTGACGTCGCGTGTGACCTTGCATGATGGCGTCATCGCATGACATCGTCACTCTTTCGAATGCCCTCCAATCACGTGGGCATAGCGAAATCAAGTAATGCGCAGAAAGCTTGCGATGCCTCCGATCTTGGAGGATTGCCTCGAATATCGAAGGCAATCCAACCATATCAAGTGCAGAACACTTTTGAAGGGAGGCAGGAAGACTCAATACACCGACTAAAAAAAAGATGAAGAGAAATTTGGCCTTTGATTCGTATTAGGCAAATGCATAAGGAACCTTCTGATTTTTCATCACAGTAAGCTGAAAAATTCAAAAGAACGGAAAGAAAGGGAAGATGGAAGCTTGCGATGAGAAATCCGAAAACAGGGGTGTGGATGCAGGATCTGATGTTTTGACTGGAGACTTATTTTTCAATACTGCAACTGTTTTTAGCCTTGAAAAAGACAAGTCCATTTGTCGAAACATCGGCTCTATCAAGTACACTGATTTCTCATCAAATGAAAAATGGCTCTTCAAGAGCGAGGAACGCCGCTTGCTAGACGCGAGCCGGACGCGCTCGCATCGGCTCCTGCTTTTTTAAATGTTTTTGACCGCAAATTTGCCGATCGACCTCAGTTTGTTCGACTCATCTGATCCAGCTTCTTTCAAGGATCGAGTGGATACCCGACTTTTGCGGGTAGGTCAAGCTTTCGAACTTTTATTTGGGTGTTTCACCCTGTGCCACGTTGGCGCTCAGCTCGGCCTGCCGAGCGAGACGCTTCGAGGATGCTGCTCGAGGAGATAATCTTCGGCGAAGAAATCTCCAGGCAGGAGGATGAAGCCTCCGGATGGATTGTTGCCCACTCTCGGAAGAAGCAGCGTCAGGATTTTACGCCCGGCGACAGCCCTGGCCCCAGTGCCGGTCATCGTGCCGCCCGTCCAGCGCACCCGAAGGGGCCGATAAACAAGCTCATCGCCGCGTCGCGCCTGCCGCGATTGCCTAAAGATCACTACCGGGTTGTCGTACGTCCCAAGGGAGGCATGGATGTGCGCAAGGTCAGAGGAATCAAGGTTGCCCAAGCTTTGGTGATGGCTGCTTGTCTCGGCCCGCCGCAGGCTGAGGAAGATATTGTTTGTGCCAATGAAATGCAGAACATTTTTGTGATCAGCACGCCACACGCTAGGAACGCAGAAGCCTACGCTAAAGTGAAGCAAATTCGAGTGGGAGAAACGCTCCATGAAGTCTCTACCTACGTGACGCCACCCGGGGATACGTGCAGAGGAGTTGTTCGCGGTATCGACCCTGAGCTCTCTGATGACCGGCTTGGTGAGCTCTTCGTGCACGCAAGAAATCCGAAGGTTCTTGGAGTACGGCGCATCAAGAAAACGCCCACGGTGATCGTCCTGTTTGACGGTATGAAATTTCCAAACTACCTCATGTGTGGGACGAACCTGATCCGGTGCACGCTCTACCGACGACAAATCGACGCCTGTCGAACCTGCGGAAAGCTGGGACATCGCTCGGACGTTTGTCCCACTCCTACAGTCATCACCTGCCCGGACTGTGGGGTCTCATCGACCCTGAGAATCATACGTGCCAGCCGAAGTGCTCCATCTGTGGAGGAGCGCATCCGACGGCAGATCGGGCCTGCAAAAGCAGGTACCAAGTTCCCTACATCGTTCGGCGTAGAAGGCGACGACGGAGAAAAACAAACAAGCAGCGCACGGAGTTCGTGCCACAGCAAGCTCCCGGGCTTGGGTTCAACCAGGGGGGTGGCCTTGATAACCCTGGGCGGGGCGCGGGTCACCGCTCTCGCTCGAGGGATAGGTCTGCCTCCTGTGCCCGGATTCAGCAGGAACCTACCTGGGCTGAACGAGTGGGCCCAAAACGTGAGTCTCGCACTATCGTGCAGCGCCAGTTGCCAGAGCAAGCTACGGCTAGAATACAGCAGCTAGAGCGTGAGAATGCAACTCTGAGGAGTGAGCTTCAGGAGATTAAAGCATTAGTTGAGGAGCTTAGGCAGCGCGAACGCACACCGGAAGGGGCGGTGAAAGTGCAGCAGGCCGAGGCACAACCTAAAGGCGGTAAGCGAAAAGCCGCTGACCCTCCGGTAGATATCGAGAAGGAGTTCAGTGACTTTAAACAGGAAATTATGGGGGTGGTCCATGAAATTAAGGAGGCCATCGCTGGTGTCAGCTCTGTCATCCAGTCCCTTTGGAGCAAAACCTAAGTAGAGCAAACCTAAGTATAGCAATCAGGGCAAAGCTAAATAAAACATTTGTCATTTGGCAATGGAATTGCGCGAGCTTCCACAGGAAGAAGGCAGTCTTGCAGCAGTTCGTCAGCTCACAGGAGAATAAGCCAGCCGTAATACTCCTCCAGGAGACCCTTAATGGAGAGGTGGCCCTCCGGGTTTATCGCTCCGTGGCCTGCTGGGGGGAAGGAAAACTCGGGGTCGCCACCCTCATATCCAAAGAGTTCTCCTTTGAGGTTCGCGATGTACGTCCAGACCTAAAGGTGGAACACATACTCATTGAGTTAATCCCAAACTCTCGGCTTAAGGAGCACCTATTCATTCTCAACGTTTATAGCTCACCATCTGATACTCGGGAGACTTTTAATGCGCTTCTCTGCAAAGCCTCCAAAATCGCGGGCTCGGCTCCCGTGACAGTTGCTGGCGACTTCAATGCACAACATCAGACATGGGGCTATATCAATAATACGGCTAAGTGGCGGGCGCTTCTGCAGCATACTACCAATCTTAATATGTTACTAGTTACTGATCACAACTTTCCCACACGTCTCGGCAATTCTGTAGCAAGGGACACCACGCCGGACCTGGCTTTTGTTAGGAACGTCGAGTGCCCTTTCTGGCAGAACTTGCATGAGAACTTGGGGAGCGACCATTTCATCGCGTCTATCTCCCTCGATGTTAAAGCACCGCCGCCGCGGGTTTTCAAAATTGTTGATTGGGATGCCTTTCGGGAACTCAGACAAAGCGATGAAAAAGAGTACGATGACCTTGGCCAGCTACTTGAGCGTCTTAAGGCAGATGTTAAAGCTGCCACTAAGGTGGTGGAGACGGATCTTAAAACGGAACGCATGGACAGCCGCCTAGCGAGGCTCCTTGAAGCCAAAAACTTCTTACTTAACAGATGGCGTACGCAGCGACTCAACAGGCGGCTCAGAAAGAAAATTGCTCTGCTCAAACAGGAGATTGAATCGTACAGCCAAACACTGGCCAGACAACAATGGGATGAGGTCTGTAACGCTGTCGATGGGCAGATGCGGTCAGGGGCGAAATGGAACATTCTCAAGCACCTCCTGGGAGATAAGCAAACTAAAGCTAATCAGAAACACACTGTTGATCGGCTCATTCACAAGGAGAGGTCTGCTGCGCTCTCCAATGATCAAATCTTACAACAGCTGGCGGATAGGTACCTCCCCCTGGGGGCTACCACGGATGCAGACTACCCGGATTTCTCTGGTCTGGAGGATGCGGAGCTGGACTCCCCCTTAAACACGGCAGAGATCAGGGCGGTCCTTTTTTATCTCAATGGAAAATCGGCTCCCGGGCCGGATGGTATCACTAACAGGCTACTTAAAAATCTGGACGATAGATCCATTGAGCTACTAACTGACGAGGTCAACCGGATTTGGGAGTCGGGGCAGGTGCCGAAGGAGTGGCGAACGGCCTCTGTCGTCCTCATTCCCAAGCCTGGTAAACCTCTCGGGCTCGGCCCGCTCCGACCGATCTCGCTCACGTCTTGCGTGGGTAAGGTCGCGGAACATGCAATCCTTAACCGAATCTCCCATCACATTGAACAAAACGAGCTCTTCCCTTTCAATCTCATTGGCTTTCGTCCCGCGCTCTCTACGCAGGACGTTATGAAAATGATTAAACATCAAATTCTCGACATAGACACCAGAGATGTCCGAGGGATTCTTGCACTCGATCTGGAGAAAGCTTTCGATAATATCTCACATCCTCACATACTGGATTCGATCTCTGAGTTGGGATTGGGGGCCCGCTTTTACGGGTTCGTCCGCTCTTTTCTCAGGGATATCGTTGCCACCATTCGGCTCGGGGACCTCTGCTCCAAGGAATTTCACCTTGGACCTAGGGGAACCCCTCAAGGATCGGTCATTTCGCCGCTAATTTTTAATATCGCGATGAGGAAACTCTCGCTCGAACTCTCTCGTATCGACCGCATCGGACATGCGCTGTATGCGGACGATATTACTATATGGTGCACTGGGGGTAGGGACGGAGACGTTGAGGAGTCCCTCCAGCAGGCCCTCAGGTGCACGGAGGAGTTTTTGGATAGCACGGGGCTGCACTTGTCGACCGCCAAGTCGGAGCTCCTCCTGTACACACAGCCGGAGAAACGCAAGTTCACCACCATTCCATTTCCGCCGGAAGAGATCAGGATCGAAATCCACACACGGTCAGGGCAGGCCATCCCCCGTGTCGATAAAATTCGGATATTAGGCATGTTCCTGGAGGAGCACGGAAGTAACTCTCATACTCTGACTCGTATTGCGGCAAAGGCGGAGAGCATGGTCAAGCTTATACTTCGGGTGTCTAACAGGCGTGGAGGGCTTTGTGAGGCCAACCTCATGAGGCTTTTCCCTGCCTTTCTTATGAGTCACATTAATTACATTGCCGCAGCGAATAGGTGGGAAAGGAAAGAACAAGGGAAACTGGATGCGATTATTCGAAAGTGCATTAAGAGGGCCTTGGGCCTTCCAAACAACACAAATGAGGAAAAGCTCAAGGCTCTTGGTATGCATAATACATTTAGTGAGATTGCAGAAGCGCAACAAACAGCACAAGCTGCACGACTGTCCTCTTCCAAAGCTGGGAGACGCATCCTGGAGTTTCTGGGCTGCGAACCAACTATGGTAGCAGACAAAAAGATACAGCTTCCACCCAAATTGAGGGAGCAGATTACGGTCTCACAAATTCCTAGAAATGTTCACCCTCTCTACAATGTCGGCCGCCGGGCCGCTAGGGCTAGGTCGCTCCTCAGTTCCGCCGCTGCCACCCCTGAACTTGTGGCGTTCGTTGACGCAGCACAGTATCCCGGCACATCCAATTTCGTGGCTGTGGTCACTGACCTTCACGGTAAAATCCTCACAGCAGCATCTCTTCGAGATACCACGCCGGCTAGGGCAGAGCAGGCTGCTATAGCAATGGCCGTGGCAATTCCCATGCGCACGCGCATTTTCACTGATTCTCGAGCTGCTGCACGAGCGTTCATGACCGGGTCAGTCTGTGAGCAGGCGGCCCATCTTCTTACCAAAAGACCACATTGCACGGAAATCGACGGCCACATCACCTGGTTTCCTGCCCACATGGGCAAGGATGTCCACCCTGTTATCCCCAATGCCAATGAGCTTGCCCATGCCCGAGCACGCGAACTGTCTCACCGTGACGGGCAATCGGCATCTAATTTTGGGGTTGGCATTCGGCAGCTTGATTCGCTCCTCACCTTTAACGAAATTTGCAAAAATTATCAATTGACCAGGCGTAGCTTTCCGCTCCCGCACCCGCAACTCTCTAGGGCCCAGTCAGTCACTTTAAGAATGCTGCAAACGGGTACTTACCCGTCGCCTTTAGTGTACAGCAAGTTTATCGACAGCATAAAGCCGCAATGCCCTCATTGCGAAGAGAGACGTTGCACGTTACCCCACATGCTCTGGCAATGCGCGGCGCTGCGCGATGGCGAGCCTCTCAGCACAGAAGCTGCCTGGAGGACGGAAATTACCAGCTCGGACCGAGAGGTCCAAATCCGGGCTGTCCAGAGGGCCCGCAATTTGGCGGAGGGGCTCGCTCTTCCTGTCCCCACGTGGGTGCGGCCCGCAGCCGACCCTCCCTCTTGAGGGAAATCGGCTCCTCAGGACAATTTGTAAATAAAGTTCATTGACTGACTGACTGACTGACTTCAAGAGCCTTGCGCTGTTCCGCAGTCACCTCCTAGTAATGTAGCACGCGCTGCATGCGGGAACGCTTGCTGGTTCAGCTTTTATTAGGATCCACTCCATTGCGCCACTGCCCTCACTCCAGTAGGCCAGTGACGTCAGCGGTGGCAGTGTCTACGACAGCTCCAGAGGAGACATTCATTGTGTGACCTACCCGAGATGCTCTTGCAATGACTTCAAGGCTTCGCTGAACTTTTTTCAATAGTTTTTGCTATATTACTTTCTTCAAAACGTGAGCATGACTCACTATGGGTGCATTGACTTGTGGCATTTTACTGCTTGCATTAGTCGAACACAAAGTTCAAGATTCCCCACTACGGTACGCGCCGTTGAGCGTAAACTTTCTGTTGCAACCGCTACGAGTGTACGGAATGTTCCTCTTACAGTTTACGTTCTCATCTGTAAAAAATCCTAAGCGACGAGCCCTCGACAGAGGAAATGAAAATAAACAATAATATAGAATGAAAAAACAGTGCGATCCCCATTCTCTGCGCGTTCTATGTGCGTCAGTGTGCCCGAGGCAATTTATGTCGCCCAAGTAATCAACTACAGCATCGAATATTGTAGCGAGCTTCAACGTATGCATTGAAAAAAAAAACTGGAAGTCACATCTGGTACACAGTCAGTCAGGGGAGGAAACGGAAGACGACGAGAATTTGACCAGCGATTCCCGTTTCTTGTTGTTTTATTTTTCTCCTTATTTACTTCACATTCTACACTTTCTTTTTTTAATGTAAGGCACGACCTTCCCTATTTTACATCCGAACCTTCGCCGTTCCTTCTCGAGGGTTGCTGCTTCCTTGCTTCTGCCCTCGACGAAACGACGCTTCGCGCCGCAGAACGTGCTCCAAGGCAAATCAATTTAATTCCCGTTCGTTCGCCACTCGACCCGCTCCACCCACCTGTGTCCTCCATTTCTCCCCGATTTTCTCCATCCTCCGCGTTCCCTCAGCGCGTTTCTTTACTTTTGTTTCTTTGCTTTGCCGTAATTTTTATTCGTCATTGCACCGATAATCATTTAAGGAAAATTACTCTCAGCCATCGTTTTTTTCCATCCGTCGGGCTCCTTCGTCCTCGAGTGTTATTCCGGAAACGACAGGGATGGGAGGTTGGAGAGGGGGAAGAAAGGATGGAAGGGATGAACCAATGGTATGCGCACAGTGCTGCGAGCGCGGGAATGAGTTGCACTGAGTGTCTTCGCGAGCCAACTCCCGTTCGCCGACTCGGCTACTGACCCGCAGGTCGCGGGATCGAATCCCGGTGGCGGCGGCTGCATTTCCGATTGAAGCGGAAATGTTGTAGGCCCGTCTGCTCAGATTTGGGTGCATGTTAAAGAACCCCAGGTGGTCCAAATTTCCGGAGTCCTCCACTACGGCGTCTCTCATAATCATATGGCGGTTTTGCGACGTTAAAACGTTAAACCTTAGATATCAAACAATTAATCCCGTTAGTCGACGCAAAAGAAAACACATGACCTGAGAGAGACGGGAGACCCTCTTTGGTGCTCTATCCCACGATACAACCCCACTTCACCCCCGCCCCCTTCCGTCATCTTACCACCTACGCCACTTTAGCGCGAACTCCCATAGGCGAATAGCCACCGGCCGAACAGCACGCGCGACCCCGTAGGTAACCAGCTTTTGAGAGAGCGACGCACCACTGCACCCTTTTGAAATCGATTCTTGTTGGAATAGGAAAGAAATGGAGGGGAAGCGCACACGCTGTCTCTCGACTGATGACACTCGTGGAACATCAACGGCATGCGTTTTGGGTGCGACTGCGAAATAAAATGACAAATCATAGCATATCCACGTAGTGAATCATGATGAGGGCGGCGAAGCGTCCGTCAGTCTATCCGTGCTTCCGTTCATCTGTTCGTTCTTGCTTCCGTCCGTCCATGCGTCCGTCTGTGCATCCATTTGTCCATCCGCGCGTCCGTCTCTGCGTTCGTCTATGCGTCCGTTCATCCGTCCATCTAGAGAACACTCCAAGTACCGCCATCTCACACCTTTTCATCGTGATAGCAGTCGCTCGATTGTCTGCCTCCTTCCCCCGTTGCACATACCCGTCTATCCCCTGTGGCACATACCCGCTTTCTCAGGTATGAGCCACCAGCGGTTACGCACAACGACAACGGGGGACGCACAAGCCACGCCATGAGGAGCTTCGCTCCCCCAAAAAAAACTAACGAGCGAGAGTCGTGATTAGTGTTACGAAAGAACGCCCACCACGACACGGGAACGTTTCTCGGCACTGAAAGGGCAGAGTGCCTGGCACACGTGGACTGTCCCCGTGTAATTGCGCTGACCAGGTTTGTCAAACTCGCCTCAGCTATCGGTGCCACAGTCCCGAAATTCTGTCCCATGGGGACCGGCAAACGCAAAAAAGTTGAAGCGGGAAGCAAGAAGAAGGGGGGGAGGGGTTAAGGAGGAGGAACTGGGACAATATGTCAGCTAACACTGCAAGCGTTGACAAATTTGATTCAAAGTTTCAAAAAGCATATTAATACTGCTGTACACAAAGAATGCAATCCGCATGGCTATTATTAAATTAATACCTAGTTTTTTTTACGGTTATGCTTCAGAGCATGGCGACTACATGGGTTGCCTCAAGAAACGAATGAACAAAGTTATCGAGAATTTTCAGTGATATTTGTCTGTTGGATTGTCTGCTGAAATTGTCTGGTTATATTTGCTTCTATGATGTAACCAAGATGTAGCTACGTAGTATGTTCAGCGCCGATATTGATGCGGTAATGGCTTACACACCTCATTTCGTACCGTCAGAATTCGGGACTCCCACCTCACTTTACTCGTTACTTTGTAATTCCTCTTCATGATGTGAAAGCATATCCTCACGTTTAATTGTGCTGTTTTACTTTTCCATGGAATTGTGTTTATGCCTATGAGCGCATTGACTGCCGCTTCAAAACATGACACTGATAACCAAAATCAACCCCTAATTTTGGCAAAAAGTGAAGCTACTCAGGGGAAGGTGTAATTTTTCTTTACGCAACAAAACTATTTGGTTTGTACGCTCACACGCCGTTTACTAAACACGGGCTTTGACGTCGCTCTCGGATTTTCTATTACACAGCAAGCCGATCAACCTAGTCTGAATAATTTTGCGTGGTCAACTGAAATTGATTGTATATCGCCAGGGCTTTTTATACACAACAGTGTAATTTTCTTTTTTTCCTTTTTTCTGGTTACATTTACATCAGACTGCAGCTTGTGTTGAACATTTTCTCTGCGCATATGAGGCGCTGTCCTTCTGGTTAGGTTTGTAGCACCGTGCTTGCAATTTTTGTAAACATAGGACGTCCTTCTATTTGTATGTGTGTGAAGAATTACGTTGTCTTGATTTCTCGACTGTCTTTTTGATGACCGCCATTAATCTCTAGCTTATAAAGTTCTTTTCTTGAAGAGTATTCAACAAAGTGAGAAACATGAACAACGCAAGAAAATGACGAAAACAAGACGACAGGTTAAAACCGGTAGCGTCTGGCAACCTTGAAGAAGCACTTTATTTCGATTAAACTGGGCAGCCAGCTGCTACGCCTGGTTTAAAATACAAGATCGCCGAACAAAAGGAACGTGCAGTAAGAAAACGAAATTACACGACGAGCGTCGATGTTCGTCGTTCTGCTTTTTTTTTCTTTACTTCAGTACCGTCTGTGCTCGAGCTTTTCAACCCGGCGCTGCCCCGGAAAACTATAAATATATTGTTGTTGTTTTTTAGCATTATGACCACTGCCTTCTCGGCAAAGTCAGATTTGAAAATCCTGTGTTACAGTGCCGAGCGAATCTTCTCAGGACGCCATCTCCAACCTCAAGAGCTCTTCTTTAAGAAGAGCATGGGCTAGCGTGTTCAATGTTATGTTTTACATACTTGAGTGAATATTTTGCTTCGTAGATTCAGAAAACATTATGCTACAATAACGCGGCACGTTTTTTTTTTTTCTTTCCTTGCTTTTCTTTTCTGAACACGTTTTTGCCTGATCTTCGTAAAAAAACTGCGATCTCCGCGTTAGACGACGTACTTACTTAATGAAATGTGTGCAGAAAAACAAACAGTGAAGTTTATTTTTCTAGAGCCGCAAGTTTAGGGTACAGACTACGTCGTGGAAGAAACCTCGGCGAACCGAGCCTTTGTTCGTCTTTGTGGTATCACGGATCAAAGCGGCAGCCTGTGCATCGAAGCCGGCTTACGAATAGGATGAGGCCTCCCGTCCACTTTCGTAATGGAAGTTACTAATTGGCTTTTCTACCGACTGGAGCCGATCAAGGGCACTGGCGCTAACAGCGGCGCATGCATGAAATATACATATGCCACGTTGGCAAGGCTCGGTTACGAAGAAGTACAGATGAAAGGTAATCCTTAATCACCCAACGCAGAAGAAAAAAAACGAAAGGGCTACGGGGAGAGGGCAAACATGAGAGCCACCTAATTATCTTACCCAGTGCCTCCGACGTCGCAAGTTCGTGCTTGAGAGACGGCTCTATTTTATGGACGCATGAACCGGAATTATTCCGGTCTGCAGCAAACACATAAAAACGGAAGGTGAAGCAAGAACTTCAAGACGTTTGCCTGTGTTTTTTTCTCTTTTTTTTGCACGGTGGAAGTGTCTGTGTGACGTAATAATCAGCCTTCCTTTGAGAGCTAACAAAGCAGGCCGCACGACCTCCTACAGTTATGACAGATCGTTAAGATTCTCGGCAGTGACAATGGTGGCCATGGCGATACACAAAATGTCATTTCCTTTTGAAGGAACATTTTTGCGTTGTTAGAGTAAACGCCGCTGTCAACACGTTTGTTGAAGAGTCGAAGAACCGTTTGCAAAACGCATTTTTTTCTGAAACAAAGCATCGTTTCATTAATAGCGATAAACCCCGCTTTGCTCATGCCCCCAACGTTTACAGAACGAGTCTTGTAGACCTGTGGTAACGCAGTGAGGTGGGTGAGTCGGAAGCTACGCATACTTGGAAAGTCATCGCGAACATAACGAAGACACAAAACGAGACAAAAGACATAATATCAGCGTTTCCGCTGTATCTGTCTCCTCTTGTCTTGTGTCTCCGTCGTGCTCACACTTATTTTTCAAATATGTATATACCTGTGCAATCGCACCAACAATTTACCGCCTGCATGGTCATTCGTGACCGCAGTATACTGCAAATAAAAATAATAGTTGCCACCTGAGTATTACGAGGCGGACACAACGATTTTTACTCCTACTTTCACTCTGCTCACATTTAAGAACCAGTCCTATTTAAATAGGTGTGTCAGCAACTAATAACCATGGCGTCATTGCCCCTTCTGTTTAAAGTAGTATGGCAGCAATATCCAGCAGATCAGAACGTCATTCGACAGCGGCTTTCGTTCAGCAAAATACGAGAAAACAAGTGACGCATTACTTACTCTTGCGCTACCTGTATGATCTTCTAGGAATGCTGGAGTCAGATTGATGTGTCCATCTTTTCACGTGCATGCCACACTCGAGCAAGGGTGACAAAAACATAAAGCGAGAAAAGAGTTTCGAGGGAATATGGCCGTACAATGCACACAGCTTATCCACAGTGATTGCTCCCGTGCTAGCCTGACAGTAAGTGCTACCCTACTGTCAGACCACTATTGTGGCGCCATTGGCACACATGTGATAGGCACACACATGAAATCACTGCAGACATGGAGTAAGCTGCCACCCGTGAACTAGATTCTCTACAACAGAGAGAGAGAGAGAGAGGGGGGGAAGAAATAGTAAGGAAGAAAAGGCAAGCCAACTAAGAGGACAGGGTAAGCAAAGATATTGAAAAAAATAACTTTTTCGCATTATTTGAAATCTGCAGCCTTGTCTGAACCAGAATAAGTCGTTTGTTTGTCTTAGTACGATTTTTTTCTCTTAAAATGTTATATTTTAAAGCTGTTGTGGTAGCCTGCCATGCCCCCATTCTTAAAAGGACACTAAAGTTAAACAAAAATTTACGTCAGAGTAAAAGTTTAATGTATTACAACATCTAAAACGAAAATGTTATCAACAGCAGTGCCCTACTTACTGAGAGAAGTTAAAGTAAATGCACAAGAATACATACACCGCAATAGGATATTCTCAAAATGATACCGATGACGTCAGACGAACCACCTACATTTAATCACTAGTAATTGATATAGCTGTACTAAATAAAGAACTTTCCGTGTATCAAGAGACGCAACAAAATGCTGCTTGTTCGATTCTGTGTGATTAACGAAAAAAAAGAAGAACCGCCGGACATTAGTATGGGGGATGGTGCGACTGGTTCGAAAATTCAATTTTCGCGGGGTTGGATGGATGGATGGATGCTATGAGCGTCCCCTTTATAACGGGGTGGTGACAAGTATGCCACCAGGCTCGACAAAAAAAAAACCTTTTTTTTCTTTTTTGATGTTGGCCTAATGCCTCTACTTCGATAAATTCTATCTTAATGGAAAAAAAGGTAAATTTTCAGCTTAAGTTCTCTGCCATTTACGGCACACTGTCCATATTTTATTTTTCCAATATTTATTTTTGTCCTTTCTCTCTAATTTTCTGCCCCCAATACTCTAACCGTCTCTTACTTATTTCAATCGCGGGTGTGTTCAGCTTTCCATTGTTGTCCCTAAAACCCAAGGCTTCCTGTAGGCTCGTGCCCAAACGTACACCTGGGTGGATATCTCCACATTCAATCAGAACATGCTCCGCCGTTTCCTTATCTTTCCCGCAGCATGTGCATTGTTCTTCTTCTTTACTGAATCTTGCTTTATAACTACGCGTTCTGAGGCAACCCTTAGAACGCGGTTCAACTGCACAGGTCGTGCCATCTAGCGGTGCACAGTTGAACCAAAATACGTTTGCCATATTGGAACCAATGGCAGGAAATCAATCAATAGCCGTTGTTGCTGCTGTGACTCCCGCTGTTTTCGTTCTGCTGCTACTAGTGTCAGCAGCCGCTTATAAAGCCGGGCAACTTTGTGCACGGCAACAGTGACGTGAGTCGGTCCGCTTCCAGAGGCGAGTAATTTGAAGGGTGTTAACCTGATCCGGACCACTAAAACGTGATTTTATTTCAAAATAAGTCCTTCCTTGGCACAAAAGTAACCTACGAGGTTTCTGTACCACTTTTTCAGCAACCAATATTGACCTAATAGCTGCCTTTAGTGTCTCTTTAGTAAGCAAGGAATTCTATGCAGTTCAGGCGTCATATACTCATGGAGAAGTTACAGTTTGCAAACTGGAGTGCATTTGGCACATTATGAAAATAATGGGCCCAGAACTGTGACGATAAAAGAGAGCAGAAGCATCAAATCACACTTTCTGTTGGAAATTCCATATCTGGTTGTGGACGTCTTAGTATTGTCATCATTGGCAAGCACCAAAGCTATTATCGTTGTGCCATTGAAAGAAATCGAGCCGGCTGGATTACATGCCAAAAGCTGTCCGGTCCACATATTTTCACGTAGCATCGAAGTATGCTAATTAATCCCACGGCCTTTGCTCGAAGGACGCTGAAACTTGAAGTAGGTTAAACAAAGCCATTGACTGCTGAACCATTCGTACATAAAAGACGCCTTCCAGCATCCGTTATTGAGGCTGTTAAGCAAAATATCTAGAACTAGCTCATGAAGAATTACTTGCTGAATTCCTCCATGGGAAAGTTCAAAACTATAACGAGTCACTTAGAAGTGTGGCAGTTTGGACTAGTTGGTATTACATGACGATAGTTATAGCGCGAGAACAGAACGATGACAAAAGTACAAGAGCTAGCGCTCGTCTCCTTCTTGTCCCTTTGTCGTCGTTCTGTTCTCGTGCTATAACTATCGTTATAACGAGTACTTAGATTGTCGTTTGGGAGCGTGCTAAAAAAAACGCTTTCCTCGGGCACCAAATACTCAAAATATGCACTCATGCTATAGTCACTTTAATGGTAGCAATATAGCACGTGCGAATGCGCTGAACTATTTTGAAATTTAGCCAGGGAACTGAACAGTGCAGGACCTACGCGCCCTTGAACTGCGTCGACAGTTCTCTGCTGACACGGCTGCATAACAGGCGACTAATGAGGCTCGCAAGGCGAGACGTTTCAATACAAAAAAGAAACTGATGCAATAGTATGGAAAGTTGGGTGAGTCAGTGACATGGCATTCTTGGAAACATTTCGGCACGCACACAGTGGACGGGAAAACGAAGTCGAGAAGACAAGCAGTCGCGCTTCTTTGGCTCAGTCTCGCCTTCTGTTTTCCCGTACATGTGTGCGCGCCGAAATATTTCCAAAAAAAAAGAACATGATATTGGTGATGAGTATCTGGCTGACGCCTATTGAACGGGTCGGTAAGTTTGTTGTGATCTCATTGTGCTTTTGAAATAAGACATGTTTTCATATTTAAATGCGATTATCCCTACACATGCATTTTCGCACTTATGTTCCTTTTTCTCAGCAACCATAGTATCTGGTATCATAGGTTTCAACCATTATTTAGATAAACTAATAAAGGATGTGATGAAGTAAAATTATTTTTGCGTCGAGAAGGGCTCATCTGCAACATGACATATAATAGTTATTATCAAGTTGTAATTAGGTACCTTAGGTAGAAAATTACAAAAAATGACCACTATACTTTTCAGGGATAAATTTTCTTCAGTGAAAATAGGAATGACCGATGATCCTAATGATAGTAAAATAATTACTGTAGCTTCTATGGTTATGGAGAAAAAGTACATAAACTTTGCCTAAAGTGCATGGCGGGTATATGGCTTAGTCTGTTCCTTTAAGCAGTTGACGACTACACTACACGAAGGAACAGGATGGGGAACTTTCTTATCAACATTGCATCGTTATTCGTACATGCGTACGCTCATGTGTATGCTCGTTTCCTCTATTTCTTTCTTTATTTATTTGTTTTCTTCTTTTAGCACTTTTAGCTTTTGCTGGCGTTGCTTTTTATGTACACCACTAATGATAAGTGCTCCCCCTGACAGTTTCTAACTTTGAGAATTCCTGATTTTGCATTTATTACGTGCACCGTCTTTTTTTACATGCATGTTTACGGGTAAACTTGAACTACATTTTTTTCTTTCTGTCTGTGTTTCTTTCTTTCTGTCTTTCCTATTTTTCTATCATGATCCACATGGTCCCTTTATGGCCTTCATGGTTTTAAATACCAAGTGTCCTCTTATGTAAATATCTCTATTTCGTTCTCCCTCTCACACACACTTTTTATAGTAAAAACACGAAACCTTTACAATATTGAGACCTAGTAGAGTAACATAACGCCTACAACAAGGACAACAGACCACGGTTCACGGCACGTTTCTTGTCTCAGCCTCCCGGGTTTGGCCAGACACAAAAGAGCATCGTTGTTAGTTTTGTAACATTACCACAGCCCTTGTTTACTGAAGCCACGCAACCGCACTTAGCGTGGATAAACGACTACGCCGGCGCTTGGTCAAACAGCAGCACATTCGCAACATAGTATACCGTTGGCTCGCAACTGTTGTCCACAAGCTTAGAAATGTACTTTCAGCAGTGAACTCTGGAAATCGTATACATGTGCTAAATAAAAAAGAACATTTTTTTACTCTACAGTGGCAATACAGATGACCTTGAACCCGTTTCCAGCACTATCTTTCAGAGAGAGAGAAATGTTAAGTGAAAGAGAGAGACAAGAAAGAGGAATTAGACAACCACTCATTTGTAGCCCAAAGCCAGAAGAAAATCCGTAAGGATTTGTCAGAAACAAAATCTTCTTAGTAGCCGAAAAATTCGCCCCAAAACACTTTTTTGAGTAACGATGGAATTAATTCACTGGAAAAGCGTATTACCTCACAAACTGAACGACGCAAAAAAATTATAAGAATCCGTGCAGTACTAGCGGAGTTACAAAGATTTGTCAGACGCGGCAATTCTCTCGTCCTGACGAAAACGCTGGAAGATGAGCAGGGAGGGATGGGAGGGGCAAACAAAAAACGTCACTCGTGCCTTGTGACCTTGAGCATTTTTTCTTTTTTTGACTGCTAGATGGGCTTACTGGGCTTGTTTTCCGGGATTTGCCAAGAGAAGAAAAAGTCATTTTTTGCTGACTTTGATATTTTATTGTGAATTCCAGGCCGCGTGCTGCGCTATAATATTTGGCTCGCGAGTTGTCGGGAGCCTCTACTACCGATCAGCAGCGTGTCTGACCATGCTCAAAAAGTGTTGCAGGGACCCTAAAAACAAAATTATCCGGCTTACAACCCAGCACTGGAGAAAAAGTAACTGGAGACAAAAAGTTAACTACTGAAAAAAGAGAGAATTAGAGATATAAAAGGGTAAAATCGGACACACGCACACTAAAACCCGGTATTGTCATAGTCGTTCAGCGGAGCCGGTTCACCGCGAAAACTTCAGCAGCACTTTCATTTCTTTCTGCTTAGATGCTGAAATGTTCGGGCATTCCGAAATTGATTGCTCGAAAATCGGGATAGTCATCGACGCGCGCCACATTGTTGAGAGCTGTTGTTTTTACATAGGAATCATAGTGAGGATATGGACAAAGGCATGGGCAATGGTTGTCTCGTAGCCACAATGGAGTGTCATCCGCAAACAGCTTTGCGCTCTTAAAATGCTTTGACGGCACAGTGTACGTTTCTTGGGAGCGAGAAATTTGCTTACGTTCAACAGCTCGATAGTTATGAATATTGTTGGAGGCCTCCCTACGTCCCGATGTGTAATAAACGAATTTACTTGATGTTATTAACACATATAAGTGCCCCGTAACAACTGGATAATGCACCACGCCTCTTTTTGAAATAGTCAAGAAGCTCCACAGAGCTTGGTGTGATTACTCTTCTGGTTCCCCTGACAAAATATTGCCTGTGTTTGTAAAGCTGAATTGTAAGCGGACATCTACCTCCACATACATTACTGCGTTTTTACGTCGGACTATTCCTTTTTCGTGAGCATAGCACGTGACACGTGCCTACAATCAGACAGATGAACTTTATTTTCACGTGCCTACAAACTACTAGATTTCACTTATATCTTAGGAATTAACTATATATCATGAACGCAGAAACTTATGCTCAGAGGCAACATTACTGTGTTTACATTTTTTCAACGAATGACCTCAGTCAATAACCAAATTATACGAAATATAGGAAGCCTTGAACAGACGTTATTTTAATTCTTTTTCTAGCAGTGAACGATGCCGGGAAGATGAGAAACGAGCCGCGGTAGCCCTTTTTTAAACTCTCTTTCGTCCTTAAGGGCATCTTTACTACATCCCCTGAACGTTGAACTCGTCTTTTAATTTGCATTTTCTTGTTCCCAACTACCTTTTTTTTTTCCTGCACAAAACGTCTGTTTGAAGTAGACTAATGGATTCAGCGGCCTCCTGACGGTGCTTACTAAGGCCATTATAGGTTGTTTTCATTTATTATTACTAATATTATCACTTGATACTCTTTCGTATGAGTACCGCAGCCTAGCGGCGATGGTGCCCAATTGAATCGTGTTATGAGATATCCCCAAAACGTAAATGCCTTTGCGATTCCCGTGGTAGTCATCTCAGCACGCTTCAACGGTGCTCCAATCTCGTCCTTCATTTTATATTCTCTGTCTCTCTATCTCTCTTTCTCTTCTTGTTTTCTGTTCCTACGGTAAGTGGCTCTTCAACAGAACCCATAATAGGGCCTTCCCGTTTTTTTTTTCTGCCAAATTTGAAGCTTGTGGTAATAGGCAACGCGAATGGTATCTGCACGGCAAATACTGTGACTGCTAAAAGAGCATGCATGTGTTGAGATTGTTTAGTTAGTTAGTTAGTTAGTTAGTTAGTTAGCTAGCTAGTTAGTTAGTTAGTTAGTTAGTTAGTTAGTTAGTAGTAGTTAGTTAGTTAGTAGTTAGTTAGTTAGTTAGTTAGTTAGTTAGTTAGTTAGTTAGTTAGTTAGTTAGTTAGTTAGTTAGTTAGTTAGTTAGTTAGTTAGTTAGTTAGTTAGTTAGTTAGTTAGTTAGTTAGTTAGTTAGTTAGTTAGTTAGTTAGTTAGTCTCCCGCTGGGCGAAGATTCCTTATTTATTTCTGAAAAGTTTTATGGTTTCTGCCTTGCAATTCTTGGTTTCATGTCTAGGTGGCGCCGCATAGGTGCTTGCGTTAGCGTTAGCTGGAATGCCCTTCGCTGTACTTATGGTCCACCAGTTGGCATGCAGGGTGTTCTGCTCTATAGTGTTAACCTTGAGACAATCGCTAACGCTGACGTAAGCGTTAACCACTGTAATAAAACTCGCTATTGATCTCGCCGTACACGCAAGCGTATTCCATGTTGTCCGCCACTGTAGACCGGTGGCTGTTCATTTCGGCTACCGACCAGAAGGTGGAGGATTGATCCTGGCAGCGGCGGCCGAATTTCGTTGGAGGTGAAAAGGTGGAGGCCCACGTACTGTGCGATCTCAGTGCACGTTATAAAAACACCAGATATTCAACATTTTCCGGAGCCCTCCACTACGTCATCCCTCGTTTTGATATTGTGGTTATGCAACGTAAAACCCCCGATAATATTAGTATTCTGGTTGCTGACCTTTCGTCGCTTACTGAAGTTGCACAAGTAAGAATATTTGTTCGTTCTCTGCAAACGTTACAGTCAAGATGCCCCTGCCCTCCCCTTGATATTTTTTCTTTATTTTGGAAGTTGTAGTCGCAACCACTCAATATCAGTGTGAAAAGTTATGGCGCCCCTAGTATTGATGTTTCGAAGTCGCTGCGTGATTTTTCGATTATCAGGCGATCAGTTTCACATACCATAGCTCTCTTGTGGTGCTAGCTCGTCCGCACATTTTGTTGCATTACGATTGCTGTTCAATACGTCCCTGAGAGGCTAGGGCAGCCGGCTATCCGAACACACATCTGAAAAATTTCGACTATGCCCGTTTTCCAGGAAACGTACACGCATGCCACGAAAACAAAAAATAGAAACATCAAACCTACATAAACTAAATGTAAACGAAGTTTTTGTGAGTGATAGAATGTGAACCATACAGTGTTATTTTTCATCTTGCTGCTTGTTTCTTTCCCTTTTGTCTCCTTTTTACAGCCTGTCATGGAAATTGAAATGGTTTCATTTGCTGATGATTTTCTGCCTACATTAACTTCTTTAAGTATAAACGGAGCAAATAGCAACACTCTGCCATGCAATATAGCATGGTGAGCTCTCAGCAAAACTCACAATCTTCTTTAAGCAAAGATTTTTTAGCTTTTTATAAGGCTGACAACTATATTAAACAGCTCACATTTCTAGTTCTTTGTCCGCACGATGCAAACCACAGAAATACGTGGTTGATTGACTTCTTACTGCTCCAAGCGTTATTTTCTCTGGCATACAACTCAGCATCATCGCACGCGTCATGTCTGCGTCGCCGCGAGGCAAACAAACGTCAAGCGAATCACTTTCTTTTTGTTTTTTACGTAGTCATAGCATTGTTGTTCATCCACCATTCCCTAATGAACAAACCATGTTGATAGAAGGACAGCCGTCGCAGTCCATCGCTAGTTAGAATAAAGCAAGCCAGCAATAACGTTGAAAGGGTCCGAAAATGTAATTCACTCCCGGAGAGAAGTGCCCAAAAAGAATAATCATTAAATTTTTGCAACCCTTTGCATTGCGACAAGACGGCTGAAATGGCAAGAATAGCGTATACTATGCCCTGGCTCAGGCGGGGCTTGTCGACATGTAACGTTTTTCTTCCTCTTTTCTTTTACCCGTTCTCTCGCTTCGTATAGAGTGGTGGTACTTTCCAATCTATATTGTGCTGACTCAGCCAGCTGCCACGTCTGCCCAATCTTCGCCAGGGGATTATCTTTACGCTGTCTGAACACCGGCGCCCGGCGCACTTATGTGGCACTTAATTAAAGTTGCGAAATACAAAACCCGTTTTCAGCGTGCTCGCATACATGCAGTACTCTTCGCAAATCCCCTTTCGGACGACTGACGATAAACAATGGCAGGGACTGGACGTCCCTGTTATCTAGCGGCGCCACTTCTTCGGCGATAAAGCGATCACTGCAGTAACGGCGTCCGCAATTAAAGTGGACGTCATCACGAAATGAGTATGTCGCCATTCGGGTTCTATATCCTTCTCCCCTCCCCCTCCTACCTCCATCATCGAAAAATAACTTTTCTATCATCCCGTGCTTCGTCGATTGGGACGAAAGCACTCTGGCACCCCGCTAATGATGTTGGTATATAGAGTTTCGGCCTGTTTATCGATTGCCTGCCGCTTGCTTCTCGCAAAGCTTTTGATAGATGGTATCGCGTAGGGTGACCCCTGTGGATGTTTTGGTCCGTTTGCACGAGGACGCCTTGTGCGTCAAGTCGATCCCGGGATGCCTCGACTTTGTTAGCACGGAGACGTCCGCGAGAGGGGGGCGCTTTCACTCAGTGCCTTGATATCGGTTCGACATGTTTCGCGACCACTCATTGATTTCTCCCAGCCACCTGTTTTCATGTGGCTTCCTTACGTCGATATACATAACGGTGAGAGACATTGGGTGTCTGAGACGACTTTCCGCTAGTTTCAGACGGCCCGGAATGATCCGATGCTTCGATGCTGCTTTGTAACCTGTGAGACCCCCCCCCTCCCCTATCTCCTCCCTCGTGCTGATGCTGATCAACGTCTCAAGCGTCTTATTTTAACTGCACACTCTCTCGTAACCTGCTTCGAAGTCATGTAGTCTAGTTGGTGTCGCAGCATAGGGGGAGGGGGGGGGGGTAAACAACAAGAGGGAAGGCAGGGAGGTTAACCAGGCACATGCTCGGTTTGCTACCCTACGCTGGGGGAAAAGGAAGGGGGCATAAAGATGAGAGAGAGAGAGGAAAGATAAAAGAAAGAGAGAGAGAGATAAAAAAAGGAGGATTGTCAGTCAATCAGCTGGCGCGTATGCAGCGGTGGCACTACACAAAAGTTAAAGTTGGTCACATAGGCCTGTAGTCCTCAAAAAGCACAAGACAGCTTTGACTGCTTTTTGAGCCGACGAAAGGCGATGACGGTGTTCCAGTAGCATCTGCACAGAGAGTGGCCGATCGTCCAATTGTCGCAATGCGTCCGAAAGCTTCTGTCTTTCAGAGGCAAATCGAGGGCAATGGCATATCAGATGGTCGATGTCCTCTTTGGTGCAGCAGACGTCGCATTCCGCATTGTCGGTCAATCCGATGAGGGTTCTATATGCTTTTGTGAAGGCAACCCCCAGTCAAAGGCGACAAAGAAGTGAGGCTTCACGTCGACGAAGTCCGGATGGAGATCGAAGTTCCAGTCGAGGGTTTATTTGGTATAGTCTCGTATGTCTTATGCTTGGGGTGTTCCACTCCTGCAGACTCAGACTACGTGCCAGGTGACGAAGTTGCTGTGCCAGCGTCAGTCGTTGACAAAGGAATCGGAAGGGTGTGTTTTTCTTGGCGCGATGTGCGAGCCGCGTTGTCTGCGGAATCATTGCCACTGATCTCACAATGGCCAGGAAGCCACTGAAACTTGACCTCGTGGCCTGTTTCTGTGACGTGGTGAACTAGCTTGACAACTTCGTAAGTTAATTGTTCATGGCAACCTCGTCGAAGGACTGACTGCATGCTCTGTAGGGCTGGTTTTGAGTCGGAAAACACAGCTCATTTACTCGGTCTTTGGGATTTGATGTACTCTATGGCGCCACGCAAAGCCGCAAGTTCTGCCGCTGTGGACGTAGTGACGTGTGACAGCTTGATTCGCAGAGTGATTCCTCTAGCTGGAATCACCACCGCACCACCAGAACCAGACGCTGTGGTTGAACCATCGGTGTATATGTGCACGTGGTTGTTGTACATTTCGTGCAGATGGCTCAAGCTCAATTGTTTTAGGGCTGATGAAGGCAAATTTGATTTTTTCTGTATTCCTGGAATTGAAACACGTATTTGGGGAAGTGTCAGGCACCACGGAGGATACACCAGTTTCTCAGCAGGCGTAAAATCTGACGTAAACGACGCACGATGAGCACAGACAATTGCACTAAATTTCGTGCGGGGCCTCTCAGTAGCGAGGGTTGCCAAGTGGTGGGAAGGATTCCTAGCATGTTGCCTGAGGTACGTACGCATCGTTTCAATTGTGATGTGCGTCATGATCGAGTAGTCTTGTGCAATGGCAATTGTTTCAGCTGTCGATGCACAGCGGGGTAAACCAAGGCATATATAAGCGCTTGGGCTAGAATATTTTGGATTGTGTGCAGGTTCGTTTTGCACGTGTTAGATATAACAGGTAGGCTATACCGCAGGAATCCAGTAAATAATACCTTGTACAGCTGTAACATAGACTCGACAGACATTCCCCAACTTTTTCCAGCAAGAAACCTCAATAAGTGACAAATGGCAGTCAGCCACTTTTTCACGTAGTTTACGTAAGGTGTCCAAGACAGGTTACGGTCGATTACGACTCTCAAGAACCTGTGACTCCGGCTGCATGACACCAACTGCCAGTTAATTGATATGCCGTAAGCGAACATTGGTTTTCTGGTGAAGGCCACGACTGCACACTTCTCACTTGCGATTTCAAGCCCTTGTTTGCGTTAGTGGTACGATGTCACTGATGCTGCCTTCTGACGTCGAGCGCGAAGTTGAAGTCGAGTCACACCTGATGTCCACACACAGATGTCATCAGCATAAATGGAAAGTCGTACACTGCTTGGTTGCTTGCCAACTAGTCCAATAAGTGTTAGGTTGAACAGCGTCAGGCTTAGCACTCCGCCTTGCGGGACTCCTCGGCTGCAGTAATACTCGGGTGTCGGGCCATTCTCTGTCTGCACGTGAAATGATCTATTCTGTAGGTAGCTCTGAACCCACGTATATATCCTGCCACCGAGTCTCACTCCTTCTAGTGCGCTGGCCGCAGCATAACTTCCTAAATTAGTTAAAGGGAACGTCACCTTCTTCATTCTTGTACCTTAAATAGCTTAAATCCCTAACCGCATGCACGCGATTTTCTCGCAACAGCGACTAACGACTGCGACGAGAGACAAGATTCGCTGTCGCAGAGGCCAATTCATCGCCGCTGCGTCGCGTCGCATGTTTCTGAAAAACTAGAAAAGATCGGTTGTCGCCCAGAAGCCAGCGTGGCGATTTCTGGCGACATGGCTGCGCCCCTGGTCCTCACTTCGGTTGCAATTTTCTCTCTATGATTGTTATCGGCGCTTTTTAGGGGCGAAGCTCCTTATAACGGCACCTGTTCGTCCCTCGTAGCCGTTGTAGTATGTAACAAGTATAACATTTTGACCTTCAATGTAGTGCCGCTGAAAGATTTCTTCTGTGCGTTGTTGAACAATAAAAAATAGTGCTCAATGTACATGCCAATGCCTGCTAATTGGGAATAAGAGACAGGAGCATTCGGCTTTTAGTAACGCGCACGCTGCGATCCCCATTAGCAGCCATTGGCATGTACATTGAGCACTATTTAACAAGAAAGGGTTGCTACGTTATACTCGATGGGTGTAACCTCCTTAGTTTTAGAAAGGTTTAGCGAGCGTTGAGCCGTAGTGCCATGAATACAATGAGCTAGTATATACCATGAATGAACTCGGCGTGGTCAAAGATGGGAATTAGATACGAAGCGCAAGCAGTAAGAAAGTAAAAGCCGAATTCTCCTCTCTCATTTCCCATTAGCAGCCATTGGCATGTACATTGAGCACTATCTGAGAGAAAAAGGTTGCTACGTTATACTCGCTGGGCGTAACCTCCTTGATTTCAGAAAGGTTTAGTGAGCGTTGGGCCGCAGTGCCATGAATACAGTGAACTGGTATATACCATGAACTCGAGGTGGTTAAAGGTGGGAAGTAGACCCGAAGCGCCAGCCGTAAGAAAGTGTGCGTGTGCTACCTCTCGTTTAGTCCTTGGAATGTCCGCTGGATGGCGGTGCTTCTATAAGGGAAATATATGATGAAAAGATGCGAGATGGTGTTACTTGGAGTGTCGAATAGATGTACGAACAGACACACAGACAGATGCATGAACGGACGCAGGGGCGGATGCATGGACGAACGCAGGGACGGATACGAACGGATACGAACGCAGAGACGGAGACGCACGCGCGGATGGGCGGATGGACGCATGGACGATCACACAGACGAACGCATGGACGGATGGAAGCAAGAAGAAATGGACGGACGAATGCTTCGCCCCACTCTCCATCATTCACTCCATGTATTTGCTGCCAATTTTTTTATGTCACACAAGACAGTAATAAACTTGACATGTTGTCATCGGCCAACTTTTAAACTTCTGTTCCCAATTTATGGGAATGCACGCGAGAGTTTTCATTCAAGCAACAATGACACTTTGTCGCCGTCATGCGGTTGCAGCCGTCGTGACACGACGGTGCGACGGAGCAAGTTTGTCGCTGCCGCTTAGCGCTGTTGCTTGGAGATTGCGTGCATGCGGTTAGGGCTTAATCCATGTGGTTTGTACTTAAACTTATGTTTCTTACCATATTCTTTTTTCTAACACGTGTGAAGTGTTGCGCTCCACAGAGTAGGCCACACTGCGCCCCTACGAACCCCGATATGAGCTGCATGAGGTTAGTGAGAAGAAAAACCACCACTGCTGCTCAGTGTTCAAATAGTTTGATCTCAAAATACTGCCGTCGCATTGAAGGGCACGAGCGTTTAGCTTCGGACAATAGTCTCATTGTCTTGACCCCCCCCCCCCCCGTGACGAATCATGTCGAAAACGACAGAAAAATAAGGCCACACTGCCAAAGGACTCACTAACAGCAGGCTTGTGTACAAATGAAAGGTTTTTTGTGGCCTAGACTTCGCAGCTGCCACTGTGTGTTTCCTCAGTTCATACGGGAGACTTAGGAGCGATCGCTCCTATTTGTGGGGCGCTGAATCTTTGAGAAAGCGTAAGTGTGAAAGCACGAACGTTCTGATTCGCAAGCAGAACCTTTGCTCTTCAATATATGTGCGTTTAGGTTAACAAACAAAAAAGTTGCTTCAAAAATGCAGCTTTTCTTCGTTCTTGTTTGGCAAGTATGCGTATTTTGCGCTCAATGATCGCACAGGCACCGGCTGAGCTTGTCTTTTGTACAAATACATCGAAACTGGCCAATGATACGTTTTTTTATATATATGTAGGTGTAACTGTCATGCAAGCATCACTGTGATCACCCACTCACGAGTCTGCGATGACGATTTGTAGTGCGAATAAGAAAGACGAGCTTTTTCTGTGAATTTCTTTTGTATGGTGAATTTCCCTCAAACCACGGTACTGCATCTTCTTTGACGCATGTTCTGTTTCGAGCGCTTTATCGATGTATCTCCGCGGTGTTCGATTTTCCGTTCGATTTTCCGTTCGATGCACAAGCACGTTTAGTGTGCTCTCTTTTTTTTCCTTTTTTCTTTGCTCACCATTCAGTCGTGGTTATTGTAACCTCCGGGAAGCAAGATTTAGTTGAAGCGCCTGTTCTTACACATACGTGGTTTTTCACCACTAACTGCCGAACAACACCAGATCGAACTTTATGCTCAACACTGTCACGGTTGATCCGTGAGCTAATTTGTCAATGTTGGCCACAATTTTTGTATCTAGAGCAACTCATTATACTGTGCAGTTAAAGCGAAGGGTTTATCGACAGTGTCAGCCACGTAATTTTAGGTGCGAATGCATTTTTAGTCGGGCTATGTCAGGCGTCCGTCGGGATCCGTCCACCGCCCTCTCCCATAGCATTAGCTTTGGGCGCGCGCCCGCGCCTATCCTCTCCTCTAGCGACATGAGCATGTGATGCGAGAGATGGTAGGAGAAGGTAGGTGCAGTGCTTCGCCACTTTTTCCCTCGCCATTCACTATCATTTCCTCCCTGCGCTTCACTCTCGGCCATTCATTGGCTGGGCGCCTCTAAAGAACACCCGTAAATGTGTGCTCAAGACGCCGCTGTGAAACACCAACGCCGAGCCGAGCCAAGAACGCTCTTTGTTTTGTTCACTTCAAAGTATTTTTGACCGTGTAAGCTCGCTGCCAGAGCTGGGAACGCATAGCACGTTTTTCGTGGCAGAAAAACACCACGTGCGGCGATGATTTTGCCACGGATGAATATGTATACGTGACAAAGCCCTAGGCAACAATGGCCAGGAAGCACAGATTTTAAAAATCTTCCGGAATCGCCTCGCCTCACTCATTTTAACCCATGAATCACCAGTAAACAATGTTTTGAAGTTTCTCAATCTTCGACTAACCTTTGGCAAAGAACACGCATGCTGGACCTATCACCCCCGAGCCAACAAGCCACTCTTGAAGAACAATTCATCCCATTCAAAGTTGGTGAAGCGCAGTGTTGTCAACGTCTACTTTACAAATGTTCCGGAAATCTTTCATTCACACAGGGGAAACAAGCCTGCATGAACAAGAAGCACGGCTGAGTTTGGCAACATACTCTACATGTGTGCTCCTATCTGTAGTGGGCAATGTGCTCACGAAAGTTCACCACCCGAATGGTGAATCAGCCACCACATCTAGAAGAAAGCCGAAGGTGGCGGTAATCCCGTATATACACAAGGTCTCACACAAGCTGAAGAAAGTAGCAGAAGAGGTTGGCGTGAAGGTGTTTTTTTTTCCGCACCAGTTAAGCTAAGCCACCGGTGTAAGCTTACCGACCCAGCCTCTAGAAGGTCAGCAGAACGCCATAAAGAACACCGCCATCCTTTCGTGGCATGCGTCTTACGCGTGGTGTACATCTTGCTACTGACATGTGTCAAGAAATACATCGGCCAAACGGGCCGTTGTATCAATGATCATTTACGCGAGCACAAACGAAACGTAGCTCGATACACAGATGGGCACCTGTCCACACATTGCAACGACTGTGGTTGTTCACCTATGCGTTCAAGATGTATCATAATCAGCCGGCAAAAAGATAAGTGTACTCGCGAAATTATCAAAGGAATGACCACAATCATCGAAGGGGAGAATTGTGTCAGCTCACCGTTGTTAATGTTATCAGAGAAAGAAATGCTCTTCTTGAATTCGTCCATGCACTGAAAATGTCATGTGGCCAAGGATGTATATAGGAAGGGCGGATTTTCAATAAAAGTTGTGTAGTTGCTAGACTGGCACCCTATCCTGTCTCCTCCTTTTCTTTTCTTGTCTGAGTTGCGCCGCAAATATTATATTAAGCTATGAATTTCCAACTCGCCCAAGAAACAGCCCCCAAACCCAATCCTTCTAGTAACGTACGTGTGATAGCCTTATGTTTCAGTTGTTGATTTCTGTGATGATCTCCTTAACTTGCAGTAAGAGCTCTAGAGTAGCTTCTGATATAGACGTACTCGGACAAACAAACAAAAAACACTGACACTTAATTACGAAATTCACAGGGGTCTCATCGCAAGTAATGAACTAAAAAATACTGGCCGAAAAATAAAAAGCACATTTCGTGTCATCTTCTCGCACGAATTGTTCTTCCGTTTCTGCGCTCTACAAGTACGTCATGTTCGTCGCGCGGATGTGAAATTCTTTCAGAAAGCTCTCTCTGTCAAGTAGAAATATTACGCTTTCTTCTTTTTCTTTTAAAAACGTGTGACGTGCCGTTAAAAATAACGCCGTCCGAAAAATGGTTTGTGTGTTTTGATAGCAGCGAGAAGTACTGAAAAAAAAAGAATGATGTGCGAAATAAAGCGTCCATAAATCTCATGACTGTCAGGCTCCGGAAGCAATGCTCGCATCATCTTCAATTGATTTTGAAGAAGACTCACGACAAGAGCCACTGTAGAAAAAAAGTGGAGTTGGAGAAAAGGTGAAAACTGCTAAAGAAGAAGAAAAAAAAATCGAGGTGCTCTGCTAAGTATTGTGGGAAAGCAGACATTCCACGGATGTGTTACCGACATCAACTCATCGCCTGACGCTTTTTCCCGGAAGACGTAAGAAGGACGCCTTGGATCTAATTTTTATTCTTGTCCTACCAGAACTTTCAGTCGCACGCTACTACGAAGTAAGAACGGCTAACAATACCATTACGTGTTTAAAGAACCACATAAGCTTACTCAGAAATTAAAATAAAGTATGTGAATTTAAACATCCCCATGGACAACACCGGCGCTATCTATCGCAGTGCAGCGTAACTTCGCTGAATTGGAAGTTAAACGCGTCATGAGAACCAGTCTTGTAAATGGCACAAGCGCGCCGTGGTGAAAACAGCATTTCAGAAGAAGTGAAACTGTGTTTGCATCCCCCTAAGGCAGAAGTCTCAAACACGCGGACCACGCGCTGCCCTTGAACCTCTCGCTTGTTGCCCACGGCTTCCACATGGCTCTGTTCTTTCCTTTTTTTTGTATGTTTCTTATAAGTACGTTCTTTAGCTACACAGGCATGACTGGTCTAAAGCATTGTTTTCGTTTAACACCCCATGTGGTCACCATGAGTTGAATCATAACAGCGAAACGAAAACAGTTTTTCAGAATCTGTGCCTTCATTTCTCTCAGTTCGGTGATCGGTACTGACGTGTTGTTGCATGACATCATGGCCATCCGAAACATTATTCAGAAATGATCTGAATATGAGATATGGAAAACGTTTTCTTTTCAATGGTAGATTTTGCTGACAACGTTCAAGAACTAACTCCCTGCTTCGAATCCTTAAAGAGATATGTGTGGTTTAACCACCCAAAGCCCCCATATGATTATGAGAGATGCCGTAGTGGAAGGCTCCGGAAATTTAGACCACCTGGAGTTTTTAACGTACGCTCAAATCTGAGCACACGGGCCTACACCATTTCCGCCTTCATTGGAAATGCCGCCGCCGAGATTCGACTCCGTGACCTGCGGGTCTGGTTAGCCAGTAGACCACCGTGGCGGGGCTGCTTCGAATCCTTATTTCGTTCTTATCTTGCATTCTTCCCTGACTTGGCCCTTGTGGGACTAAATTCTCCGCTGCAGCAGCCGAGACGACGACGACGACGATGATGATGATGATGATGATGATGATGATGATGATGATGATGATGATGATGATGATGATGATTGGCTCAAGAGCCATGAGATGAATTTGAGACCCCTTCTGTAAGGCGTATATTGCTATTGGTTGCACACGTGCTTGCTGTTGACGCTTTCATTTAACGAAGAAGCTGTTATCAGTGGAACGTTCGTCGTGAGCCGTCATAATGCACAGTAGAGCTGGTAAGTGTGGTGAGAGTGAGTCAAACAGGTATTGTCGCTGATAGAAAGAGAGGCACACTGGTCACGTGGCATTGTGGTGGCACGAGAGTGAGCATACTGTCAGCGTGAGCACACAAGGGCAAGAAAGAGGACGATACACTGCGCTGGTTTTAGATGTGCTTCGCGAGGCGACGACGATTTGGAGGGTTTGGTACAACGCCGGAGATGGGACCATTGTCACGTAATGAATGCAGCTGCTTCTCGGTGTTAGAAATAATTTCTAGCCCTTTCCTTCAGTATTGTTAGCTCCCTTCAAATTAAATTACAGTTCTTTGAAGAGGCATCGTGTGATCTATTACAATTTTAGTACTTCAGTATCGTAGTCTGGCACCTCTCGTGTTGGGGTGCTCAGTGCATCGGGAACAGATGGTAAAGTTCATGTGCAGACCACTTACAGGACCTAACTTCATGCACTTCCAGCACTGGAGCAATTTCGGCACAAAAGGGCGAACTATGGGTCCGAAGTGGCCCGCTTTTACGTGTGATGGGAGCGATTCGCCCTTAAATGAAATCCTTACGCATGGTGATGTTTCGATGTGACATATACTTGCAATAATGGTGTCTTCTCAAGCCGGCTTCATCAAGACTGGTAGGTCCAAGTTGGTAATGGCTTTGTCGACATCATATTTTACCCCGGGGCTCACTTCTTTGCCCAGTGGTAAATAAGAGCTGACTTCCATTCCATCCCATTCAGTTCCGTAACTTCACACAATCTGTCTATTGCAGCTACCTGAATGACGTCAATCGCTACGATGTTTTTGCGGCTTTTCACTCTGACATCCTTTACTTCGTTCGGCACCAGTGCCTCTAGTTGTACAGACACGGCTTGCCGGTTGAGGCGTCCCGTGTTGTCTCTCGTGAATTGGCATGAAGAGGATAGTTAATACATCAGAATACTGCGAAGATCGCATGGTGGACTCACTCGAATTGAGTGACGTGCTCATAAATTGCCTTTTTCCTTTGCGACTTCTCACAAGCTCGAAGGTGTCGTCCCCCGATTCTTCACTGTTGACGTAGTAGTGTATGGTGCCATCGCTCTCGGTGCCGCTCTCGGAGCCGTAACGCTTCCTGCGAGCAACACCCGTGGTCACTCCGGTGTAAGGTAGTCTTGCGTAAGGTCCCGCCTCCGTAGCACACCAGCAGAAGACTGCTCTTGATAGGCGAAAAGAAAATTATTCACAAAGAACTATGAAACTCATTGGCATTCAGCCACACTGGCACTTCGTCGTCGTCTTATCCTATACTTTTGTCTTGAGGAGATCAAAGCTATTTTGCATCGCCGTGGGGAAACGAGGGAGCACTGGTGTAGTTTGAGAGTTGGGGGAAGTGGGCAAGTGTTTCTTTCTTTTTCGCCTCAATACTGAAGCCCTGGGTCCTATTTATTTCGTTAAACCAAGGAATTAAGACACTGTGCAAAAAGAATATTCCTGCATTATGCATCACCATGGTGTAGAAGGGAAGACACACTGTCAGCGTTCCCGCCAACCATGCATCGGCAGAGTTGCCCTGAACACCGTAACCTTCGTCAGCGACAGCTTTCTAACAGCGGCGAAAGAGAGCCTCAGCGCATACAACGAATGCGTGTCAGTGCGACCAGTCGGAGCAACGCAACGGCGGCGGTCATTGATTTGCGAGCAAGCGTGGCGGATCGATGCACAACCACACCGAGGCTAGCGGCCGCTGCCGAAGCTTGGCGGCATGCCGTGGTGGTGGTGGTGGCGGCGACTCTTGGTCCAGCGTCGTTGGAGGCCAGTGAAGGCCAGCATCGTCGCTTCTTGGCGAGGAAGTGGACGGGCGATATGCGCCAGGCACCGCTGACGGCCATTCATTTTAGCACTCCGCAGCCGCCTGTGGGCCACGCATCTTCACCCTCTACCTCCCTCTCTCTCTCTCTCCTTTTGTCCTTTCGTTTCGCTTCATTCCCTTCTCATCGCTTAGCGGAGGGTGGCCGCTTTGTTTGCATTGTGTCGCAGATCATTCTTTCACCGCTCTCTCGCTCTATATCGTTCCTGTCTCGCGTCATAATCGCACTCGTCACGAATTTTGTATCGCTGCTGCTTCCCGCGTACGCCTTCTTGTGTGCATGCTTTTGTTGTAAAAGCTCGGTCATTGCTTGCTTTATTAGTGCTCTTGAGACGCTGTCCTTTTACGTTGAGGAATGCCTTGGAATCTTCAGAAGAGATATACAAAGAGGTAAAAACAGGGGTGCAACCAAAATCCAACCCTCTGCTTACAAACACACACTAGGGGTAGGAAGAAGGGAAACAAATCTGGAAAGAAGAGCGGTACTAGAATGCTGGCCCGAACTGTCATCCTACAGTAAATTTATTAACAAAAGTATTGACAGGCGGTTTTGTTGAAATTGATGCATTGAGAAAACGTGATCGCGTGAACAAACGGGACACACAAAAAGCGGCACACAAACGAGCGCAGAGGGGAACTTAGATTTATTCGCAGAAAAATCATATATATATATATATATATATATATATATATATATATATATATATATATATATATATATATATATATATATACGCATGGGGAAAGTAAAATATAAGGGGAAGGGTAAACTGAAATCAAGTGTCGTCCAGAAACCGTATCTCACTATTTGAAAGATACAGCACGCAAACTGACTGAACTGCCAGTGTTATTGTTTATAAAAAAAAGGAAAATGCTTCAGCGATCTTCCTATAGATCTGCGTGAAAAGTTCCCGTATGCAACCACAGTTTGCGCTACGGGTGGGCAAGTGTGAACCTGGCGCAAACGTTAGCGCATTGTAGGCGCACAAAGTGTGGTTGCGTATTCATAGGCGCACGCTGGGTTGTATCATGAATGTAGGAAGGCTGATCGCAGCAGCTCCTTCCTTTAATAGGTAAATGTATAGGGCAGACTTTGCTCTTCCTTCTCACAGGTGATGGGGGAGGGGGCGGTTGCCCCCCTTCCTCCTTTTCTCCCTCATTCGAACGCCTGGGTGCGTATCAATAGTTTCACGCACCTTTGTGTTGTGCGTTAATCATGACATGAAAATTAAGCAGAATGCTGAAGCCTTTGTTGTGAGATCTCGTTTCTGAACGACACTTGACTTCGATCTGTGATTGCACTTAGCCTCCTATATATATATATATATATATATATATATATATATATATATATATATATATATATATATATATATATATATATATATATATATATATATATATATTCTATGACGAAGTTTTTCGTCTGCGCTTGTTTGTGTCCCATTTGTTAGCGCTGCCAAGTTTCCCTCAATAAATTTATTACAGCCTTATTGAACTTTTTGAATGGCAGTGACGTATGAGATAGGTTTTAGCACTACCGCTCTATCGTCACAAGAAAATGGTAAAAGGAAAAGGCACTTTTATGTTTCCTTTTCATTCCACTTTTTCATGTATCACGGCCGTATATCATCCGACTCGACTGACGCGATTTACCACGTCTATGTATGTAGCGCAATATGAATGGGTCTTCATGGAGTTTTTGTAGCAACTGCTAATCTTTCTTTTTTTTAGCTGTTTTCAAACGTTTGTGTCTGTTTTTTTTTCTTGTGTAAACGTGGAAGCCCACGTGGTTGTCTCGCTGACACAATTCGTATCCATAAGTAGTTAAATGACGAATTCAGTGTTAACTATCCTTTGTCCTTCACTGTGATATATACAATGCTCATCTTTACGCACTAATAGTACGTACAATCACAATCGCGTACATATACAAACAATAGTCATTCACAAGCATCGACACATGGAGTAGGAAGCCAAGTGACAAAAGCAGCCTAACATCTTCAGAAATTTCATTAGGTATATTTATATATTTCTCTTCTATTCTTCGTTCTATAGTTGCACACCTGTGTTGCACGTTAAAGTGCGGTGTATTGCCGCACGATTGCTAATCGCACGGCAATAAATATCTAGAATGATGTGCCCCGTAGCTCATTTCGCTAACTCAAGAAAAGAAAGAACGAGCGACAATATCTCTGGAACATCGAACAGTAATACCAAGTCACATAAGAAAGCCATCAATAACCAACAGCGTTGTGAATGAATGCCCACAGTTGTACTTTGACTCTCAGAGAAAACTGTCTCAAATATACTTTGAATATTATTTGTAATTCAATTTGTCGTCGTGCGCAATAGGTGGATTGTACATTACAGCGTTTGATAAACAAGAGAGTGTTAAGCTGGGCTAGTTGGTATGAACTTTTAAAGTTAAACAACGTGAAAAAAACGACAAAAAAAGAGCTACACAGCGCTTGTCTTATGTAGCTCTTCCTCGTTTTTGCGTTTGTCTCTCTTCCAGGCATTTCCGGTCGAGCACTTTTGTTTTGGTTTGGTTTTTTTTTTTGTTGGGATATTCAGAAAATGTTTTTTTTTTCAAAATCAATCTTGTATGAATTTGTTGGTGCTGGTTCAATTTAAGGGTTATGTTATGACACAGATTGTTACAGAAGTTGGAACCAATCGCCGGTGACGCCCACTGATGGAAACGGCGTTTTCTTTTGTCCGCTTTAAGTAATCTCAATTTACACAACGTAAAAGAAACACGTTCCCGCTCCCGCAAGGCAGCCTTCTTCACAAAATTCTCACCAATCGTACGTCTTGTTGACGAAACGTCTTGCGTTTGTGTTGCCTTTATTTGTGATCAAAGTTGATTTTAATTCCTGTTATGTGGTTTTCCTACCAGACAGGTATCATTTGCACACACACACACACACACGCACGCACGCACACACACACACACGCACGCACGCACACGCACGCACACGCACGCACACGCACACGCACACACACACACACACACAGCCCCGCCGCGGTGGTCCAGTGGCTAAGGTACTCGGCTGCTGACCCGCAGGTCGCAGTTTCGTATCCCGGCTGTGGCGGCAGCATTTCCGATGGAGGCGGAAATGTTGTAGACCCGTGTGCTCAGATTTGGGTGCACGTTAAAGAACCCTAGGTGGTCTAAATTTCCGGAGCCCTCCACTACGGCATCTCTCATAATCATGTGGTGGTTTTGGGACGTTAAACACCACATATCAATCAATCACACAGAAAGAGAGAGAGAGAGAGTTTGAACTGCTTTACTTTCTTGTCTTTTTATTATTTTAATTTTCATTTCTTGCTGTTGCAATAGCTGTTGTTCATGCTGTTGCAATAGCTGAATAGTTCAACTCTGAATTTCATTATCTCTATTTCTTTCTTTATTCATTTATTTATTAAAAAGTATGAGAAGGTAAGCTACGTATGAACCAGCTAACCTATCATGATAGTAATATTTAGAACATATATAAAACATGAGGTGCACAAAGCACGAGCACAGTCTAAGGATAAATCCAAACAGGTATTTTTTTTGTTCTCCTACGTCTATTTCGTCTATGAGATATACTCGATGATTACTCAACACTACGGAAGGAAGCAATAATAACGACTACAGACAATTCAATAAGTTTGTGTTTAATAACAAAAGCACGAAGAACGCTCACTGCACTCCTTTGATTATCAGGATATGGGCACGGTCCAAACACTTTGCCAGTGATGTAAGTGGTCGCCTGTAGAAGCGCTTCGATCGATCACTCATTTGAGTGCGTTGTCTATCATATTGCGGACATTCTATATAATAATAATAATAATAATAATAATAATAATAATAATAATAATAATAATAATAATAATAATAATAATATGCTTCATTGGTGCATCGGGATCAACACAGTGTCGCAATGCGGGGACGTCCTCCTACTGATGCGGCAAAAAAGGGAGGTGTGCATGCAACACCTGATCGTCGACGATGCAGGAGGGAATGAATTGGTGTCAATCGATCTTTTGGTCGGGTATAAATCGGAAAAACGTATCTATTCGTTATAAGAGGAAACACTTCATGTGGACACCAAATCAACCACCCTTGTACAATTTGTGGTGCAGTCCGGAATAGACATTATTGCTTTCTAAGAAGGAAATGGGCGCTGGTGTCAAGTGACTGCTTTGCATGCTGCAACTTGTCTTTTCTCATTTCGAAGACTTCAACGTGACTCGGAAGCCATTTAAAACACATCTTGTTAGATGCCAGAAAACCTATGGTCATTGTTTTTAGGATGTCATATACGATGCTATCATCTATATGAAAATGAAGTTACTTATTCGTTTCCGGTGTTTCTTCGGAGTCGGAAAACATTACCCAGCTCTGACCTTCCTTCGTTTTGCAGCAATAAATTCTGAAGCTTATTTTTGCCATGATTCCAACAATGCAGTAAAAAAACAACAAGTTATGTCCCCATGCTTTCGGTGGCTAATTGTCTATTAGATTTATTTGGTTGTGTCAACGTTCAGGTCGTTGTAGCACCGGTTATCACTACATTTGTATATTTCTCACTGCCGTCCTATTTCCACAGCCAACATTATCAATTAAAAAAATATATATTAACGCAATAGCGTTAAAGAGCTCGTTTTGCGAAAATCCTGGCGTCGGCGGGTGTGAGCGAAAAATCATCTTATTCGTGAACGAAAAATGGATAACGATGCAAATAAAATAAATGATAAAATAATCCTCAGTCCGAGTGATGATAGACCCTTCGTCGTTTGCGTGGCAAGCGGATGTTCAATCAGACAGACACACGCCTGCTTACGAATACAGCGAAAATAACTTCCTCTGCTCGTAAATGCAGCTAAAGTTGCATTAATGTTTTACACACGCGCGCCCTATGCATGTTTCTCAATAGAATACTAGGTACTGCAATAATAATGCGCGGTAAAAGCACCCATCGCCAGCGGGCGGAAGAACATGTGATCATCATAATGACCTCGTGTGTAAAGCCGGTCACTCAATACAAAAATCACACAGCTACTGCGCCGATTCTCTTAAAGGGGTGGTGACACCAAATTTGTGGAATGCGTGTTCTTTGCTGTAAGCGTTTCCTTCAGCTCCAGGAAGCTTAATACACGCACCAAGATTCGTGTATTTTCGGCAAATAGTTTAATATGGCTCTACTTATGTGGACCATTTTCTGTTTAGCCTTCGCGGCGACGAGTAGGGCAATGACGTCGATCCATGAGTGGCTTGGCCACGTGACCACACAAAGCTGTGACGCACATCGTGCTGAGTTTCGTCTGCTCTCACGCGCACGTGCCACACAAGCGCCGCAAAACAAACGCGCTGACAGTCGCCATGGCCAGCTGCAGCAGCATCCAGGCAGTGGCAAGGCAAAAGACAGCCACAAGCAAACGAAGTGTTCATATTTACAACGTGTGTACGGAACGTGGACGAGGAAGCCTCCTGACGCTAGATGGGCCGGCCTCTTTTGGGGGCCAATACGCTGAGGGAGCACGGGGCAGCCCCGTTGTTGGACGTGCGCGGCGTCTCTGACGGACAAGGACGCGTCTAGTGTCTCTTCGAAAGCACCCAGTGTCCTTGACGGACGCGCAGTTTCTCTGCAATGGACGCCAACACACTCGTCACTACAGATCTGGTGTGACATCACGACAACTGCCGTTGCTTCTCCAATAGTATTCTGAAACGTCAGTGCTGCTGCGCAAGCAATGGGTCTAGATCGTAAGAGTGGGCATTCAGCTACATTTTTTAACGTGAATTAAAATATATTTTGCGCGTTCGTTTTGTCCGATCCTTCATGTGGAGAGTCCTTGCATACAGAGGAAACCCACAACAGGCTTGGGATAGCCTCGAAATTTGGTGACACCACCCCTTTAAGGCCACGTAGTGGGTGCAAAAGGTTTCATGCACTAAGTGTTTGAACTACGATCTAGGAATAGGACATCGCTATCGTTTTCAACTCTTAAAGGCAAAGCTTTAAGGTCCCCTAAATTTTCTTTCATATGAACGAAAGCAATAGCGTTGCGGGCGTTCTCGCATAAATGAGTGCGTTGGCTCATAATGAATTGCGATCCTCTACTTTGTTTCTTTTTCCGATGTCGACGCACTCAAGCGGACGATGAATTTAAATAAGCCGCTATTCATTACGTGACTCGCAGCTAATTTCGAAACTTCGAGGACGTGAATTGCTCATGCAGGTCAAGGTTCGCCATGGGCTAATGAATTTAAGATCTAGTGAAGCTAACAGGCTAATAAGCTTATGCAACGCAATACTTTTATCGCAAATCCAGCGTAACTTTATAACTTTGATGGGTGAACTTAGCCGGTGATGAACTGACAGTACAAAAAAACAAGAAAAATTTCATCGTTTTCTTACGTAATTTTGCCGCCATCTCCTCGCATGGCCTTTTGAGCCGAGTGAATCGAAGCCATTTTTTGTACGTTTTTTTATGTTGCAATATCTGCGTTGATCGTTGAAATAAAGTTGTTGTTGTTGTTGTTGTTGTTGTTGTTGTTGTTGTCGTTGTTGTTGTTGTTGTTGTTGTTGTTGTTGTTGTTGTTGTTGTTGTTGTATGAAAATGCTAGAAGATGGCTGTCTTAGAGTCAGCAATTGCAACAGCATGAAAGGGAAATTAAATCAATAAAAAGACAAGAAAGTAAAGCATTTCAAACCGTATGTATGTATGTATGTATGTATGTATGTATGTATGTATGTATGTATGTATGTATCTATGTATGTACGTATGTATGTATTCATGCATGCATGCATGTATGTATGTATGTATGTATGTAGTGTGTGTATGTATGTATGTATGTATGTATGTATGTAAATGACACCGGACGATCAGACAGGAAACGGCATGAGGTTACAGCAGTATACTGTATGGATAAGTAAGTTTGCCTTAGTGGTTTGCGTGCACTCGGCCCGTAAACCTGATGGCCTTCTCTTAAGAGAAGTGTTTTTGTCTTTCTTTATATGTATACGCTATGCTGCTAGAACATCTCGCAAGGAAAGTAGTTGTTATAAAAGAGAAAGAAATAGCTGTAACCTTAAGCTTAAACTGTAGCTTTGATGTTGAGAAAGCGTTGGTGAAGCGAACGTTAGACTGGTTAGCTTATGGGGTTAAATGTTCCATAGTGAGTCGGCCTCTAAGAGAGGTACCATGGTGAAGGTCTCCGTACAACTTCGACCACCTGGGGTCTTCTACTGCGACAGCATATCGCGTAGTACACGGGCCACTAGCATAATGGCTTTACAGAAATTAGACCACCATGGCTGGGGTCGAAATCGTCGTCTTTTGATTCAGCAGGGGAGCAGCCTATTTATTAGGCCTCTGCGGTCGCTGAAATAAAAAATTATGTCTTAGCAGAACCTGAAAGTGGGGAACGCTGCCAAAAAACAAAGGAACAAAAACCTGGAGTACGCCTGAGCTTTGCCTTCATGAGTGGAACGCGGTAGCTTATTAGGGTCCCGTTTGCTTTCACGTTCTCATTTGCCTGCCATGGTTTGCTTCTCGGTGCACGACTCGGCCGTGGCTCGAGGAAAGGAGCCACTGGCGCGTAGCGTGGGTTCTTTTACACTCTCCTGTAACAACGCATGGGTACTGCAAGTATGTATACAGTTGCTGAATGCGCATTGCACCATACTTCATCAGTTTGTGAATTAGCCACTGCGCATTTGTAAGCCAATAGAAAACCTTACATAGTTGTATAACTTGTTTACGCGAAGGTTGATAAGGTTGACTTTGTCGGAGTTCTGCTTACTTGGTGGGCCTTTACGCACGTTCTACCCTCTTTTCGCTCTCTTCACATAGCGTGGTGCTCCGTGAATATTATTAGTCTTTGGAGGAGTAAGTAATTAACAATTCAATAATAAACAAATAAACATATAAATAAATTAATTAAGAAAATGGGCGTGTCTCTGTGCTGCAATACTCGGCTTCCACGCAAAACGACTGGGTTCATTTCCACCTCAAAACTCCAGCTTTCATTATTTTTCATTTTTAATGCTTGCACGGACCACACCTACCTACGCTTTAATCAAACAATGCCCCATCTGCCACCACAATTTCTGTCACAAGGACTTTTTAACATTATCACCTAAACCTAATTGAGCATAGAAAATACAAATCAGGTTAAATGCGTCGAGGCAAATGGTGATGCGTTATAAGCGCGCGCATTTATTCGCCACGATGTCTGAAACTGAGCATTTCAGGCGGTGCACGTACTCTAACCGTATGCATAACAGGTCTCCAACACATGGTCCGCAGCTTTAAAAGGAATGAAGTGTTTGTGACATTACTAAATAGTAAGAATATTTGTGGCTTTCGTAAATGGTTCTCACGTCGCTTACTGCCTAGTGCAATTAACAACGCTTTGTTTGTGTAAGATACCGAGATAGGACTCGTCTCAAGCACTTTTTTCGCGAGGCATCCCATGTGGTCACCATGTATTCGAACACAAACGCGGAAGAAAATCGGTATATTTCACAATCTCCGTTCTGTTTTGAGTCATTCTGAAAGTCAGTATCGATGCGTCTTTCGTAATCCTGACGTCAAACCTTCCTCAGAAATAATTGGCAAAAGGGATATGGGGCAGTGCTAAAAGACATGTTGTTAAACACTCCCCCCCCCCTCCCTCCACTACACGTCTCCACTGTAACTTAGAAGTGTGGCAGCTTGGGCTAGTTGGTATGGCATGACGATAGTTATAGCGCGAGAACAAAACGATGACACAGGGACAAGAAGGACACGTGTTGTATCCTTCGTGTCCTTCTTGTCTCTGTGTCGTCGTTTTGTTCTCGCGCTATAACTATCGTCCAATCTAATCTTTTTTCCGGTCCTCGCAGGGCTAAATTTTGTCACTTCGTGCCACTTGTGGAGGTGAGCTTTCGGCCCCTTGTATACATCAAATGCCGTTTACGTCAATGAAGAGAAACAAAAAATAATACATTCTCGCCGCATTTTAAATACATACTTCAGCGGCCAACAGCGCATTAGTTTGAGGATGACATTAGGAAAGTGCGACGTAAGCTCAGGGCCAGTGTTTCCCAACAAGCGCCGGTGGCGACAGCGAGTGTTAAAGATAAATTTGTTTTGTTCCGCGCGGTGGTGTCCCCTCGTGTCGCGCGCTCCCCATCCGTGCTGTGTGCGCAAAAAATTATCGGGCAAGCTCATCAATAAGAATTGCTAAAGCAGCCTGTTTATCGATCGCATTATGTGTCGGAATCATGGAGAAGGACTCATTTGCAATACTTTTGCGCTTACTTGTGATTCGCTTGGCGTTTTAGCACTCTTTCTTTTTTTTTTCAAGGGCGTTGACGTATAGTGTCCCCCTTTGAAGACGATTGTAAACTACTATATTTTAATTATAGTGTTTAAGAGTACGTCGTTGCTGGTGGGTCCCGCCGACTATCATTAAATTATTTCATTTTAGCTGTAAAGATTTCGACAATGGCTTCTTTTTCTCTCTTGATGGGGCTTTTTTTATAACAATGTAGTATCCTCCTGCACATAAAAGAAGCACGTTGCTGATGATCTGCTTCTTTCCAGCAGGAATAATCTGATTACGTTAAAATTTTGCTGCCAAAAGTGGTGTTCTTGCCTCAAAGCACTTCGTGGTGTTTGTCTCAATATATTATTCATCGCGATCACTACGTGATGCCAAGAAAAATGTTAAATTCAGCGTTGGCAGGCATCGGACGAACGCCACTCAGTGAAAGCAACATTTTGTCAGCAACGTGCGACCAAACGGTGTCAAAAGCTGCTACAATCGTTATTTTAGACTTTATAAAATACTGGCCTAGATAATAAGCCATAGGCTGCTATGCCAAGTGGCCATTGTACATACGCACCACATATTTCTGTCCCGATCATCATCCTTCATCCCTCTTTCTTTTCCCCTTTTCTTATCCCATGTGTAAAATAGCAGGCTAGAACGAACTAGCTCAGGCCGACCTCTCTGCTTTCTAATAAACTTTCGCTCTCTCTCTTTCTCTCTAAGTCGTTATTTAGGTATCAACCTATTTCGCTTGGGCAGCCTACGAAACCTCAGAAGTTTCTAGCATGTTTACACGTAATCAAGCCTCTGTTCAACAACGCATATATAACCTTGTCCCCTACTCTTGGACAGACCACTCAGTATTTCAGTTATATCCAAGACCCACAAGACCAACAAGACCTCCTATAGAGTATTACGCAGCTATTAATTTAGGCGCATAAATTATGCGTCTTCTGCAGTTCCCGCAGAAAAACTTCAAGGGAAGATGAGAAAGTTGTCTACGTCACGCAGTGGGCGGGACACGATCTGGCACCGTTTACGCGCGGCGTTTATCGATCTGCAGTCAATCCACTCGAGTACGGCTCAAACGTCCCGTGTTTCTTTTCCACTCACTCCACAAGACGTGGACACTCGAGGCAACTCGTAAAAACTTGCGTCTCAAACTAACGTCTCGGAAAGTGCACCGTTAGAAGGCCGTTATTATTCGGGCCAACGACACAGGAACGCACGTGGCCTCGCACAACGCAGTTGTTAATAAATGCACCGCCCTCCTAATCTTTCTGCGCTCGTTAAACCGCCCTCTCTCCCACCTCTACGAACCGACCGGGGCTTGGAGAGATGCAGCGAGCTTCTTGGTTCCACGCTGTCACTTTTTTTTCCAGCGGCGGCACAACGCGAAAAAGGTGACAGTGCGCTCTTGCGGGGAGCTGGAACTTTACGAGACGGGGCGCGTGCACGTCGGAAATTTACGGTTAAGCTCGGGTCGCGGCCTCTCGCACGATAATTCCTGGCGCACAGGTGGGACACGCCTTTGCAACACTGCGGGGAATGGTATCTGGTAGAAGAAGAGAAAAAGAAGCGAGGCAATGGAGGTCTTGCTCGCTAAAGCGCGATTAACTGTCAGACGCTGTTACAACAGTTGGAGAAAGCGCGCTTAGCTCTGGCCTCGCCGCGCTTCTCGAGCCATCTGCAAAGACGAGACTTGTGTGCCCAACTCTGAGAGCACATTTTAAGTCACGCTTGTGCACACAGACATTGCATGCGCGCGAGGAACAAAACGAGGGTTAACGTCGCGCGTATGGTGGCTCATTCCTCGCCACCACTCGCGTAGGCTCACCGCGCAATCTTCATGCCACCCCTGCCGTCCTTGGTCCCTAGCAGACCAGAAAGTTTACCCTCCTTCCCGCGCGTTGGCGCTCACTCGCTTTCCGAACGCTGACGCTAAAAATTGTGATTCTCGCTATTTTTTTCTATTTGTGTGCTCAAATATCCGGTAGATCGCATGAAGTGCAGAAGCGCCTGTAGAGCCTTGTGATGCAATTGTCAGTCCCATCTCTCTCTCACTCTCTCTATTTTTTCTAGCACGTCGGGCTTCCAGTTTGTCATTTGATTTGGAAACTTACTCTACTACGGTATAACAGCGTACAATTTTCATGCTGCCCCATATGGTGTCATTCGCATCTCTTTATTTAGTGTAAAGTTCGCAGTGCTGCACAAAATGCTAGGTCGTCTTATAAGTGCATTACCGCTAATCGTGTTTGATAAAGTCTCACAGGAATTCTTTATTGTACGTTCAACGCTCCAAATATTCTAACAATCAATTATTCAACATCAGCTGAAAATGCACTTTTTTGATGATGCCATGCCTGTTTCGTCGTGTCATTCGTTTTCTTTCCTTCGGGTTTTTTTAGGGGCGAAGCTGCTTAAAGCAGCACCCGTTCGCTCCTCATCGTAGTACGTAACATGTCTTACGCTTTGACCTGCAAGGTGGTGCCAGTAGGAGATTTCTCCTGTGCGTTGTTGAACATAGAAAATTTGCAGCGTACGCGTTAACTAAAAGCCGAATTCTCCTGTCTCTCATTCCACATTAGCAGCCATTGGTATGTACATTGAGCACTATCTGACAAGAAAGGGTCGCTACGTTATACTCGCTGGGCGTAGCCTCTTGGTTTTAGAAAGGTTTAGCGAGCGTTGGGCCACAGTGCCATAAATACAGTGAACTAGTATATACCATGAACTCGAGGTGGTTAAAGGCGGGAAGTAGACACGAAGCGCAAGCCGAAAGAAACTGTGCGTGTGCCACTTCTCATTTAGTCCTCGGAATGTCCGCTGGATGGTTTTGCTTCTATATGCGGAATATATGATGAAAAGATGCGAGATGGTAGTACTTGGAGTGTTGACTAGATGGATGAACGGACACACAGACAGATGCATGGATGGACGCCCTGATGGCTGCACGGACGGATGGACGCATGGACGGACGCAGGGGTGGATGCATGGATTAACGCAGGGACGGACGCGCGGATGGACGTGCGGACGCACGAACAGGCGCACGCACGGACGGGCGGATAGACGCATGGACGTTCACACAGACGGACGCATGGACAGACGGAAGCAAGAACGAATGGACGGACGGATGCTTCGCCCCACTCTCCATCATTCAACTCGTGAATAGGCTGCATTTTTTTTTCTTTCAGGAATGCTCAAAAATTTCTTGTGTCACATGAAGGTCTTTAATAATTACCATATGTGAAAGTCTCTTATAGCAAGTGACAATGGACAATAGATAATATACATGGTGGTTTTGTTGAGTTGAACCCCAACAGTTAAAAAAACAGTAGATATTGTGTGCTGAACAATGTTCCTCTTATTACAACCGAGCATGTGCTACCAAGCTGAGTATGTGCATTCTCCAGTGGGCAACAAATTGAGTCTCTTCTCATTGGCGCTGTACTACTTTAACTGCTGCTTATACTAATATATGTATTAGTGGTATCGCTATTTTTTGCCATTGAATAACTCCTTATCAACTCCTTATATAGATAAACTGGAATCCATCCAAAATCGTGCAGCCCGCTTCATCACTTCAATGTATAACCGCCACTCCAGCATCACCCAAATCAAACGCGATATGGCCCTTACTAACTTGGATTCCCGCCGCTCTGTCACCCGTCTATCCCTCCTCCATAAGTACTACTACAACTCGTGGACCAGTCGTCTATCGCTTGACATTCCTTCGCGTACATCTAGTCGACTTCATAATCATCTCAGTTTCAGACACATCTTCGGCAACACACAGTCATTCAATAATTCTGCATTGCCACGCGCCATTGCAGTTTGGAATAGCCTTCCGGATGAAATTGTTTCTTTGAGAGATCCGGCCAAATTTCGTGAGCTACTGCAAATTTATATGTTCTCTTGATTTTGTATAAAGATGCTTTATTTTTTTTTCATTTTGTATTTTGCTGCATTTGATTATAGTGGTTGTTCTTCTCCCTTCCATTGTACAACTTTCTTTGTTTTCTTCGATATATTTCTTTTTATGCTTTATGTATTGTGATTTTTCTGTAACCCCCCCTACTCAATGCTCCTCTGGGGCCTGTAGGGTAACATGAATAAATAAATAAATAAATAAATAAATAAATAAATAAATAAATAAATGCTTTTATGCAATGTTTCGCAGGATGTTTCCCATAACAATAGGGGACCTCTTTTGTTTCTAATTCAACTGACACTGACAATTCACGACATCACGGAATGTTTCCTGCTAGTTGTTTCTATTGACAAAATTAATGACATGCTAACAGAGCGAAATTTTCCCCATCACGAAAAAATAAAATATTTTTCCCCCTGCCACAACACTGATACTTAAAATTGGGGTGCGATTGATTTATTCACTCGTTTTTTTTTCATCTTGTGATACAGTAGTCTTCGATATATTAACCCGATTGCTTTGTACTGCTTTCTACCAGGTTTTCCCCTCACAAGTGGAGAAACGGTGGGAGTGACAGCGTCCCTGATAGTGTGCATATCGGCAGCCTTGGGAGTCACGGCTCTGGTCAGGTGAGTTGGCATCGCTCACACATTCCTTCTGGCATCCCAAAATAGACCCTGTATGACGGCACTCCGGCTCCCATCACCCAGCCACCTACTTTTATCTATCGATATATATATATATATATATATATATATATATATATATATAATATATATATATATATATATATATATATATATATATATATATATATTATATATATATATATATATATATATATATATATATATATATATATATTATATATATATATATATATATATATATCCTGCCCACGGCAAAAGTTATCTTTTCACCCACTTTTCTTCATATTTACATTACAGTTTGGTCTAATATCTTCCTCTATACTTTCCTTGGCATTATTGCCTGTTAGATCTCATTATTATTGTGTAAAAAACACGGAAAACGAGCCCTTAGGTATACACTTCTTTCCTTATTCATTAACGAGGGTCTCGTACTGGCAGACTTAGTGACTTCAGGCTGTATACGAGGGACTATTGGTCAGCTGCCCACTCGTAACAAGTTCACGTGCTACGTGACGTCGAACAGGTTCAAAAGAGTGTGCCACACTCGCCGCCATGGCTACTAGTGGCGCTGACTGAAACTCCCACCTTTAATTCACATATAAACCCTATGAAGTGGCTGGGGGGATAGCTGTCGTGGTAGCTCAGTGGTAGAGTATCGAACGCGTCATTCGAAGGTCGCAGGTTCGGATCCTGCCCACGGCAAGTTATCTTTTCACCCACTTTTCTTCATATTTACATTACAGTTTGGTCTAATATCTTCCCCTATACTTTTCTTGGCATTATTATCTGTTAGATCTCCTTATTATTGTGTAAAAACACAGAAAACGAGCCCATAGCACTTCTATCCTGAAATGGAAACACGCAAACATAACTGCTGTGTTTCCATTTGTCCGTAGACGCTTACGTTTGAACATACAAACATAGGATTTTGTTCTTTTCCTGTCGCTAGTGCTTCTGCTTATTAACAGGAAAGCGCACCAAAAAGCCCAGCTGTGAATGCCTCATGAATTTTTTTACATACCTTATAGGTTGCACAGATTACTCTGACGATTAATGAGCTCTCGCTTTAGTTGTGTGTGAGTGTGTGTGGGTGGGGGTGTTTAAATGTGTGCGTGAGACTTAATATTTTACAAATCGGACTGTGTGTTAAAGAGTCAAATTATTCCATATTGTACTCAGAACTTGAAAATATTGGTGGAGGGAGGGGGAGTGGGGCTTGCTGATTGGGTGTTTAAAATAGGAACACTAAGCACGTTTGCTTTAGCTTTGCCGCAATATAGTTGTTTTTGTGGCGATGCATCCTTTACAGAGAAACTTCTAAAAGAGTGCTTGTATCACGTTTTCAATGGGCCTTCGTTAGACATGAGTATCAACCCGTTTCGACTGTGTGTCCCAGAGATAAATAAGTAAAATACTCAGTGACGGCGCAATAATCTCTACCTTTTGTCCTAAAACAGCAACATAAATTTATTTTAAAGACTTTACCTCTTCGCTAAATAATGTAGTGCTTGCTGGTATTTCATATCTTGTGTTAAAAACCGAGTCTTTAATTAGTAATTGATCGCTTGCCAAAATCGTGGTCAATTATAAATGCGTTCAATTTCCAAATTAACCTACAGAAAAATATAAACTACCACTTCATTTCCTCTTCCGTTTTCTAAACGCATATAAACCCTATAAATCAACGCTGCAATCAATTGTCGTAAGATGGCGTGTTTGGAAAGTTCATTCATACACACCAAACCCAAAAGCTTCTCTAGCTAGTTTTGTTCCACAATGTCTTCTAAGACGCAATTTTTATCGGCTGACGTGTTAGATAAGTGATGAGCTCACTCGAGTACGATTCCCTCGTGAACGCTGGAGCTGAACGTCGACTTTTTTTTATCTCTTTACTGACGCTTCTCTAGCTGTTGCATCAGAAACAAAACGTTAATGCGCCTGCGCCCTGTTCAGGTGGTAACGGTGGTTCCCTTGAGGGCTTTAAGGAAAAAAAACTGTGCTCTTTTATTCAGCTACTCTGAAAGCCTTCTTCTATCCTGTTTTTATTGGACTATCTTGTCGAAATAAAAGAAATCAAACACACAAATTCGCTTAGGTGCATTTGCCATGGGACCAATAGGACTGGTTATTTCTGAACATATATCTTCAATATTTATAACGTTCATCTGACATGTGACAACATTGCGCTTGCGCTGAGGAGAAGTAAACTGGAAATCAAGATATACGGTGGTTGTAACAATTACAGCACAATAAACGTAAACAAAAACGAAGCTGCTGAAACAGTAATGGGTACGTTATTCATACACGCATATTCAGAGTCAGATGATTCCGGCGGTGTGTCCACCATGGCGGCTCCGGTTAAGGTACTCGGCTGGACAGTGGTTAAGGTACCCGAAGGTCGCGTGTTTGATCCTGGCAATGGTGTTCACATCTTGATGGAGGCGAAACGGTGGAGGCCCATGTACAGTTCGATGTCAGTTCACGTTAAAAAAACGCCAGACGGCGTCTCTCTTAATCATATTGTGGTTGTGGGGCGTAAAACCCGAAATATATGTTATTTATTATAATTAGTATGGTGTGTTTGGAAAGCTCATTGAATGGCCTCATAGTTTAAAGCATTCCCGTGTGCTCACATTTGGGTGCACGTTAAAGAACCCCAGGTGGTTGAAGTTTTCGGAGCCCTCAACTACAGCGTCTCTCATAACCATAGGGTGGTTTTGGGACGTTAAACCCCGCAAATCAATCAAATAGTTAAAAGCATCCCTGGGTAGTATAAGAAGCCTGCGCATGCGCAGGCTTCTTATACCACCTATCCCATAGGTCACTGAAGCCGTGGTAAACGCTGTGACCAAGCTAACAAGGAATAGCGAAATAGACCGTATATAAAGTAACCCTTCAACACGAAGCCTTGGCTTCAAATTAGGCAATACACTGATGGACACTCACGCAGAATTAACGCAATTGTGGTACGATAGTGAAACAGTGAGTGAAAATTGTGTGTTTGAGGGGTTCAAACAGTTTGAAGAAGGAAAATGCAAGTTTAGAGGAGACGTAGCGGGCATACAGCAGCGTGTGACCATGTTGCCACTAGTTATTGTGCAAGAAGCGTTCGACGACTGTTTTCTACAGGTTTGCAATCAATTGTCGTTAGTATTTCGTAGGTAACACTCACTACTCTTAATACCAGTTGGAGCATTTTGCTTGTCTTTATTGTCTTTTCAACGCGACAGCGTTAAAGAGCTCGTTTCGCAGGAATTCCGGCTGCAGCATCGTTTATTGTGAACGAAAAATCATATTTTTGTGTGTGGCCAAAAAATCGAGAAAGATGCAAACAAAATAAATAATAAAATATTTCCAGGTTCGAGGGAGGGCCGAACCTGGGTCGTTTGCGTGGCAGATGTCCTGCCCCACAGCCATGCATCTTTTCTATTTTTTATGTGTTTGCTTGAGAATACAGTCAAAATAACTCTGTCTGCTTGAAAATGCAGTGAAATTTAAGTAACTTTCATGCTTTACAAACACACGCACCGTGTATTCATTATTCACAGTGCAACATGTAATATCGCAGTCATAATGCGTGGTGCAAGCGTGTATACATTGTCATCCGGCGTCAGGACATTCGATTATTATAACTGCTTAATTGTTTAAAGCCGCAGACCCACTTCAAAAGGCACACGCGTTAGTGTGAATATTCCCTTAAGGCCCGATAGTGGGTGTATTGCAAGTTCGAAAAGATTTGACGCCCATAATTGCTCATGATTTAAAGCATGCTACCCTTTACACAGAATTCCTCCGTAGGCTAGAGCTTCACTGACACAAGGCACATTCACCTTCATAGATTACATTGTAGACACCAACTAAAGTTCTCGAGAAACATCAAACAATAAAAATATGCATTAAGTATTTGAAGTATGCGCTAAGTGCAGAATATTTTATCGCGTTCAACTCTTCAAGGCGAAGTTTAAAACTACCCCAATGTTTTCTTTTGTTTTCTGAAACAATGTAAATAAATTTTATAGGCGAATCTTAAAGTACGAAGCAAAAGTTATAGCGCAGTTTGGTGCACCTTATACCAAACATTTTTGTACTGTGATGCAAGCAGGAAGCGAGCTGTGGACGGATTATGTTTTGTTAATCTTTACATTCTAATAAAAAAGAGCCAATATAAACTGGAATTGAGTTAGATAAGTATAATATCCAGCTGTGCATACCCAGCATTAAGGGGATGAGGAGTGTGACAAGTTATTTAGGTTCAATTACAAGCTTAACTGATCCTAAGGGCACCATCTCTTTTCTGTCTATTGTAGAAAAGTTTCGGATTTGTTCGCATGCCCGAATAGTGCCGAGATTGGGAGGAGCGTGAAATTGTGAAATAAAGTTGGCGACGAGTTGTAATCACGTTCCCCGATGATAAACGTATCATGCCCAACAGAAAAAATCATCTCATTTTTAATGCTAAGCTTAAATGGTGAAATGCGAAACTTCTTGCCCACCGTACGTATACCGGTACGGGTCACACGGATATTTGTGACGGTGTTTCGACGTGCACTTACGTGACCTATGCATATTTGCCGACGAGCACGTTTAAATTTCTTGGACTTTGCTATTTGCGTATGCATGTGAGTGATTTCTTTCAAAACTGCTTCATTATCCTCTTTACCGCAGACGCAAATTGGCTGTCAAACAAATGCGCCGACGAATTCTGCTCTCGCAACAAGACATCAGCCTCTCACCACCAACGAAAAAGGCAAGACAGTTTTCCTTGTTTGCTATTTTAAATGCAAAGAACTTCTGGCGAAATTCAGCGACTTTGAGCGTATCTATCTATCTATCTATCTATCTATCTATCTATCTATCTATCTATCTATCTATCTATCTATCTATCTATCTAGACGCCTTCGACTTTTAGCTCTCCTGGCCGTTTCCATAATGGTATTGATACCAAACTTGGTATGATATAACATGACTGAATGTCAAAAATAACTGACTAGTCATAACATGCAAATCATGACATGTACGTCATAAATGTCATGATTTACATGTCATAATCCTGATGCTCTTGCGGTGGTTTCATTCACATGATATGTTGCAAAACTGGTATGGTATGACATGACAGCATGGCGAACACAAGCAACAGACCCTAACATCAATGTCATGACATGCGTGTCATGTAACAACTTGTCGACATGCCACACTCATGATGTGCTCGCGGCCGTATCGCTAGCTTTTCATATACCGAATTTGGCATTACGGGACGTGAATGGATGACGAAGGTATGTGACTGGTGCAAACAAGATAATCATGAGATCCGTGTCATGTAAGAACATTAATACACGCCACAGTCAAGGTGTCAATACACTTCGACGTGAGTCAGCGCACCTGCGTGCCGGCGTTCGTTTTATCGCGTCCCGCCGGCGATGCCACGCCAGGTGCCGATATCCCCCTAGTAGAGATCAGCGGATCTGCCCACTGACCCTCATTCTGGATCTGCATGCCATATACTCGCACGTGTGTGCCGCGCTGCGTTGCTTTGACGAATGCGCGTTTAAGTGCACAGGGCATCCCTCAGTCACGAAGAGAGGCAGATGCGGTGCTGTCTAAGTAACGAGGTCGGCGCGAAATGCAGCGCGTCGCATTTCGTGCCGGACCGGGTCGCGCCGGTCGCACATGGCGTCACACTAAAGAGTGCTCGCGTTTTGCCAGCGTGGCGTCACTGCACCCAACCTGCGCGTGCGTCAACGTTGTGTCGGGGTATATTGGGCCTTTCATGACGCGCTCGCCGCCGTTGCGTTAGCTCCACATGTACCAAATTTGGTATCACGGGAAGTGAATAGACGACGAAGGTAGAATGGCACGTCCAAACCTGATAATCATAATATTCATTTCATGTAAAACATAACTACATGCTACGCGCACAGCGTTCTCGCGGCCGTTTCACTAGTTCCACATATACCAAATTCGGCATTACATGACGTTAATGGGGGATCAATGTAAATGACACGTCCAAATATGATATTCATGATATGAATTTTATGTAAAACATGGATACATGCTACGCTCATAGCATGCTTGCGGCCGTTTCGCTAGCTCCATATATACCAAAGTTGGTATCAGGGGACGTTAATAGATGACGAAAGTAAATTAAACGTCTAAACATGATAATCATGACATGGAAGCCATGTACGGCATAATTCACCTCCACCTCTTAACTTTGTGCTGATTATAAAGTGACCTATCACCCTTCCTCATTCGTGTTTCGCATATCATCGATTCCCACTGTACGTGGGATCTGTCAATTTGTTTCCACTGCGTTACTTAGCAGTTGCTTTCTAGACGTGGCGGTGTACTTATGCTAGATTATTTCAAATGTGAAAAACTTGGGGGGGGGGGGGGGGCTGTCGTATGTTGTCATTGTGGCTTACAGTAACTCGGGCCAAACTATATACGTACAGCATAGCCAACTGTAGCAAAATTAGCACGTGCTCGCGCGCCAAATAGCATTATTGTCCTTGTCCTTCGAACGCCCTGATAACGATGACCAGTACGGACTTTACGAAGTGCGCAACGAGCGGGTGGCTTAAAGCTCCCCGCCTACGCAAAGTGCACAACTGCCCGTGGCCTCTTACGGACGCGTATCGGGTGTTCCACCAAAGCCCAAAAGGAATTCGGCACATGGGGCACTTAAGAAACGTACATCCAGTAAGTCTTCTGCAGTAGTTAGAAACAGTCCATTTCACAAGCACAAACATTCCTTTTCTTGCGACACGGTTGAAGGCGATGGGAACGGGACCCGATCGCGCTGTCGCGCTATGCTCATGAAAACGAAGCTCGAGTGTCTTTCGACTTTTTTTTTTCTGGTTTCTTTTTTTCTTGCGTTCTTCGAACGCTGCCCCCAAGGTCAGCATTTGCTTCAAACACCAGTTCGGCGGGGCGCCATCCAGTCTGCCACATAACGACCTTTGAGAGCAGAGGAGCGCAAAAATAGACGTTCGCCAAACATCGATCCTGCGCAAATGTGCGCCGAGCTAGCACGCTCCCATGCCCGTGACCAGTATACAGCCTGTGGGATTTGTGTGCCAAACGCTATCTATCTATCTATCTATCTATCTATCTATCTATCTATCTATCTATCTATCTATCTATCTATCTATCTATCTATCCATTCATTTATGGCTTGCGCTGGGTCAACGAGTTTTCCAATGAGATCACGCGTCACTGGTCCTCTCCGTTATTAAGTTTGACATAATGTGAGTCGGAACAGACGCGGCCGCCACCGAGACAGCATCGAACAAGTGTGCTTCGAGGGGCGGCGCGAACCGGAAATATCCTCTTCGTCGCTGTCTTGTTTGATCTTGCAGCCTTCTTAAAACGTAATGGTGTCATCGTAGACTCCCCCCCCCCCTTCTTCGATCTTCGGCTGTACGGTGCCCCGCCCTTTCTTCCCTCTCGCGCCCCGCTGTCCCCGGCAGTGTGCTGAGGTAGCAGGGATGACATGCTTTGCGGCTAATTCCATCGAGCCAAGCGCCGAGCAACGCCAGATGGCCGGAATAAGGGATCGCTTCGTTATCCCTTTCGATGGGCTTGCATTCGAGGGAATGACGGCCTGGCGTGGACACCACACCGGCCTACACGGCTGCCCTTATGACGTTATGAGAAGGGGGTGCGCGTGTCTGTAGATTTGCGTTAGCGCCACGAAAGAGCACATCTTTGTTATCATCATCCCCCCCTGTTAGGAAATCGCGGGGCCAAAAGGCGAACTCAATGAAAAGTGATTTGTGCTAACTTGATTATTCGGGGCTGTGTCGACACGGTGCCGCATTTCAGCCTCGCTGTGACGCTGGCAGCTTTGACAAAAGAAGAAGAAAAAAAAGATGTGTTTCGCGGATCCCGTCCCTCAGGGAAAGCAAAGTGCATCAGTAATGAGACCATGCCTTGTCATTTGCATGTTGCTTGCGTCTTTCATTCTAAGTGGTGTTGCTCGAATAGCAGGTCTCACAGTGTTGTAACACTGCGCTTGCAGCGGCGTATGAGCAAATAAGTCACGTTAACTATTGAATTGGTGCACGCGACAATTAAGATCAAAGTGTGTTGATACTTTTGAATATTATTATTATTTAACTGTCGAAGTGTTCTCGTTCTTTCCATTATTTATTCATGCGGATGCGCTAGCTGCTAAACGAGTTGACTTGCAATGCGAGCTCGTACACATGCTGTTACTTTCTGTGTCACGGCAACGTCTCTTAATAATTATAATTAGCAAGACAGGTTGGCTGAAATATTAGCTGTTGATTCGTTCTAGAACTTTCTAGGTCATGTCTTCCGTAACTCTTTGTTAGAGTGCAGCTCTTAGACGTTGAGTAACCTCATCGTTGGCGAAGTCAGTGTAACCGATAGAGCGAACTGGGACAAAGCAGATCGATGCGGACGTGGGCGGTGGGAGGCTTTTGTCTTGGGGGTGCAAACCCGTGTTGCATCATGGCGGGAGAGGTAGGCACTGGTATTGCTTTGCGGGATGGGCGTGGGGGGGTGGGGATGCTCGTGCATAATGGCGGGAGGCAAGTGCCTCTTTTGCACCACCCTGCCGACGCCTGTATACTCAGAGTCTGTCCTCCATATCACGAGCCGCTGGCTTCCAAACCAGCTTCCAGTCAGATCTCGTGCGCATACAGGGCTGGCACGTGCACTGCGGCTGTTTTCGCTCGTCGTGGCAGAGATTTCGCCATTTCGCTTGGTTTGCGACGCCTGCAAGGTACAGAATGGTGTGCGTATAGCGCTTGGGTGCTGCTAGTTTCTGCAGCAATATATAATGAATGATCTTACATTACTACAACTGCGAATCGCCAAAGCCCGAAGCACAGGTGACGCTGCCCGAACACAAAGCTGCGCTGAGAATTCACATTAAGAAGTATCGTAATCGGTGAAGTTATTTTTCATGATATATTTATTGAAGACCATATTGAAAATTAATAAATGCTGCTCATCGTTTAGGCATCCAGGAAGTGAGCCTCAATGCTGCTAAGTGCACTCGCAATGCAGGAATCAACAACGGCAAACAAAGACGCTGTTGTTGTCTTCAGCATTGCTAGCGTGATTTGTTCACTTTTATGACCCGATCAATTCAAGCAGTCCATATTCGCGACCTCCTAAAGTCGTGCAGTGACATCACTGCTCCTTAAAAGCTACAAAATGGTACCTCAGAATCTGCATAACACCTTGCGTACAGAGCGCGCAAGGCGCTATAGTTGAAAATGAATCTGTCATTCATGTAATATACACGAGATAAATAAAATTCCCCGCAAGAAAAGCTTGATGATGTCTATGTTTCTGCAGCCCCGCCGCGGTGGTCTAGTGGCTAAGGTACTCGGCTGCTGACCCGCAGGTCGCGGGTTCGATTCCCGGCTGCGGCGGCTGCATTTCCGATGGAGGCGGAAATGTTGTAGGCCCGTGTACTCAGATTTGGGTGCACGTTAAAGAACCCCAGGTGGTCAAAATTTCCGGAGCCCTCCACTACGGCGTCTCTCATAATCATATGGTGGTTTTGGGACGTTAAACCCCACAAATCAATCAATCAATGTTTCTGCATTACTGTTTTTTTTTCTCGTGACATGGCCGCTATTCTTACTTCCTTACATGCATTTATGGACATCAGTTGTATGGACGTGAGAGTCAAGTGATCCAACCATGCGAAGCAGATTCTACGACGTGGACAAGCAATGCTGAATTATTTTCGAACACTCCATAAACATGGCGCTCTTACATAAAAAAATTACATCACCGCCCACTAAAGGGAATTATGTGTAGGTGCAAAGAAGTGGGTGCTAACGCTCTACACTGGCGGCGTCGTTGACGCTGGCGCTCATCGCGGCGTTGCGCAGGATAGAAACCTGGCAGGCGCAGAGCACACACTGATGAACCGGTGTTTTCTATATCATGTCAATTGCTGCTAATGGGCAATGAGAGACTCAAGACTCCTATTGGACACAAAAGCCTGCCGTCCGCGTTTAGTTATTGCGTAGGCTGTGAATATTTATTGTTTTTATTGTTCAACAATACACAGGAGAAATATCCCATAGGCACTAACTTGGAGGATCAGATCCAGAGCATATATATATATATATATATATATATATATATATATATATATATATATATATATATATATATATATATATATATATATATATATATATATATATATATATATATATATATATATATATATATATGTGGTAGTGAAGAGGAATGCCCACTACTGCAGCGACATCGACACGTTGGCGCGAGGCACGAGCTAAGACTGCCTGGTTGCTGCTGCGACGCTGCCCGTAGACTCGGCCTGCTCTTGCTGCTTCGGTACCGACGCCACTACCGCTGTTTATCTTGCATTTACAGTATACTATATATATATATATATATATATATATATATATATATATATATATATATATATATATATATATATATATATATATAGTGCAGCCAATGAACGGTTGTGCAGCGCGATCCGTTTTTTTTTTCAATCAACAAACTCGTTAGCAGACGCTGCCTGCATCAGCGTTGCGAGGCGAGGCGATAGAGGGGTGATCGTAGGAGAGAATACAGCGGGGGCTGTTAACGCCTCTGGGAGCTAGGGCACCTAGAGGAGTATAAGAGAGGGAGCGAGCGTAGGAGAGGAGAGATGGGGAGGGGGGTGAGTGCATAGTTAGGGTGTTCACGCTTCACACCGGATTGAACTCTACCGTAAGAAACTTTGCATCTAAAATATCATGGTGCTTTCAAATTAAATAGCATTCAGGCACAAGCTCTTGGCACGCAAAGCACTGAAAATTGCCCACCGGGTTCTGCAGCACTAATTGATAAAGGTGTCTTTTTCTGCATAAAGGGCTCCTAAACAACCCAGAGACCGAAATTTATATAAAGTGAAGTTGAGCACAAATCTACAACGAACATGTGCTTGCGATATAAGTTAAAGTCTTCATATAAGTCTTCATATAAGTTAAAGCACTTATATGAAGAGGAAAATTGGTGAGCGAACGTAACTGCCAGTGGCCATGCTGCTATTGCGAATGACGATTGGACGAAAGTTTTCATGTCACGGTAAATATAAGGTCTCACCACAGCCGAAAGGCCTGGAGAAGGGAAGGTATTGTTGCTTGGAATTCGTGGGACACCCGTGGCTTGTAGTACTGCCGAGTTATTATTCTTAATCACAACGTCATTTTTAACTCTGTGTGTACGTTCATTGGGATTTTTCAATTCATCGGGGGTAGTTTAGAGGCCCTTGAAAACATATTGTTCTATGTGAATGGCTAAATGTAAAGGCAAAGAACTCTTTTACCAATGTTCGGCGTAACTTTTGTGGCTAGACATGGTATTTATTATTTAAAAAAAATGCTCGTTTGAGGCCTGTTTGGGGCAACGCTCGAAAATCGTGATCGTTGCAACGTAAGTTCAGCACAACACAGGCGCACATAAACAGTCCCTTTGTTCTGTGCATCTATGATTCCTTATCCACTTCCGTGGCCCTTTTTACGCAGCTTTCGGAGCACACTTCGGCAGATATCTTCCTTCATTCGGATGTTTCGAATGAGAGACACTGTTGCGTACAGTTTCTACTTATATGTACCCGCTTTAGCGCCAACCACGAGCTAACATGGCAGCCGTATTCGTCGGCGGGAAACATTTCAATTCCGTGTTCCTCATTTTACTTCAATAGCAATTATATGAACACTGTCAGCGGATTTTCGCTATTGCTGTCGCCGTCGCTGTCATGTTTCAAACCTCGAACAAATATATATGGTTGGGTAGAATATGACAAAAATCTTAATATAGTAAATATTTCTTTTAATTCCACTCCTTACAATTACACATTAATGAATGCATATGCTATGCTTTGGCTACAAGATATGTACTACGTAAATACTGCCATGCTGTCATTGTTCAAAACATCATTTTAAAGTAAATAAAAAATGCTCCATATGTCTCAATTTACCCCAACCCTGCGGGGCAAAACGAGACCGTGTAAAAAAACATTCCTTCAGTTTCTGCAGAAGAAAGACTTGAAGTTCGTTCTGTGGCCCCTTACGCAGTCTTAAGAAGCCCAGTCTTGGACTCCAATAACTGAATCCGGGCATAACGCGGTGTCGTGTTTGCTCCGACACTCCTTGCAGATCGAACACCGCCAGTCTTTCTTTGTGTTAATGTTATTTCTTCTTGAACGCTTGCACCTCTTTGCCTCTTTTTGCCGTTTTGATGCAGAACTGCTCAGGTGATTCATGGCTTTTAACTTCGTAAGCTGGGTTTTGTTGGGCAGCGAATATAAAACTGTGCTATATTCATTTTTTCTAGCACTTTTTTTATTTATGGTATTGGAGAAACGTTGTTAAAACTCAATCCTAAAATGCATTTGCGAACGACTTGACTTCGAGCTTCCGTCATTTCTTTATGCGTCTTTTGAGAGCATCTTTGGAAACATGGAAAAACCTCGATGCAGCGCGAATGGTGGGAGTCTTGTCCGGAACAGCAATCAATGATTTTCATGTCATTTTCCTGTCAGGAAGCTGTGTGTGATATTATTTCATACGTCTAAACTATCCTAAACAAATTAACTTAATATATAATGAGTGTAAGTTAGTGGTTCAATTAACAAGACACTCTCTAAGGCACCTGAATGCCTTTCTTTTTTACGTTTTGCCTCTCTCACATTACAGAACTAACAAAAAAATACGCTTTTTCCCGGCCCCAAAACGAACTAAACTTTTGGCGTTATGTAGTTTGTAGTCAAAAGTAACAAAACAAATATTTACGTATGTACTGAGGCAGGGGTATACCTTCATGCACGAATCCAAAAATATGGCAGAGCAGAATTTTGCCCCTTTTTGACAGGTCGCAAGCACACTGACACCATCCGCGTAATTTTTCCCGCGATATCGCTGTGAGCAATCATGAAGTTTCACACATGTAAAGGTAGACAAGGACCAGTCTTATTCAGACATTTAGAGCAGGGTGGATAGTGGCAATACTAGGTGCGAAAGTATGCTATAATTTCCAGGTACCTGAGCAGTGACCGTTGTCGGGTCCAGTCTTTATAGGGCTCAAATGAGGTGCCCGGGGAATAAACACACAGGCAGCAACGTTTGCAGCTTCGTTTCTTCGAAGTACCTGATGACCTCGGGCCCATACTTCGCGTTTTGAGGCGGGTTCGGCGAAGCTCGTGCTCGCACACAGAATTTCGTTGGCAAAGAGTAAGGAAGGAAGGAAGAAAAATAGAGGGAAAAGAAAGGCAAGGAGGTTAACCAGCCTATAGGCAGCCGGTTTGCTACCCTGCGCATGGGAGAGGGATGGGGGAGATGAAAGAGAGCAGAGAGGGAAGATAGAAACAGCACATTCGGCAGCACATGCGCACACACTCAGTCATAGTCCAGTCTTGTCTTTCGCGGTGTGTGACATTGCTGTTACAGTCGCTTGTTCAAGTCGGTGTCGCGTAGGAATTTCAACAGAGCTTTCGTCGCCTTCTGTTGCAGTGTCTTCTCTCGGGCACTTGACAGAATAGTGTCCACAGACATTTGGCTGTTGTCGATGCGCGCAAAAGCAGACGCCAGTGACTGTCTCTGGATTTCATACAATGGACAGTCACACAGGATGTGGTGTAGCGTCTCTTCGCAATGACAGGCATCGCAGAGAGCGTTGTCGGCCATTCCTATGACAAAGGAGTAAGATTTTGTAAATGCCACTCCTAGCCATAAGCGATGAAGTAGGGTGGCTTCTCTTCGATCGAGTCCAGTGGGCATGCGGAAAGCCATCAAAGAGGACAGGTGGTGTTGACGATTCGTGTCGATGCTTGGTGGGCACCATAGTGAAAACGTGATTTCACGCGCAAGTCGTCGAAGATTACTGGCAACATCAGTCCTCGAAAGTGGTATGGCTTCTTCTCGTGTTCCTTCAAGGGCTGCCCGCGCGGCAGTATCGGCATGTTCGTTCCCTGTGATGCCGCAATGACTTGGCAGCCATTGAAGCGTCACATGATGCCCTTTCTCGAGTAAAGTGTGGAGAAGGCATCGAATTTCGAAAACAAGCTGTTCGTACGGGCCGCGACGCAGTGCTGAGAGCACAGATTGTAGGGCAGCCCTTGAGTCGCTGAAAATCGACCATTGTTGCGGTGGTTCCCGATTGATCACACAAAGTGCAGCGCGCAAAGCAGCTAGTTCCGCTGCTGTAGATGCCGTGGAGTGGTCAGTCCTAAAGCTGATGGTAACACCTCTTGCTAGAATAACTACTGCCCCTGACGAACACTGGTGGTTCGTGGAACCATCGGTGTATACATGTATGCTGTCTGAATATTTCTCGTGCAAAAGAAGAAGAGACAGTTGTTTCAGCACGGGCGACGAAAACTCAGATTTCCTCCGGATCCCTGGTACACTAAGATGCACTGTGGGTCGAATAAGACACCAAGGTGGTATGGATGGTTTAGATGCATGAGTGAAGCCCGAGGGAAGTTTATCGTTGTATTTCACGATAATTTTGGCGAACGATGCTTGGCGCCTCTCTGAAGGCAACAGTGCAAGGTGATGGCCTGGGGCACGTGCGAAGTGTCGGATGTGTGTTCTCAGGACTTCAACAACAATGTGAGTTTGTATTGGATAGTCACCAGCAATTGCAATTGTTGCTTCTGTTGACGTACATCTGGGCAGACCGAGGCACACTCTCAGCACTTGGGCTTGTACTGCCTGTAAAATACGAACATTGGTCTTGCCGGTATTGCTAAGCACGGGCAAGCTATATCTGAGGAAACCGAGAAACAGGGCCCTGTAGAGCTCCATCATTGCGTCTACTGACATCCGCCACGTCTTTCCTGCCAGAAACTTGAACAGTTGAGAAATAGCGGTCAGGCGCTTCTTCATATAGGTCACATGCGGACTCCAACAGAGGTCCCTATCAATAATGATGCCCAGAAACCGGTGGGTTTTGGCGTAAGAAATCGGTCGCCCGCAGATTGAGATGACATAAGGGGTCATTGCTTTACGAGTGAAAGCCACCAGCGCGCATTTTTCTGGTGATATGCTGAGACCTTGTTTGAACAAGTAGTTGGCAATCATAGTTGCTGCTTTTTGAAGCCGGGAACGTATCTGAGGACGTGTGACTGCCGATGTCCAGACACAGATGTCGTCTGCGTATATTGAGATTTTAATGGTGCTTGGCAAGTATTCAGCAAGGCCAATTAGTGCAAGATTGAATAGCGTCGGGCTAAGAACTCCGCCTTGAGGAACACCCCTGGAAGTATAGCGTCGCGTAGTTGGGCCATCTTCTGTTAACACAAAGAATGATCTTGCAGCCAGGTAACTCGAAATCCACCGAAAGACTCGACCACCAAGGCCAACCACCGCAAGAGCACCCAAAATGGCTTCATATAGTACATTATCATAAGCGCCTTTCACATCTAGAAACAAAGCTGCAGATAGTCGCTTACGGGATCTTTCGTGCTGAACGTACGAAACTAGATCAACGACATTGTCAATATAAGAGCGGTCGCGTCGGAAACCAGCCATTGAATTCGGATAAATCTTGTGGTATTCAAGATACCACTCCAGGCGGCCTAGTATCATCCGTTCCATTATCTTCCCTACGCAGCTGGCCAGTGCTATTGGGCGGTATGAGGTTAGTTCGAGTGGGGATTTGTCCTGCTTTAAGATGGGTAACAAGCGGCTTACTTTCCAGTCATCAGGAACATAGCCATCCTGCCACGAGATGTTGTAGAGGCTCAACAGTTCTCTTCTTGCACCTTCCCCAAGGTTGCACAAGGCTCGGTACGGAATACCATCTGGGCCCGGAGAAGTTGAACGCCTGCAGAGAGCCAGTGCCGCCTTGAGCTCCTCCATTGTAAAAAGGAGGTCCATGTGGTAGTCACGGGAACGGGGGACGTCACCTCTCACTGGAGAATCTGGACGAGTGGCTTGGTTGGCGATCTGCGCACAGAAATCTTCTGCGACATCGATCTCTTGCCTCCTTGGAAATAGCGCGAGCGCTTTGAATGGAAAGTGCTGTTCCGTAGGGTGACGCAGACCTTGCACCGTTTTCCAAATGTGTGAGAGTGGCTTGCGAGGGTCTAGTGACTGGCAAAACGTTGTCCATCGTTCCGACGCTAATCTATCCATGCGACGCCGAATCTTCTTTTGCATCCTCCTGGCTGCCCTAAGATCGTGAATTGATTTTGTACGCCGATACCGACGCTCCGCCCGGCGTCGCAGTGCTCGGAGTCGCTCCAACTCTATATCAAAGTCGTTTCGTGTGGAAGATATCGTCACCGTGCGAGTGGCGTTTTGCATTGTGCTCTTAATTGTTTCCTCTAACCCAGATCGTAGGCCATCGCTGCAAGCATATTCCATGTCAGATTTGAAGTTGGTCCATTGGACTGCTCGAATGGTCGTCCGTGGACCATAACTAGACAAGCCTTTGATGTTAAGGTAGATTGGAATGTGATCACTTCCTCGTGTCTCAACATCTGGAAACCACTTGACGTATCTCGCGAGGGAGTTGGAGACAAAAGCAAGGTCGAGACAGCTGCCGTATGTCACACCTCAAAGAAAAGTGGGGCTGCCGTCGTTCAGGAGAGTAAGGCCATAGTTGTAGGCGATGTTTGCTAACCTGCGTCCTCTTGCATTTGTCCGCGTACTTCCCCATGCGTGATTGTGCGCATTGAAATCACCTATGAGGACCCATGGTGCAGGACACACTCTCAAAATATCCGCTAATCTCCTGGAATCGAGATTACTTGACGGCGATATATAAACGCCTATGAGAGTAAACATGAGTTGGTTCTTTTTCACAGTGATGCAGACATACTGATTGTCATCGTGAGGTGCAATTGGTTGCACAACATACGTCAGTTCACGACGAACAAAGACGATGATTTTGCTGCACGCACCGTTCGTTGAAGACATGACAACTTCGTACCCCGATAGTCTTATTGATTTCGACAAATCGGGTTCACAAATGACGATGATTGGAAACACGTTGATAAACACAAACTGACGAAAATCTGAAAGGTGTGATTTTAGTCCTCTGGCGTTCCATTGGATGACGGATGCAGCCTTGACTTCTTTAAGAAATGTTGAGGTGTGAGTAGCCATCTTCCTAGTTGAGAGATTCAAGCACTGGGCTTAGGGCGTCCAATAGTCCAAGTGCGCTTCGAGCAGATGGTGTCTTCATGTCGACTAATATCGCTCGGATGGCTTCTATAAGGGAACGCAGCACCGAGATCACTTGACGATCAGTTTTAGGCAAATCTTCCATGGTTGGAGACGGCTCTTGTGTGGCCACAACTTGCAGAGGTTCCTTGGCAGAAGAGCGCGTCGGGAGCGTGGGCCATTCCTCCAGAGAAGGAGGCTTCTCTGTTTCTTTCGTAGAAGTGGTGGGCCCTTTCGCGGCGCTACTGGATAGAACCGCTAAAGAGTGGGAAGGAGCGTCTCGGGAATGTGCTTTCTTTGAAGACTTTCGATGATGCCGACGTCGACGCCGACGCCGAACTACTTCGGCTGCCTCCCTGTGTGTTGAGTTGTCTCGGGCCATTTGTCTGAGAACCGCGCACTCCTTTTGGATTCGAGGACAGTCTTTCGACGAGGCAGCATGAGGACCACTGCAGATGGCGCACTTCAGAGTAGTCGCCCGACAGGTGTCTTCAGCATGAGGTTCAGCGCAGCGGGGACACAGTCGTAAGTTGGGGCATACGCCCTTGACGTGTCCTAGCCTGAAGCACTGATGACATTGAAGTGGCTTTTGGATGAATGGTCGAACCGGATGTCGAAAATGTCCAACTTTAACGTGGGACGGTATGCAATCTCCCTTGAAAAACACTTTTACGCAGCGCGTATTTCCAAGGCGCCGCACTTGCGTAATGACAATTCCCTCGTTTGCAGGCTTGATGAGGGTAGACAAGTCAGCATTAGGAATGGCAGTGTCGATGTCATAAATTACACCGGCAATTGATTTGTCAGCCATCGAGATAAAGGGGCGCATTTTAATGCCACCTAGCTCAGTCATTTGCTGCAGCTGTCCTAGCGCACTCACATCGTGCACGTCTATGGCGAGAATGTTCTTCCTTGGGTTTACTCGTACGTCCTTAATTTGATGTGGCACCGCACATTCGAGAGCAACCGAAAGGGCTTGCCTGTTCAGGAGCCGCAGGTTGCTTGATGGATCTTCGGGCATGAAGATGATGACGTGCGGCCAGCGCGCAGGCCTTGAATGCACAGTCGCTTTGCTTGCAGGAGCTGATGCTGCTGTATTCGCCGTCCTTCTCTTTGCCCTCTCACCCCGGACAGGCAAAGAGTAAAACTTCTTATGCCAAGTAGCAGGTGCAAGCTATGCGAGAATTGAATTAGTAGTGACGACTTTATAAACTCGGGCCGATCAAGGTAACGCTATGGCGACCTCCTCCGCCTGTGTTGAGGTGCGCGCCGTAAAAGAAAGGCCATACGCATGCGTTGTCTTGTAAAACACTGCTGCCGTATAGCATCCCTTCGGTCCCAGTCCGGCGACGCACACGAAGTAAAACCCTGTTTTGCTACCATACCGTGTGTCTAGAAGCCGAACGTACGCTTCCCGTCATCCCTGGTGCAACTTCGAGTCCATGTTTCTCGGTAGAAGCTGTACGAAACGTTTGTGCCTCGAAAGCTCCGTATACACTGATTGTGTCCTCTGTTTCATGGTCCTGTTGTGTGTATAGGTGAGTGAGAAGTCGCCGACCTGACAGCTTCGGCGCAAGTCGAGTGTACTGCTTCACTATATGGACTTCCGTGGGCTGCTGGAGCGCGTTGATCACGTCAAGTGTGGTCAAACACGTGTCAGATGTGGTAATTGAGAGGCCCAGAGCCCTTTTGCTAGTTTTTCGTATTATAAAAAATGCGCTTGGCGTCGTGTTTTGTATTGCAGAGATAGGAACGCAGTATATCATTCTGCTAGTGACAGAAGCCGAGGAGAGCCGATCGAAGTGCATCCATTTTTAGCAGTCTTCTACGCTTGTTGGAGCCGTGGTGAACCATCCGTGCCACAAATTCTCCGGTCTTTTTTTTTTAGTTTGGCGATGGCTGTGTGAATTTTGAGGTGACTGTGAATGTACAGGCCGGGAATGGTGATTTTTCTCTGCCTCGTGAATATGTGCCTCTGAGAGCGTTAGTCAGATTGCGTGTGTTGTCTTTTAGATTTGCTTTGATGTGAAAAAAAGAAAACTGGGATTTAGCTGGCACGCACAGGAGCCCGCACACCAATGCATAAGATTCAACAGCGGAAGCAGCCTGTATTGTCGACACTTACGTCTCCCATGCTATACTATATCCAACGGCGATGACGTGATTCTTTTAATATTTATCGTTTCCTAGAAACTTCAGTGAAACTGGACGCTCCGTACGTGAAGAGTGTGAACGTGAGCAGAGGCCTCGATTTTTCCTGGCGTGTTTCTAATCGCGATACCCGAATCGCCACAGTAAGAATGGCATCGTGTGCGGAGGACAGGCATAGCTACGAAGAACTTGAACGGCATCTCTTATCCCACTCTTGCTTCATTCGGTGTGTTTTTGCGACGTGCCCAAGTATCACTGTCAGCCTCACGGCATGCGGTGTATTCACTTTACGACGGGGCGTGGTAGCCACGTTCCTCGCAGATGCGCTAGTCATGCGGGTAACGTGTGCATTAAGCTTTCTTTCACTTGCATGCAAGCGTGTGCCCATCGTCCGTACCACTATTGCTCGAATTTATCATTCATTTTTTTTATATTTGTAACGATGCCTGACTAGCCACGTTTATAGACGTGAACATGGCGGTGTAAACGTTTCGTTCTCGACTGTCGGGATCACGAAGTCTCGTTGACGTCCGTCTTTTACGAAAATTCTTGCATTTGTGTTAAACTCAATAAGCTGTGCTAAGTTTAGTCCTCGAACGTCTTGTCTTCACGTTTACTTACGTCATTGCATTTGTTCGAGCAACACAAATTTTCAGTATAAGATGGAGACATTAAGAAGTGAAAAATCGCCAAACCAGAAATTTTATGGGAAAGGGCATTTCGACAAGAAGATGTGCTTTTGCTATAGAGCCCTTAAACAGACAAGTTCTTTTCTTTGTTCAAACGTCGGCTCCTATTTCGACGACTCCTCATCACTTTGACCCTGTTTGTGTGCTTCAGCCTCCCCATGCATTTCTAAATAATGTTTTAGAAAGATATGCTTAGCATTTCTTTTAATGCAACCATGTTATGCCGTTTTGAAATGAAAATTTGTTAGCGATATACGTGCTTCCTTAAGAAGTGTTACTTACTTGATCAATCAATAATTCAATCACAACGCTCCTTTTATTCTTCCCGAAGTGCCAACTTGCCTATATTGAATCGTAATCTGACTCGGCTAGCTCCTCAATTTAACTGAGAACAATGAGCGAGCGTCTACGAGACTCTAAGCGACAGAAATTACGTCAGTACGCGTAGTTCTCTCAACGTGTGAGTTTGCGTTTTGATTACTCTCAGCGCGGGCGCCAGACCCCACAGGGAAGGTTCTTTTATCGTGTCATAATTGTCGAACAGCCACCTTTCACAATATGTTTAAAATAGCACTTCAAACGTAACCACGATGGTCCTCCCAACTAATCAAACAGTCATAAAATATAACTCCTAAAAAAGTAGGTTGATTTTCTTTTCTTTTAGGGTAGAAAAGCTTTGCACAGAGGACGAATAGCATTTGCATAGAAAGAAAGTCGCATGTTACTAGTGAGGAGTCAAATGTATAGTGATGCAATTTCTGTCCCGTACAGTAACCATAAGAGAGAAAAAAGAAGAAAAACTTCAAATGCTAGGACGTTAAACAAATGGGGCCCTATTATTCTGCTACAAAACACTTGGCCTCGCTCCGACGATCAATGGTGGTTTTCAATCTTGTAGCCGTTCTATCTAGCAAATTATACATTCACTGACTCAGTAAGCTTCTTCTTACTCGTATGGAGGTTTCTGTCATCATTAACAAACAACTATGAAATGAACAGAAATTTTTAGGCGAAAGAAAAACTGGTGGATCTACTACGGGGAATAACTTTAGAAATCTGTAGAACAAAACTTCATCGATGCTTTCCATTGAGACTTTGTGGCACTATTTGTAAAATTCAGGGTTGGCATGTTTGTGTGTGTGTGTGCGTGCGTACATGCGTCCGTCTGTCTTTTCATCAGCAAAATATTCAATAGGCTGCCATCAAAAGTGATAAACTCGACAAAGGGAAGAAAACTAAGAACTACATTTTATTCATGGCGATACACAGGTGTGGGAAACACAATATTGTGAAGCAGAAGAGACAGGTTAAAGCAACTACAATGTGGCATACGTATTTTAAGTTTTAAATATGCGTACAATAGGGAAACCTAATTACAATTTGCTCATACAAATTTGTGACAGCAAATGGTAACATATAAAAAAACTCAGAGTGCAGAAACAACGCAATCTCAGGCGAGTTATTCATCTTTTTGAGGCGATAAATGCCCTATTCAATTGACTGTGTGCAGGATCATCCGAAGCTGAATCACAGCTGCCGTCGGTATCCTTCGGTTCAATGCTCGATTTTCGTAAAATTATGTGTAGAAATGGCGCTTTCATATCAACGCCAAACAACGAAAAATAGAAGTAGCTCTGTGAATTTCCCGACAGTTTTATTTTTTCTAAGTAGTTGTTACCCTAACTATCCGCCATCAGGTTGCTGATTGCCCCGCTTTTACCGACTCTAACTCGGCTCAACAGTGGCCGTTCAAACAAATAAAAATTCCGCGTAATTGTGTGTGTGTGTGGTGTGTGTGTGTGTGTGTGTGTGTGTGTGTGTGTGTGTGTGTGTGTGTGTGTGTGTGTGTGTGTGTGTGTGTGCGTGTGTGTGTGTGTGTGTGTGTGTGTGCGTGTGTGTGTGCGTGTGTGTGTGTGTGTGTGTGTGTGTGTGTGTGTGTGTGTGTTGCTTTCGCACGTTCATGCGCGCTCGAACAACTTCATCTGTCATAATAGTGTGCTCACGTGTTTTGCTGCACCAGCTCTGTGGTACTGCTGCAATTACTTTACGGAGTTGTCTTCCGACAGTCTCACGAAAATAATCTGGAGGCAGTTTCCCGCGGCTCCATGAAATTGGTCCTTTGATCGCCGACCATGTCACATGCCTGTGTTCTTTCGCTTTTTTGCCGGAAACGCTTTTCTTGGTCTGCTGACGATGTTGGCGCTTTCTACGCTTTCTATTGCATTTTACTTCTTTGCAGTGTTTTTGCGACGTCTCGAAATACACGTAATACACGAAGGAGCTAATTTAATGCTTGTGAAAATATTCCTTATGTTTTCTTTCTAGAGGCAGCGGTGATAAATGTTCTGACCAAGGTTTCCTATTCAGCGTTTCGGGGCTTTGCATATTAACAGTACGCTGGGGAGATGTTTTACAGTGAAGTTATTAAAGCCAAACTCAGATGGGTCTGTTGATGTTCATAGCATAGCGAAGAAGGGAAAAGAACAGGGTAGAGAGCATAGCAAAGTCGTGGGAAAGGCACGCTGGAGATGAGAGTGGTAGGGACCATGTGTACGAGAGGATAAGGCAGAGCATAGCCATCATCATCATCATCATCAGCCTGTCTACGTCCACTGCAGGACAAAGGCCTCTCCCATGTTCCGCCAGTTAACCCGGTCCTGTGCTTGCTGTTGCCAATTTATACCCGCAAACTTCTTAATCTCATCTGCCCACCTAACCTTCTGTCTCCCCCTACCCCGCTTCCCTTCTCTGGGAATCCAGTTGGTGACCCTTAATGACCAGCGGTTATCCTGTCTACGTGCTACATGCCCGGCCCATGTCCATTTTATCATCTTTATTGCAGCTATGATATCCTTAACTCCCGTTTGTCCCCTAATCCACTCTGCTCTCTTCTTGTCTCTTAAGGTTACACCTACCATTTTTCTTTCCATTGCTCGCTGCGTCGTCCTCAATTTAAGTTGAACCCTCTTTGTGAGTCTCCAGGTTTCTGCTCCGTAGCTAAGTACCGGCAAGATACAGCTGTTATATACCTTCCTCTTGAGGGACAGTGGCAATCTACCTGTCATAATTTGAGAGTGCCTACCGAATGTGCTCCACCCCATTCTTATTCTTCTAGTTACTTCAATCTCGTGGTTAGGCTCTGCGGTTATTACCTGCCCTAAGTAGACATAATCTTTTACAACTTCAAGTGCACTATTACCTATCGCAAAGCGCTGCTCCTTTCCGAGGTTGTTGTACATTACTTTCGTTTTCTGCAGATTAATTTTAAGACCCACCTTTCTGCTCTCCTTGTCTAACTCCGTAATCATGAGTTGCAATTCGTCCCCTGAGTTACTCAGCAATGCAATATCATCGGCGAAGCGCAGGTTACTGAGATACTCTCCATTAACTCTTATCCCTAACTGTTCCCATTCTAGGCTTCTGAAAACGTCCTGTAAGCACGCAGTGAATAGCAATGGGGAGATTGTGTCCCCCTGCCTTACACCCTTCTTTATTGGTATTCTGTTGCTTTTTTTATGAAGCACTATGGTAGCAGTTGATCCCCTGTAGATTTCTTCCAGAATGTTTATATATATTTCATCTACGCCCTGATTCCGCAGTGTCTGCATGACGGCTGATATTTCTACTGAATCAAACGCCTTCTCGTAATCTATGAAGGCTATGTATAGTGGTTGGTTATACTCTGAGCATTTCTCTATTACCTGATTGATAGTATGAATGTGGTCAATTGTTGAGTAGCCTGTTCTAAATCCTGCTTGTTCCTTTGGTTGATTGAATTCTAATGTTTTCTTTACTCTGCTAGCAATTACCTTTGTAAATAGCTTGTATACTACAGAGAGCAAGCTGATCGGCCTGTAATTCTTCAAGTCCTTGTCATCTCCTTTCTTATGTATTAAGATGATGTTAGCGTTCTTCCAAGACTCTGGTACTTTTCCCGTCAGGAGACATCTCGTAAATAGAGTGGCTAGTTTTTCTAACACAATCTGTCCTCCATCTTTCAGGAGATCTGATGTTACTTGATCCTCACCAGCAGCTTTGCCTCTGTGCATGCTCTCCAAAGCTTTTCTGACTTCTTCTATCATTACCGGTGGGGTGTCGTCTGGGTTACTGCTAGTTCTTATAGTATTAAGGTCGTGGTTGTCTCGGCTACTGTACAGATCTCTGTAAAACTCCTCCGCTATTTTAACTATCCTATCCATATTGGTAGTTAATTTGCCTTCTTTGTCCCTTAGCGCATACATCCGCCTTTTGCCTATCCCAAGTTTCCTCTTCACTGCTTTGACGCTTCCTCCGTTTTTCAGAACGTGCTCAATTCTCTCCGTGTTATACCTTCTTACATCGCATACTTTACGTCTATTAATCAGCTTCGAAAGCTCTGCCAGTTCTATTTTGTCTGTTGTACTTGACACTTTCATGATTTTACGCTTCTTAATTAGGTTCTTCGTTTCCTGGGAAAGCTTGCCGGTGTCCTGTCTAGCTACCCTGCCTCCAACTTCCACTGCACACTCCGTGATGATACTCGTCAGATTATCATTCATTGTATCTACGCTAAGGTTGGTTTCCTCGCTAAGAGCAGAGTACCTGTTCTGCAGTGACACTCTGAATTCCTGTACTTTCCCTCTCAGTGCTAGCTCATTGATTTGCTTCATGCGTATCAGTTTCTGTCGTTCCTTCTTCAAGTCTAGGCGGATTCGAGCCCGTACCATTCTATGGTCACTGCATCTTACCTTGCCAACCACTTCCACATCCTGCACGACTCCTGGGTGTGCAGTCATTATAAAGTCTATTTCGTTCTTATTTACGCCATTAGGGCTCCTCCATGTCCACTTGCGGTTTTCTCGTTTTCGGTAGAAGGTATTCAAAATACGCAGATTATTGCGTTCTGCGAATTCTACTAGTAGCTCTCCTCTGGCGTTTCTAGTGCCGATGCCATAATCTCCTACTGCCTGGTCTCCAGCCTGCTTCTTCCCTACCTTTGCATTAAAGTCGCCCATTACTATAGTATACTGTGTTTTCACCTTACTCATTGCCGATTCCACGTCTTCATAGAAGCTTTCAACTGAAGCGTCATCATGGCTGGATGTAGGCGCGTAAGCCTGTACTACCTTCATTTTGTATCTTTTATTCAGTTTAATTACAATGCCTACCACCCTTTCATTAATGCTATAGTAATCCTCTATGTTGCCAGCTATGTTTCTGTGAATTAGGAACCCTACTCCCAGTTCTCTTCTGTCTGCCAAGCCCCGATAGCAAATGACGTGCCCATTCTGTAGCACAGTATAGGCCTCATCTGTCCTCCTAACCTCACTCAGCCCTATTATATCCCATTTAATGCCTTCTAGCTCCTCGAATAATACAGCTAGACTTCCCTCACTAGATAATGTTCTAACATTAAACGTTGCTAAGTTCAAGTTCCAATGGTGGCCTGTCCGTATCCAGAGATTCCTAGCACCCTCTGCTGCTTTGCAGATCTGACCGCCGCCGTGGTCAGTTGCTCCGCAGCTGGTGGGGACTGAGGGCCGTGAGTTAATTGACGAATGCCTACGGGAGGGGGTGGCCAGATACTGCACCAGGGTGGCCAATCCTTCTCTGGTGAGATCATCGGTGCGTACCGGCTTAGCCATGTGTAGCATAGCCATGTGTAGTATGTAAATCAAGAGTGTGCGAGAAAGAAACAGGTGTTAGGGGGAAGGAAGGGACAAAAAAAGAGGTTATAGCACACAGTGTGTACTATGGCAACGGTGAGGGGTAGACAAGTGAGGGTAACAAAGCAACGCCGTGTTACCATCTTAACAATTTACGCTTTCTGCATCTATCACTACGCCTTATTTGCGTTTCAGGGCATGTATTTATTCTTATGATCATGTCGATGTGAACAATTTCATCATTGGTTCCTCACTTTGGATTTTTTTTATTTACATGGACGGTGCACTTTTTTGTATGGTTGTTTGTCAGCCAACGAAGTGGCGATAAACGACACAAAACAGAACAAACCACTGTTCCTTTCTAGTGCGTTGTGAAAAGCAGTCGCGTACGAGTAAGTTTTTCGGTACAGCCGGGAGGGTGGCCGCCATTGGAAGTCATCATCGTTAAGGCCGCCACTTTCGAGGAGAGATCGAAATTCGAGTGAAAGGTCGTCGCATGACAATCGAACCGGGTGTCACGAACGAAACAAGTCAGAAGCCGGAGGGCACTTAATTATCTCGTGCCGCGTATCACCGAACAGGAGGCTTCCACCGAAAAACGCCGGTCGCATTTACAACGATTGCCACACGAGCGTGGATGCTCTGGAGCCTTGATCTATCGAGGCTGCTGCGACGTACGGGCTTGGTGCTCATCGCCCAAACGCATTAGTGTCTGACGTACTCTCCTCATCTTTCCACTCTTCATCTTGCTAACTCTCCTATCCCGGCATCTTCTCTCCTTTCTTCATCTTCTTATTTCTATCTCGCTCTGTCACTCACTTTTCACCTCATTCTACCTCATACTGCCCTGTCTATCTATCTATCTATCTATCTATCTATCTATCTATCTATATATCAATCTATCTATCTATCTATCTATCTATATGTCTATCTATCTATCTATCTATCTATCTATCTATCTATCTATCTATCTGTCTGTCTATCTATCAATGTCACTCTTTGCCTTGTTCTGTTACTCTCTCTTCCTTTCTTTCTTTACGTCTCCTCATCATTCCCCTCCTCCTGCCCTCCTCGTTCTCTATGTTACTCCAAGAACGCTCCAGCGGTGACGGATAATGAAACGCCCTTAACGAGCCGTCTGAAGCGCTGCAGGCCACCATCACGGCGCGGCGAGCGAAACGAGGCCTCCGAATGCGCCAGCTATTTCCCTATACACTGTCACGGCGGAAAAGTGTGCCGTAAGTTATGGCATAACCAAACGTAACGACGACAATGCTAAAGCACGAGAGAGTGGTGCAGCTCCGTGCGGGCCCCCTAAACGGTGCCCTTGAGCCGCATAAATATTGCGAAGCACGAAATAGAAGTTGCCGAGTTCCCGGTGATAGATTGCAGCCATTCGTCTTGTAGAAGTCTCTTCGGCGCTTTGCCGTGGGGAACAACTTCCCCCTTCTCTTTTTCTTCATTTTCACTCTTATCATTCGGATCATCATTATTGTCATTTTTGTTTTTTCATGTTCAGTACAACATGCACTCTCGACTTCCTAAATTACTATCTCGTTCTTTTTTCTGTGTTGAGGGAGTTTTCGGAGCTACAACAAACAAAAGCCGGCCGCTTTGCTTAGAGTGTTGCTTATTCTTAATTAGTTGCGATAAACTGGCAGTAAAGGCTTTTTAATGACCTGCTAATCTAAATGAATGCTCAGTCGTATGGGTAATACAATGAAGTAAATGCAGAAAATGAAACGCTGCATACGTTGCGCATTGACTTTTGTGAAAATTATTCCCAAGGGGCCCTTATGCATTCGCCTAAGATTGCTTGAAGGCGAATACCTTTTTTCTTCTCAGTCAGTGTACTGGTCCTCCTCTGCCTCCCTCTGAAAGTTTTCTGCCTCTAACGTGACATTGCATTGCCTCCGAAATTGTGGACATTGTTATCCTTTCTGCATAGAGTTTCATACAATAATACCTAGAGGAGAATCTGGCGCTAGTGTCTACGCGGGCTCCTTCAGCGGCGCTTATATCCCCATGTGAATTATGGGAAGTAAAGGCCTCGCATATGCTTCGAATGACTTACGTTCTTAAGAATCGCGACGCTTCTGTTCTGGGTGTAAAACAAAGTGATATGAACTGATATTTAATTGAAATTTGCTTCATTTATTTTAACGCATACTTTATTGCAAACGGTTTTTGTGACGAGCCGGCAAGAGTGAAACCTGGGCAAAATAACCATCAGGACATCTCTGCGATTGCGTTCCAGATTTGGCATCAAGATTTATTGAAATATTTTTATAACACTTGAAAACAAGCATGCTTGTTTTTCTCACGAAAGTACCCAGTATCTCTTTGCGGAAATAACAGTGCAGTATTATGTGAGAAAACCTAAATGTTTCGTCTTCTGCGATGCTAGGTGAGTCTGTCCAAAGGGTCTGCCCCCAATATACCTCTTGTTTTGTTGTGAAGTCGAGTCGGAGGAGCATGACGATGCGTCTACTTAGCTTCATTATCATTTTGCAGTCGAATTAAAACGAGTTTAGGCAAGACGCGCTCGTCAATAAACGTGAACTTGATGCAATATCCTGCACTGGTATTCGATGCTACATCTATGCGCAGCGGTGAGTGGCCGACGCTTTGTTTAAACTGTCTAATGCGACTCGTAAATCTCCAATGTCGCAGCAAATTTCACACCTAGTCGTCTTGAGACTCTTTGGACAACAATGGCGCTGCTGCAGTGCTTTTCACCGCACCCCACTACCCGCACTGCACGAAGAGCGAAACTGAAACTATAGAAAAAAAGTTTGTAGACAGTTTGCTAGTTAACCCTATCCGATTCGAAGCCTGCACTTCCCATGGAGGTACACGATCGCAGCGCCACACACCTCTCTAGGTATTATTGTATGAAACTCTAGGCTTTTTTGCACCTTATCTGGCTTTGATGCACTGCCTCCGTGATCAGCCCACTTTTGGTCAAGCAGCGAGGTCATGTGATGACGTCATAATGGGACGTCATGACCAGAGTTATTCAATCTTATGAGTTGCGAAACTCCCTATAGGTTCCATGTATCAAAATCCGAACACGCCATCATCCCAGATGCCGGGAATGTAAAGATTTTCGCGGCATCTGTTGATCAGCACACCAACTATTATACGCATTACTTTGTGTTTTGTATTGCCATTTCCAGATGGCGCGACAGTGTGCTAGTTCCCGCAAAGTCGGCCAGTTGCGTGACCGGGTTTCGGAACGCAGTTTCGCACCTGGTATGATTGAATAACTCTAGTCATTACTATGCAATGTTGACATCACAATTCTGGTCACTTCCGACGTCGTGATGATGTCATGTAGCGACGTCGTCCTGGCTGAATGCTGACGCCGCCAACGCTGCCTGCCACTTCTTGATTGATTTGATATGTGGGGTTTAACGTCCCAAAACCACTCTATGATTATGAGAGACGCCGTAGTGGAGGGCTCCGGAAATTTAGACCACCTGGGGTTCTTTAACGTGCACCCAAATCTGAGCACACTGCCTGCCACTTCTTGTGTTTGGTGAAGCATCTGAAGGTAACTAAATAACCATACACTAAAAACAAAACACAAAGAGCGTCCTTGTAACATTGAGTTGACCACAAGTAACGCGTTGATTTATGTGGAAAGTTAAGGCATATATTCAAGTGCGCAAACGACTGGGTGTTGTTAAAGAAACCGCTATTAGCGCCTCCTCCATGAGACTTCATTGACGTGTTGGGTATTCACTCAACCTGTTAATTCCACCTCTTTACCGGATCAAACTTGTGGCGTAAAGTTAATCATTTTTGAAGCAGATGACATTGGGCCCTGCCTTGCTGGTCTGTTATCAGCCTTACTTTGGTTGCAGTTTCACTTATTTGTTGTTACACTGCGTCAATATCTCTCGAAACGCAGGTAAAACACAATGGAATATTTTTGGCAATTTGCGAAAATGCCCCTTATGCCTTCTGTCGGGTACTGTCGTAATAAATGCTTTGTGTTGTTCTGCTCGAGCTCTGGTGAAGTTAAGCGCAAATATGAAGGCTCAGAGACGACATGCGCGGCACAGGGAGGCAGGAGGTTATGTGGGCCGGTGATAGGACAAATTTTGCGGAGATAACTTGGATGAAGCAAGCACAGTACCAGGTTATCTTGAGCAAAAAAAAACATGAAAGGGGCCTTTGCCTTGCAGTGGGTGTAGTCAGGCTGATGGATCGATTTGAATTTAATCGATAGATATGTGGGGTTTAACGTCCCAAAACCACCATATGATTACGAGAGATGCCGTAGTGGAGGGCCCCGGAAATTTTGACCACCTGGGGTTCTTTAACGTGCACCCAAATCTGAGCACACGGGCCTACAACATTTCCGCCGCCATCGGAAATGCAGCCGCTGCAGCCGGTATTTGAATTTAATCGACATACATAGCTTAGCGTTACAGCATTAGATGTATTTTATTTTATTTCACAACTTATCGTTTCAAAATTGTGATTGAAACATCGATACGGTCGTTTTTTTTTTTTGCAGTACGTTGCTCAAAACATTTTGTGGCGTCATCCATTGTCATCAGTGCAAAATTTGGGTGCATCTCAGAGATGCAGCAGTGCAGTGTCAACCTGTCTCACGGTATTCACTTCTTATTCGATATAGAAATAGAACGCGCCACTTGAACGCAATATGGGAACGTAAAATGAATAATAAAACGCCGACTTAAAAACAACGACGCGGCTAAGTATATCGCAAGAATACAAGCGTGGAGCGAAACCTAAGAGAAACGGGACATTGACGATCAATTGCTGGAAAGGTCATCGTTAGTTACTTTATTTACCAGCTGACACATATTGAGGTGACCTTGATGTCCGCCTAATGCGATATGTGTTCTGTTTCAGTAAACTTGAATGATCTCGCGAGACGCTTTTATTATGGTGCGATAGAGAAAAATATTTTCTCATAATATTAAATTACTTTGTCGCAATACTGAAATGACCACGCTTGTCGAGAAAGCATGCGCGAAAATAAATTCTGGGTGGCGACACATTTTTGAAGTCAGTCCATGACATCTTGGATTTCGATAGCGCCTACTATAACCTACGTAGTTTCTGGTCATTAAAGCTGAAATAGTGTCCTCCGATGGTACAATATACTTGACATACCACGTCTCAGGTGATTTCATTTTCCCAGTGCTACTAGAAAACTAAAATTACACTCTGGTGTCCACGGCGTGGTGCCTGGAGATTTCTTCGGCCTTGACTTTAACGCGATAGCGTTAAAGAGCCCGTATCGCAGAGTGTTCCGGCGTTGATGTCGGTGGTTGTGAGCGAAAAATCATCTTTGCGTGACCCAGAAATCGGCCTTCTTTGTGTGACTGAAAAATCGAGAAACGTGCAAATAAAATAAATAATGAAACATTCCGAGTCCGAGTGGGAATCGAACCCTGGTCGTTTGCGTGGAAGCGGGTGTTCCAACACAAGGCCACGCCTTTTTTTTCTTTCTTTTTTACGGTACTTATTTATTTTAAACTTAGCTGTAATGAAAATACACACAAATAACTAATATGTGCATTATTCTTCTATTGCGACACAGTGGTGAGTACACAGCACCCAAGAGTTCACCATCTCTAAAACGAATACATCTAACAACGACCTTTTCCGAACATACCCGTGAATACGGTCTTGTGTTGCTGAACCGGTGCCGTTTACGGACAACTGCGTTGTCATTGCTCGACTAGGTAAAAATTCCAATGTAAAGTTCCGTCCCCATCGGGCTCTTTGGAAACTTGATTCCATCCTTTCCAGCAATAAAAAATTTACTTACCACTCTGGTGTGTAACGCATTTACAAATTGTTTTAAAACTGATTTACCTTTATTTGCTGTCTGGGAGAGGTTCAAACAAGAGGTGCGTTTTCTTGCACAGTACGCCTCTGCTTGTGAATACAGTGAAAATAACTTCCTATGCTTGGTAATTCAGTGAAAGTAACTCTTATGCTTTACAAAAACACGTGTCCTGTGTGCATGTTTTACAATACAGCATGATATAATGCCGTAATAATGCCTGAGACAAGCGTATATACTGCCAGCAGGCGTCAGAACATGAGATTATTGCAATGTCTTCATAGTTTAAAGCCATCAACCACTACAAAAGGCACACACGCTCCTGCACCCTTAAGGCCACATAGTGGGTACGTAGCAAGTTCGAAAAGATTTCATATACTAAGTGTTTGAAGTACGCTTTAGGAACAAAATATTGCTATCGCGATCATATCTTAAAGGCGAAGCTTAAGGGACACCCAACTCTTCTTGTAATCCATAGTAGTGAAATTTAAGACAATATGACTCTCACAGCACAAATTATCAATCTAAGCTGATTCATTGTTTGAGTTCAGTGTCCCCTTAAAATTATTTGGTCAATCACTACTCCAGGAATGTACTTGCAGCAAATAAAAACTGTCGCATCTGGAAATGCCCCACATGCTTGTTTACATCAATACACAAAAAAGCTAGTTACGACACTATGCCTCTCAAACATAACAATAACATGTAAGCGATTCAACTGTATCTGCCAACAGTGAATGTGGTTTCATGTAAGAACCGATGTCCAAATATACAAAGCGTCCATTCTATTTCATTTTTTATTTGTATCGCTTGCTGATACAACAGGCGGCGGGAAGGGAACAAGACAAAATCTTTCACGAGTTTTGCTACGTGAATGATTCAAACAACGGCATTTGTGGGTAGATATCGATGGCCGCCAAAGTTACAGGGGATTTCCATTAGCTCCAACGGGGTGGAGCCTGATGTACTTACTGACGAAGACTGGCTTTTTTCGAGACGTCTGTCGGGTGGCCGATATAGTTTCCTTCATTTTCCTGGCAGATTACTTCATTTTCGTTACGATGTGAAGACAGTGTAACCATTAGCAACCTCAATGTATTAATAAGTGTCTACCGGGGAGGTAATTAATGAGGCCACTGTGCTTCTCCCGTTATCGTGTCTTCTTTGTTTACGTTGCGTCGAAAATGATAGTGCAGTTATACTAAATAATGTGCGGGTTACTAGCAGGACAATTAATTTTTCTTACGTATGCAGGCTTGGCCATGTAAAACTATTTAGATGTTGTCGACGTGTGCTGGAATTTAATGGCGTGCAAAAAGAAGAAAGCAAGGAAACATAAAGGCGAGGAGGATTACCAGAAAAGCTTCCAATTGGCTACCCTAAACTAGAGGATTGGGTATGGGTATAGCAACGTGCGTGAGAGAGATATATAGAGATAGAAAAATAGAAGTGTATAAGAGAACGAAAAAAAAAAGACTGGGGACAGCGCCAAAAGTTTGAGGTGTTTGGACAAGGCCATGTGTGAATGCCTCTGGACGGTAACGCCTGAGCCGAAAGCACCTAATCTTGCTCTCCGTATTTGAAAGTGCTTGTCTCTTTCGGGAAAATGGAGTAGTCTATGCTTAACAAGACTACTCAATTTAACATGTAGTCTATGCTTTAAGAGGTACAATGATTGCGTGCCGCACTGACAGTCATGCTAATTGATGTTATACATGCTTTCATGAAGGCAACTCGAGCTACGCCGATAGAAACGTACAGCTTCGCGTCAATGAAGGCTGGATGGAGGTTGGAGTGGCAGTGAGGAACTCAACGTTACGTGATCCATTAAATTATTAAAGGCTATGGGACAGCCTTGTCGACAATAAAGCTAAGTCATGAGTCAGTCCCGTTGTCTGTTCAGCTATGCTTACTTTTCTCTTTTGGGCTAGGGCATAACTTGCACACAACATACTCAGGCATCGTCATTTATAGCTGCAACACCTACAAGGTTTCAATTTTAACCAGTTCTTTGTGAGGCAATGTGTCAGAGATCATTGCAATCTCGGGCTATTGCGTGCATCAGCAACCACTGCCACCTGCTATAGAGCCGCTTTACGCTACTAAATCTTTCTCTGAGTGTGCACTACTCTTTTTGTAGCTTTCACTTGACAGAGTTTGAATATGAAAGAACATGTTGCTGCCGTCCACGCAGGCTTTCGATGGTTACTACTTCGAACGTCCAGACATACTGAAGGGCTCCCACGATTCCCTCAGGCAGGCACACACCAACAGCAGCCTTCAGAGTCTGCACGCCAGCCTCGACGAAAGGCCTAATTGTGCAAGGCTGAAGGCGAAGGTTTGTACTTGTTTATATAGATTGTTCTCTTAGTACTCATTTTCAATCTTCATTACCTTACAATTCAGGGGTCAAAATTTGTGCCCTCTAGCCTTTTTCAGGAACAGCATTTCAGTAGACAAGCGGTCACTGCTGACATTTTAATTGTCGCTCTGAACTTCTTACGTTCAATATACCTAATTTTGCCACTCTTCAACATCGTCATTACTCACATTTTTTGCTTATTAAATTTAATTAACCAATTATGTCATATATACTTTGTTTATTGTTTATTGTCATTTTCTTTACGTGTTATTCATCCATTTTGTTGCAGGGAGATACAGTTTACCTAAAGTATCTCATAGTCCATAGCGCCTTCGAGATCAAGACGAAAGCAATGAAACAACTTCAAATAGTAAGTATTACACTCCTGCTCACCGCCATTTTACTGTGATCTGTCTGCGTTTGATTCAATTACATAGGAGTTGTTCATTTTTCATTCAGCCAAACACAAAGCCCCATTGCCACACTTGTGGATTTTCGCACGGACCACAACTCCATAATTACTAGTCTCTCTCCTAATTTTTAGTTATCTGTGCGATTACAGCAAGCTGTGATTCTATTCTTTGGATTAATTATCTAGTAGCTGGTAATACAAGTGACATTACATGTCATGAGTTCATTGACAGATCGCATCTACAAAGCATTCGCATGTACACACGATGTCCAAAGATGGAAGTGGATTCACTAGGAACAAAGGCGCGTTTGCCTCCTCAAAAGAGATATGTTTATGCTTGGAGAAGAACGCGGGTGTTCGACTAATGGGCAGGCGTCTTCCTTGAAATCTTTTCCTTGCTACTTAGAATGCCACAGGGGCACACGGATACAGCTATTGACCTTGATATTGAGCTTTGTAAAGCGTGCTTTGTTGTACAAACATCCTGTATGTGGCAAAGCCAACTTTACAAATAAAAAAAACTAAAATTTTGCAGTGTTCATAACAAAGGAGTCGGTTAAACGGGTAGAGAGCAGTATTTACCTTGGCCTACTAACCACCCTCTCCGTCTAGAAGTACTATCACGTCTAGTTAGCAAGTTACTGCACGAATTTATTCTTGACACTTTATTTGACATCGAAGCTGTTGACGTCCATCATTCGTCCAAGCAGTGTGAATAGAAAACTACCGTCCTTATCACCAACCAGGATGCTCTGTGCGATCTGCTCCCTCTTCGTCTGCTTTATTCTTACAAAAAGTGCGCCGACCCGTTCGGCGTGGGATGCGTTAACTCTGATGGGCGAGAGAACGAGTGCAGCGACAACGACAGAAAGTCACAGCTTTGCCACAAAGGCGAAGCAATGAACGCGATAGCAACAAATTGGAAGGTCACGCGCAGAATGGCAAGTAGATCGAAAAGCTCCAAGTGTTTCTCACGCAAAAATGACGCACCAAACATACTCACGTGTACAGATGAACGCGAATAAGAATCCCAATTGTTACTTCGCTGTGTCTGAAAATTGCGTGCTTTTCGCAAACGAAGACTGTGCCAACGACTGTAGTCACCTTTAAGCGCCCGGTAACAACAAAATTATTCCCGTGAAAGCCCAAGGCAGCCAAGGCGTACGATTGTCCCCACCGAGGGATAAGCAAGCGCACGCGTGAGCATCCACCCGGCCCTCTCCGTGGGTCAAAGTACGCGTGGGAGATGAGGGCGCGCGCCGCCGCGTCCTAACGATGTGGTGACGCGTGCTCATGGCGCCATCTTGCTGGTAAGGCTAAAAACACGATAGTTTCCACCGAGATGCCCATCACCAGTGGTAAGTGGTAGATATAAATAGCTTGCCGTTTGAACCTTGAAGGATGTGCTGCTTCGTGGTTCAGTGGCTAACGCCTCGCACTCACAATTCAGAGGTACGACGTTCTATTTCGCGCACCGGAGTCTTTTTCTGGATTATTTTTCGTTCTTGCTTTTTATATGTATAGATACGTGTACATGTAGGGTGAGTGATGGCTATGCTGGCGGCGAAATCCAGCTGAGAGTGTCCATATGATTTATATCGCAATAAAATAAACAGAGGATTGGAATAGATACGGAGAGGAAAAAATGCAGAAGTTGTCGGCGAAAAATCCCCTTGGCGAGACGGGATTCAAACTTGCGTACCCACGATGTGCAGACGAGCGTCGTAACCACTCGGATAACCAGGCAGTTAAGCAGATCAAAACGTGGCCTTCTATAGTATAAGTACGGCAAGGGGGTGGCAAAGTGCTGTGAGGGTGAGGAGGAGGGAAGCGAAGAGACAGTGAAGCGTAGCTTAGAAATCAAAGTAGATGTATAGAGAAAAATAGAACAGACAGAAAAAAGGAAATCGAAGAGAGGGAGAGAAAAGACAGAGAAGAAGAACAAGGAAGAGCAAGTGAGATATAAAGAAACAGAAAAACAAAAGAAAGAGGAAGAAATAAATTGAAATGGACAGGCAGGAAGTGCATAAAAAAACAAAAGAAAGGCATGAAGAGCAAGATGAAAGAATGTGATGAGTAATTCGAAAACATGGCGTGGGGTTTTCAAGCCGACGTTTCGAGCAACAGCAACAATTTCAGTTTCCGCCTTGGAAAAAAACAAGTCCTCTTTCCAAATGTCGGCTACAATACCCCACCCTATGTTCCCGAATTTCTCATATTTCTCATAGAAAAAAAAATCAGAGTGCCCACGGAGTGAACGGTGATGAGTTTGGCGAACCATCCGTACTTTCGTTTGCCCAACCATCCATGCGTCCGTCCGTCTGTCTGTCTGTGCATTATTCCGTCGATTCGTCCTTCCGTCTGTCTGTCTGTGCGTCTATCTTTGTGTCTGTCCGTCCGTCCGTCCATTTGTCTGTCGTCTGTCTGTCTGTCTGTCTGTCTGTCTGTCTGTCTGTCTGTCTGTCTGTCTGTCTGTCTGTCTGTCTGTCTGTTCATCCTTCCATCGGTCCATCCGTCCGTCCGTCAGTCTGTTCATCCGTCTGTGCGTGCATGATTCCGTCAGTCCATCCGTCCGTCCTTCCGTCTGTCTGTCCGTCTTCCATCTGCCTGTCGATCCATTCGTCCATCCGTCCGTTCGTCTGATTGTGTGCCCGTGCATGATTCCGTCGGTCCATTCGTCCATCCTTCCATCTGTCTGTCTGAGCGTCTGTCTGTTCGTCCATCGGTCCGCCTCTCTGTCGGTCGATTCGTCTGTTTGTCTGTCCGTCTGTCCGCCTGACTGCAAGTCCATCTGTCTGTATGTCTGTCCGTCCGTATGTTCACCTAGTGAACACTCCAAATACCGTCATCTCGAATCTTTTCATCATATATTCATCATATACAAGTACGCCATCCAGTGGACATTCAAAGGACTAAAACAAGAGGTGGCTATTACACACAAAAGGCGCACGACACACGCCTTAAGGAGTTTCACCACTAAAAGAGAGTGATGAGAATAAAAGGGGAAGAAAATGAGAAAAAGTAAGCTTATCATCGCTCACTCCGTGGATATGCTGTGATTTTTTAGGGGAGAAGCTCCTCTTCGTCTAATCTTGTCATCGGTAACGCGTAACTGAGAGAAGAAGAGACGAGAAATAAAAGAAGGCAGTATCTCCAGTACAGTATAATACACGGCGCTGTCTTACAGCAGTACATAAAAACTGCAGTTGAGTGAGGATGTTCTAGATGGCACTGTACCGCTACTCTGTATTGGCTGCTGCACGGGCTGTGCCTGGGTACTCGGAGAACGAGTGCCTCTGTCTCCTAGATAGTCGCAGTACATGTCGGATCGTTGGTGAGGCACGGACGAAGCAGAGCGGTGGCCGCGTGTGAAGACGCTTGCGCTCGGCTTCCTTGGCTCGCGTCTCGTTGTTGTTACTCGCACCCCGTCTGCATTCTCGAACGCGATCGGACGCATGAATGCATGTACGTACGGACGGACACTCAGACGGATGGACTTACGGATGCTTCTCACCACTCATCATCATTCACTCCGCTGATATACTGTGATTTTGTTGTGTAATTCTGGGCTGAGCCTTGCGTAAACAATGTGAAATTTAGATCCCAACATGCACATATTTTCAGTACCTCCTTCTAAACCCAGCTACTTAGGCTTTCATTAATACCTTTCGTTGCAAAACGAAATGATCGTGCCTGTTCTATTGACTCTTACATTTGTAGGAAAAAATAGAGGAAGGTTTGAAACAAAACTTCTTGTAACATCTGCGTAAAATAAAGAGCTCCCTACAATAAAACCGTAAAGCTAACAGCTTTCCTGAGATGCAGAGGTCTCATACTACAATGTAGTATCGCTTTCTTAGCAGGAATACAAAGTACACGCATGTTCAGATATATAGATAAATGCACAAACGCATATGAAATGAGCCACGTTTCTATATATTTGACCACCATATTTTTGTGCGCGGGCTGAATGCGGGGTATGGTAGAGTATAAATGTCATTTGGATCAATGCTGAGAAACGCACTCGTTGGGAACCATTCCTCCAAGTTTTATTGCCTTTAATTTCAAGCGACTAAGAAATAAAGCATATTTTTGAATCGGTCTTTCTAGGTTGATAGCAGTAAATTTATTGAACTTCTTTACTCTATTGTTTTCGAATTTCTCAATTTCTAAACATCTGAGACTGATACTATAAAATGTAAGAAAACATGGTGCCCTGGAGCTAATTTGCCCCTTCTTTAAATAATTCTTTGCGGTAGGACGTTATTGAGCATGATAAGTGTGACGAAGGGCATTTTTGTGCAACTTTATATACAGCTTGTTGTGATTTAATCCATAATGTACAAGGTGAAATGTAAACAATAAGGCCAGCTTTTGTTACTCAAGAGAAAAAAATAGCGGATCTCATTTCGCACAGTCTTACAGGTCGATATTAAATCGAGATGAAAGATAATTACGACTATTCACTGAGAGTGAAGAAATCGACAAACAAGAAATCTGTACGCGGTTCCGGAACATTATTCCATCATCACACTGGGTCAATGACCGTATTTCACTGCCACCTGTTAGAGCCGACCACGGTCCGACCTAATGAACTTTCACCGAAACCTTCGATTATTAGGAGACGCGGGATTCAGGGCTCTTACAGACCAGTAACAAATACAAAAGCCCGAAAATATCGTAAGCGATTGAGACACGCGAGTGAGGTTATCCGTGCCTAATAACAAATTCGTTATTACAGATGTATGAGAATGCGCCACGAGAACATCAATTCCTTCCTGGGTTGCCTGGCGGACCCGTCGAAGCCGGCGCTCGTGTGGGAAATGTGCACACGAGGTTCGCTTACCGACGTGCTGGCCAGCGAGGACATCCGCCTGGACTGGAATTCCGCCTATCGCTACTCAACGACCTTGTTAAGGTACGCGACCGTTTCGGAAGCGAAGCGAACCATCGTAACATACCATCCCCTCATCTTTTCCTCATTGGAATTTCGTTCCCCAGGTTAGGAATCAGAATACTTTCTTGCAGCCGCCAGTTCTTTCGAGAGCTTTATTCTAGCCACTGTATGTTTTATACACTATGATAGCATCCCAAATGTTTTTTTCTGAATTTTCAAACATTTTTTTCTTTTCGAACGCTTCCTGTGATTCCCTGGCCTGATATCTAACACTTCCAAGGTATATATACCT
>WOVY01014772.1:0-15158 GCA_013436015.1 Rhipicephalus annulatus | reverse complement strand
TTTCTAAAGAGAGCGCGTTGACACTGTCACCACCTTTGTCTACACTTCTTGAAGGACCAAAGTTCAGTATGAATTTTGTGCTTGAAATCCTGTTTACCATGACAAAGAATTCACAGGAAACATTAGTACTCTTGCTTGGCAGGAGTGCATGCAGTAATACTACACCATTAAAGCAAGAAATAAGTGTTCTCACCTGTGCAAAAATGGATTTTTGGCAAGCACTGCGAAGACCACACACACTGCTGCCAAACTGAGCAGAATATGGAGAGCACTTCATATAAGTAGGCAGCGTCCAGTAGTTTGGTGAGGCACAGCGCATAAGCAGGGTGAACAGAGCTGATGCTTGAAACAATGGTTCAGAGTTCCTGGTGCTTTGGGCTCCTTGACCTTGTCAGGAATTCCTTGAGCACCTCACTCAATGAAATGACAGACCGTGCCGAAGAATTTCTGCCCAGTGCAAAAAATATTTTAGTGAGGTTGTCTAGACTGCATGCGCTGCTTGCCAAATTGCAGTGAATGGCTAGAAACGCATGGCCAACATATATTTAGTTGCACGCAACTGAGAAATACAAAAAGGGCATGCTGCAGTATAAATACAACGAAAACATGCTGCTGCAGAGAGCTTTTCATGTCGATGTCATACATGTGAAATTTCATTCACCTTTATAGCTCACTCATGCACGAAGATGAAGTTAGAACTTTTAGATGAAGACACCCTTTTAGCTGTATCGACTGCACGTAATTAAGAGATAAGCATGCGTGAGTAATGCTGTTGCCTGCAATCAATAAATTCTGTTCTTGAAGCTGACCAAATATATGCACAAGTGCATCCATAGAGGCACATTTGCATTTCTGTAGTTATGATACCCATGTGATGTGTTTCTTAAGTAAATACCATGCATATGCACCATATGAATATTTTATTCCATAAAATGGCAATACCAATGCATATACATGTCAGTATGCGCATATGCATCCACAGCAGCAGAAACCATAAAATTAAAGCAATACTGACACATGAATGTTTTACCAAGGTAGTGGAGGGCTCCAGAAATTTCGACCACCTGGGGTTCTTTAACGGGCACACAAATCTGAGAACACAGGCCTACAGCATTTTCACCTTTATCGAAAAAGCAGCCAGCGGCCGGAATATCATCCTGCGACCTTTAGGTTAGAAACCGAGTACCTTAGCGACTAGACCACTGCGACAGGACTTCAATCTCCCTGTTCCCCCGTATAGGGTGATAGACCGTCTTTGCTGGTCTGGCTACCTCCCTGCCTTTCCTTCTCTACTATTTATTCTCATGAGTTCAACGAATGAAGCTTCCTTCAAACGGCTAACATTCGGACGTTTATAATTTGCCTGAAATTGAGTTCACTAAATGAATATTGTGTGCTGCTTCATAGTGATCATTGATCTAATTGTTCTGGTTGGCTAAAAAGGCACTACTCCTCACTTCTAATCAAACAGAACAAGCTGTCTGACCATAGGAGAGGAAGTGGAAACGCTAAGACAAAACATCAATCTTGAACCCCATTGCCATCACAATGAAGCAGGCAAGCTTCTGCAATATTGACTGGCAACCAGGATCTCAGACACTGCAGATAGCTACATAACAATGGTTTCCCAGCATGACGTAAAGGCAGCAGAATCACATATTGCCTAACCTGCTTCATTATGATAACGATGAGGCCATAACGTTATTGGCCTCTGTATGCTAATAACAATTTAACTTGCTTATCATGTGAGATTAACATTCAATATGACGTCATGAATCTTGCATCCTACCATGTGGTCTAAGTACCAACAAGGCGGTTTAGTGACGTCGGTGCAGGCATAAACAAATCACTTGTGAACATTATTTTTGATATTATGCATTGGTCTGATGCGTACATCTTCAAAAAACGGCTGTTTAGATTTGTTTCATTCTTAGATAAATACAATGTCTAAGTTTGCATGTCAGCAGCAACATATGCACGCCTTTGGCACGCATACTGGGTGATGTATAACCTTATTGTGTTTTGAGCAATAAATGAGGCATTCATACACTGCACATATCACAGGTCACTTGTAAATCTGCAGCGAGGTCATAAAGAATTTATGATATCAGATAAAGCGTTACACTTGTATTCGAAAGTGTCATTGGAAGTTTTGGTAGAACTTAGTTTAGAATGTTTGTAGACGTATAGGTACTCGGCAAAGTTTTACTCCAAATCGGGCTGCAGCGCCCACTATTCTTTTACAAACCAGAAGAATGCAATGATATGTGAACAGGGGGGAACAAGCAGTACCACCAAAATGCACTCGAACGAGTGAACTACTGCTCAAACTAGCGCTTGCACAGCTAAGGTACGGCAATTCGGCCTCCTAGAGAAATGTATTGACCCAGGCGTATTGCACGCTTTGAGAACCGCACCTACAGCACGCTGTGTCAAGTTTACGCACACTTAATTAAGCTGAATATCATGGTAATTTAATATTATACGTGCCCGGTGGATGCAAACACATTTGGTCACACAGGAAAACACATCTACCTTATAGTAGTCGCACACATTTAATAATCATGTAGCTGTTGAAAGAGGACGCGTAACATATAAAACTTTCTTCATATACTTCTTTGCACAGAAACGAACAAGGCCGCGTAAATACCAACGCGGACACCACGTTATTCTTCTCCATTCTTCTAAATTAAATACGCAAAGATCTAATTCAACGCGATCGCCGGAATACTCCAACGCACGCGACACACAGACGACGCTTACGGCTTCCATGCGCAGTCCCCGAACGGCGTCTGACGGCATTGCAAAATATAGTGATTCATAGCGTGAAGAGCATCGCCCGCCGACTCACAGCCACACAGCGCACATTGCTTTAACCTCCTTCCCCACAGAAAAATTCATCCGCGCGTAACGTCCCTGAGCTTAGACTTGAGCCTAATAAATCAGACACGCCAGCAGGCTCGCTACGTTAATAAAAACTCACTTATCGTCTACCAGCTAGAAAACCTTAGTTCACTACGTTATTATACTATAGCGTTTTCGGTGTTAACCGCGGGAGGAGCCGAGGACGCGAGCGGAAGCCTGGATCGGGCACGCCCGCGCCTGGCCGGAGAAGCAAAAAACAAAGCGTCGACAGCATAAACATCCACCTACCTTTTTAGTTTGCGAGCGCTCGACGGTACAAAGCAGCCGGTCCTCTCTTGAGTATAGTGCATCTTCGTAACAAGCAGCACCGACAGAACACGAAAGACAGCGCAAGCACACTTTGAACAACATAAAAAATCGACTTTAAACACTCGGCACACGGCCGTTGCGGCCTTTAGGAAGATACCGCCATTTCTGTCCTGCTGACGCCACCGATCCGCATTTGCGCACATAATTTTTTATATGATAAGTAAATAGATTATTTCTGCTTAAATTTTAAGTAAAAAATGGTAAAAATAGAAGATACGCTAGTGTGTATTGCATAGAATATTTTTATCTTTGAAGGGACAAAATCACATAACGCGTATTTGCGCGAAATTTGAAATGTGAAAGAGCGCGCGAAATTTGAAACGTTTGCTTGCTTGTGTATTTCTTATACCGATACCTTGTTAACATCTGTACATTGGTTGAGTGGTTAAGCTGGCTGTTAAAACAGTGTTAAAGCGGTTGTATATTAGTACAAAGTACAGGTAGCAAGCAAAATTTGTCACAACAAAATAAGCGTATTAGTTGGCAAACAATTTTTAGCTGTCTTTAGTGAATTTTTTTAGGAAAATGTCTTAGTCAAGGCTCATTTTAACTTGCTTTGAAGAATATTTCTATGAACAAATCAAGAAACGTTTCTTAATGTTATAATATTACAACGTCAAAGTCCATAGCCGCCATAGAAATGGTAACACGTGTCAACTGATACATTGTAAGGTTAACAATATTTTGTACACACAAAAACTATTTTATCTACCACGGTCTTGTTGGTTTGTATTTCTTTGCATTAACAAATGTTGATTTATATATACTGTCATGGACGAAGCTTTGTTTTCAATGTTAGGCGCAAACGAGGCCGAGAGCTCTATATGTGTAAGTCACAATCCTGTTGTAGCTCTACAAGCTGCGTACTCCGCCATTGGCTAGTGAGCTTGTAGCGCATGGCTTGGTCAGCGCCGGCCGTGAGGCGACGAGAAAAAGGCAGCAAGAATGCAAGAAACAGTGCAGAACTTACGTTGAGCCGGGCACTATCGCTATTCAGATATCCGTTACTGCGGTGGGGCTAGTAATGAGACCATGGTGTCTAACCAGTAGACATCTAAAAGCTGTTAGTTATGCTCTATGACCCCGTTACTCACAAAGCTTTGTCGGTGACCGTGCACCCTAATGGGTGCTCATCAGCACCCATTAGCTGTTGCACCCTTTTTGCACCCTAGTTTCCACCCTTTTGATGTGTTCACCCTTTAGGTTCCGCTTGTAGGGTGCTGAGACGCGAATAGGGTGCTCAAAGGGTGTGCTTAGGGTGTCGGCACCCTTTTGACACCCTTAAGGGTCAGAATCGGTTTACTGTGCATGCTATGAGGAGGACGCAGCCTGGCCGTCCATTTGCCATGGCGGTCGCTGAAGTGCTGCAAATACCTCAAAGTGTATGTTACGCGGTGCTCAAAAAGGTGGAGCTCTCGCTGAGTGGCATCCCCGTCCTCGGACTCCTGCTACCGTGTCCTCATCTTTCTCTATCTTATCTTTTTACTTCTGTGTGTGGGTGTCTCACTCTATCCCATTCCCTTTCAATCCCTCCTTATCCACCATCCCTCGTGACCACTGTTGAGGTGTCGCACCCTGTTGCAAGACAGTTACGGGCTCATTTTTATCTTCTTTTTTTTCATTCAAAGCGGGCCCTACAGCATTTTTTTGAGCATGGTCAGAAAGCGCTGCCGATCGGTAGTAGAGGCGTCCGACAACACGCGAGCTAACTATTATAGCTCAGCTACGCGGTATGGAATTAACAATAAATTATCGAAGTCAGCTAAAACGTTGCTCTCTCTTCTCTTGACAACTCACGGAATAAGCCCAAAAGTCACTCGTATAGTAAGCCCATCTATCAGCCATTGGATGGTTTCAGCCTAGCGCACTTGGTCGTTACAGAGATTGCCGCGGGGAGCGCGACTTGTCCACGCGTGCGCGCGCAGCGATCACACTGACAAAGCTGCGCATTCGAACAAAAAAAAAGTGCTAATTGGTCACAAGTGCGCGTGACGGTTTTTTTTTTTTTTCGCCTGCCATTTCTTCTTGCTTAGCTTCCAGCATTTTCGTCGGGACGAGAGAAGAGAGAATGTAGTCGCAGCATGCGACGAGTCTTTGTAAGTCCACTCGCGCTGGACGGATTTTAAAAATTTTTGCGCTGTTTAATTTGTGAGGCAATGAGCTCCTCCAGAGTGTTCATTTCATGGTTACTTGAAAAAGCGTTTCAGGCCTTCTTGAGAATCACTTCCCCACTAAGTGCCTCGTGGTTGCGTATTGTGCTCACAGTTTTTTTTCAGCTTCCACCAAAAGAAAGAAAAGAAAGAAAAAAAGCAAGGACAAGGAAGGGAAGAATAAAGAAATAAATAAAGAATGAATCAGCGCAGTGGTGATAGAGATGTTTAGTGCGAAAGAGTCGGTTAGCCCATGGCCTCCGAGATTAGCCGGTTGGTGTTCGGAGGGGGTGGTTAGCGTTACCTTTCAATACGTCCTAATTTAAATTCGCTTTCAATCATAGAGATTGTTCGAGTAAAGGCGGAAGTCAACAGCCCTTACTACTGTCCGCGTTAAATGTGATAGGCTGTGCAATATCACGGGCGCCTTTTATTCAGGTAAATGCAATAAGCGCCACTCAGACTTGTACACCTTGTCTGTTTTATTATTATATTATTTATTACTTATTGACTTTACTTCGCACGCCTCACCAGAGATGCACTAGGAATGATTACTGCGTGGGGACGATCTTATTGTGTAGCATTACACCTATGCCAAGACCACGTGAATCAATCACATCAACAAGAAGCATTCAGAATGCGCCCACTGCAGCACAAAGGACCCTCTACCGGGTTTTTTCCAAGTTAATCCCGGTCATGTACAGACGCGTCCGCTGTTAAAGGGAACATCTGCGTGCGTAGCATGTTTATATTTTTCTTACAGAACATTGTGACTATTGTTGGGATGGTACTATTGGCTGGTGAGAGTTCTGACTCCTCTTCACAGATCGGGTTACGTTGGTTACGTTCATGAAGATTGTTTCCTTAGTCACTTTCTGTTAGAGGGCCGGCAATTATTGGTTGCGTCATTCGAGTGTTCCCTTCAACCGTGAACCGTACTGTACATGTGGGCTATGCTATCTCCGCGAGCTTCTTTATCTCCACACCATAGTTACGCAGCTTCAAATATTCATTGCCCGTTTACGGGAGCGAAATAATCACAAATTACATGTTTAAAAAAATGTCCCTTTGGTCGCAGGTACCGCATTTACTCGAATTTAGCGCGAGTTTTGTTTTTCTTTCTTTCCTGACATTTTGCTGCGCTAGGTAGACCCTCGCGTTACAGTCGAATACCGATTTCCAACTTGTGCAAAACGTGCACTCAGTTCAAAAGGCTACTCTGACGAAACTAACGATTCTGTTGAATTCAATGGCATAATAATTGTCATTGCGGCCACGCCGCGGTGATTGGTCGGCTCGGTGCAATAATGCTGGTGAAAGTCAGTATTACGTATATTTCCGGCCGCCGACGCTATAGGTAACCCGCATATTATCTCGGTGTCCACTTCCGCCGGAACTGTATACGATTCTCAATTCTCCGACCAATTGTGAAAAGCGTGTGGAGCGGACGGAATAAACGATCGCATATGCTCGGGCGACGTTGGTTCAAAGGACGACCACCGTGGAATGTAGGAGGAGGTGATTTCTTTACGCTGACATCGTCAAAGCTTGTAAGAAAGAAAGAAAAAAGGTATATTTCTTCCTTTCCTCCCCCCCCTTTCTTCCTTTTGCTCGTATGCATTAAATATGGGCCGCGTTATTACCTCGTCGAACGGACGTCCAGAATATCTCCGGCGGCTCGCTCGCAGCGGTGGGGGCAGTTTCCGTCTTGAACGCGGCGCCCCCCTCTTTTCTACATCGTTAACCCCTCCGCTCATCTATCTAGAGGCACTCTTTTTCTACCTCTCTCAACATCTGTCCACTCCGTTGGGCATGCAGAGGAGACGCGCGTGTTTTTAACGTGTCGGAATGAAGTACACGCTGTCTTGAAAAGGCCCCGTATGCATGACGTGTGTTGTGCGCCTGGTCTGCGAGGCCCTGTTGGCTCGAATAGCTCCTACTCTCTCTCTCCTCTCTCTCTCTCTCTCTCTCTCTCTCTCTCTCTCTCTCTCTCTCTCTATCTATCTATCTATCTCTCTCTCCAAACGAATCATGACTCTATATCGCTTTCTATTTCTTTCTCTCTCTCGAACCTGCGACCGGACTTAAGCGCGAGCTACGCCAGGTCGTCTTTCTTTCTCTTTTGCCTCCTCATTCTCTTCTCATTCCGCGTCATACTTTAATCCCGAAACTCTCTCTCGCCCTCTCTCAAAACTGGACTCGCGTGCGCTCGAGTCACGTGACTGCACAAAGAGAGAAAGATTGCGAAAGACTGGCGTGTGCCGTTGGCAGGTGGTCCTGTCTTACGGTCGCTTTCAGTCGCTTAATTCTGCCATGAAACGTTCATTTGATTCGGGAAAATGCCCTCCGCCCCCGTCATTTCGTATCTTTCTTATTTTCCGGGGTATTTTAATTTTTGTTTTTTTCGTCTGTCCACTACCTACACGCAGTTCTCTGCGTATTTGTTTTTTCGTTTTGAAATTGCGTGTCATTTCGCGCGCTGCGTCGTTTAGAGCTCACTCCCGCTTTTCTTCCTCCCGCGTCTTCTTCTCCTCCGCTCTTGTTTTATTGCGTATAGTTTCGCTTTTCTCGTCGCGAACTTAAAAAGAAAACAAAGTAGCAGGTATGTTTGTTGTCGTCACTTAACTTCCAGGGTTGACGACCCTGCAGTGGAGGTTCTTAATACGACGCTCGGGTCAAGCTTACTCCATGGGCTCGGGTTGTATGAGCTGCGTAAAGTTCGGTGCAGCGACGGGGTTCCCTTGCGAGCCCGCTTTAATATAGCGATCTCCCGCTCTTCCAGCGTGCATTTACGATGCGAATTCTTGACGACGCTACTCGATTTTGCGGCGAATTGCGACGGAATATCTGTCAGTTCTTTTTCGCGAGAAGTTTGTTATTATTCATGCATTTCGGCGGTGGCGTCGCATAAAAAAAACAAAAAAAAATTGCGAACGCTGCACAAAGCCGCGCAAGGCTTGAACTGCGAAACTGCACGATTTGAAGAATAATTTGGTTGCGTCTAGTCAATTGTTTATAAGCCGTAGCAAGATTATGCAGGTTTCATAAGTTGCTTCTAGGTTGTTACCTATAAATGATGCAAGATTTATTGAAACTTGTTAGTGACTCGTCATAGTTTAAGTAAATAAGCGCAACTCTGGAATCCGCAGATAGACTCACACATTGGCACTCGCTTCCAAACCACAAACCACGCACAGCGCTCCACATGAGCGCTGTGTGTGGTGTGCGATTATTGAGTGGAAGCGAGTGCGGATGTGTGAGTGTTTCTGCGGATTCCAAATGCTGCGCTAAATTGCTTTACAATGCGATTCAAGGTTACTAGGTTGATTTTCAGCGCAGAGAGGTCCACGTAAAACAAAAATTATTGATCATCTTCGCAGGGAACCCTGAAGGGATGCAAAACAGCTAGCGGTGCGCATTGGTGTTCATCCGGCTAAAACGGGCGTCGACTCGGGTGCTAGAAAAACGGTTTGAAGCGAAACTCGATCGCTGTGGCGTTCACTCGAGTAAACATTTGTTTGAAGGGTAAAGACGCGGCAGGCGGGTTGGGTTTCGTGTAAGATTCGTCGCAGATAAACGAGCAGAAAGAGTGTTCCCACTCGACGTGCGGTCGAGCGTTGCGGGCGGTGGAGAGGGTGGAAGCGAAGAGAGAACGTGTTGCTAGTGGTCGGAAAGGCGGCAGCTGCGGCGGGTGAGGGAGATAGTGACGTCAACAGCGTAGCTGCGACTTGACCTACTTGGCACCGCTCCAACACCTGCGGCGAGGGGGTTCGTATGGACGTACGGGCCGGCGTTACACAGGCCATTCAAAGAGCTGCTTCGCATGTAAAACCGCGGTCGCGGAAAGGACAGCACGATACGGACGTCCGAACTTCGGAGACAGAAACTACGCACTGAAACCGAACCTTTCGCACCGCTCATGTAGATGTATACGGGATGCACGTGCCGTTGTCGTATACGCATTGCGTCGCTTCAGAGATCTTCTGGAGTTTGGGCGTGCGCGGAAATTGCGTACGCTGTGCGCAATACGTTGCGTATGCTGAAAGCTGAAGCGCTGCTTCGCAAATCTGCTGCACATACCGTTAGAACGATAATAATGTGTGTTAAGAAAAAAAGTTATCAACGATTTTAAAAACTTGGCACTCTACTATATGAGAGGATAAGGCTCTCGCTCGACTCAGCGTAACAATTTTTTCGAATAGCTTCGCCGTTATGAGGTAGTTTAGAATAACGTTTGCAGGTGGCGCGGGGGTCGCCTGGCATAGCGGGCGCCATATGTGTTTCGAATAGTGTTTGCCCTCTTGCAAACTGCGACGCACAATCGCAGCGAAACCGTAGCATATAGAAGCCAGCGCTTGCGGGCCGCGCACGCGGCCGCTATTTCGGTTTTTCTGCGGGTGGGCCGCGAAAGCCACCGGGGACTCGCGTTACGACGCATGCGCAGCGGCAGCGACCCGCACCGCAAGGACTCGTGGCGCGCTATTCTAAAACTGCCTATAGCCATGGTGCCGGCGAGCGTATACACAAAAATGCGGCCATCGGAGGCGCGCTGACCGCACTTGTGCGTAGTGGTCCGTTTGTTGAATAACTGACGCCTCTCTCGATCGTGGGCTTGGCGGTCATCGGCCGTTTCTCGTACGCCAACCCGATTTTTTATCCGGGTCACCTAATCAGTGTACGTCGCCGCATTTCATTGTGGTCTGGATGCGAACCCATGACGGACATCGTTGCGCTTAGCGAGGCAATTTGTCGCGCTGCTAAGCACGTGAATTAAGGTCCGATTCCCAGCGTGGATTTAGTAATAGAGAGTTTTAGAATAGCGTACGCAAAGCCTTCGGGCGTTGAGGGCGTAGCGTAGCGTTCGTCATTCAGCGGGAGCCCGCAAGATGTGAGCGCACCCGATTCATCGTCGAGGCCGCGCAGATGGCACGCGAACAGGTGCCATGCATTAGCAAGCCCTCCGTGTCTCTGTCCGAGAAGGAACTAAGGTTCCTCGATGGTTTCGGTGCGCGCAAGTAGTTATATTACTTTTACTTTTTCTGTTTCGTTTCCTTATAGACTTTTCTTTGCCTTTTTCTGTGATTTTATATTTTTCCCTTACTCAAGTATTGCTCTTTGTGCCACATGGTTCTGTCACATGATTTACTGTCTCCTCTATATGTTTTCGCGCTCTGCGAAATAAACTCAGTTGGAAGTTAGCGCTCGTGTCCTTCGTGTATTTCTTGTCTCTGCGTCGTCGTTCTGCTCTCGCGCTACAACTATCGTCATGGCGTACGCGAAAGCTTTGCGTTGCGCCTGTTCAACACTCTCTACTGATCATTTGTAAGAGTTTTACGTCCGAAAACCACCATACGATTATGAGAGACGCTCTAGTGGAGAGCTAAGGAAATTTTAGATCACATTTACGTGCTCTTATGAATCTAGGAACACGGGCCTCGAGCACTTTTTGGCCGCGTCGAAAATGCGGCCGCCGCGACCGGGATTCGATCCCGCGACCTGCGGGTCAGCAAGCAGTCCAGGAACATAACCGCTAGACAAACGTTGAGGGTGAATAGCGGCAGCGGAGGAACGAAACGATTGGGAGAGATCATTGCATAATGCGAAAGAAAGAAAGAATAAATTAAAAAAGGAGGAAGGAAGGAAGGGAAGGAAGGAAGGAAGGAAGGAAGGAAGGAAGGAATGGGAATGAAAAAGAACGCAAAAGACAGAAATAAAGAAGGAAGGAAAGAAAGAAAAAGAAGAAGGAAGAACGAAGGAAAGAAAGGGAATGAAAAAGAACGTACAAGAAAGAAAGAACGTATGCGTATACGTTAGCTACGCAGACGCAAAACTTCGTGCCTCCATTTTCTCGATTGCAAAAGTTTCTGAATTTGTTTTTGGTGTTCTTTCAATTTTTCTTTCCAGGGGAAATGGCGATGGTGGAGGGAGAGGGGGCGAGTAGCTATATATAGTGTTTCTCATTGCGTTATCTCATGCTATGGCTAAAGGTATACGATCTCCACGCCACTGCCGCGTTTTAAAGGGTCTTGAAAGTGGGGAAGCGTCTTCCCCTTACCTCTCCACTCTCTTTTTGTAAATAACAAGTCACCTGCGCCCCCCCTTATAACGCACACGGATGCACACACTTCATGTGCGGGAGCATAGAGAAGGAACTTTAGTACTTGCGGTACGTTCTAACCTCGCGTGCTCTGTTGATCATTCCTCCGTCCCTCGCGCCGCTCTCCTCGGTGTTTCGTTCGCTATAGTTCCCGGCCTCCCTCCTCCTCCCCCCCCCCCCCGGGCTTTCTAGCGACAATGACAGTCACCACCGACGAGACAACGAAACAGGTACACACCACCCCGTTCCGCTTGTTCTGACTAAGCTTATCGCGTGTGTTCTTTTGTCGACTTTTTTTCTTTATTGTTGTATTAATTCATCCGTATTTTTGTACTCGGTTGGAAAATAAGAGAGCGAGCGTGTAGACGATTCCTCCGTCTCTACTCTATTATGTTCACTTTGTGTTTAGCTTCTCGTCGCCTTCCCCCCCCCCCCCTCCTTGCGCCGATGTTTTCTCTATTTCGTTTTCTTTCTTTATATTACATTTACAGATTCTTGGTGCATTCGTTTGGTGCATTTCTTACATTTACAGCTTCTTGGTGCCTTCGTTACAGCTTCTTGGTGCCTTCGTTTGGTGCCTTCGTTAAATTTAACAGCTTCTTGGTGCCTTCGTTACAGCTTCTTGGTGCCTTCGTACATTTCGATTGAGACGAAATGTTAGGGACCCCTGTACTGTGTGATGTCTGCAGTTCACGTTATAGAACGTCAGATGGTCGAAATTTGAGAAGCACTCCACTGCAGTGCCCCTCATATCTATATCCTGGTTTAGTGGCGCAAAACGCCAGATATTATTAAGCTTCGCCTGAACCGATTTTTTTTTTACAGTCGAGCAGCTTTTTTCTTTTCTTTTTTTCTTTCTGTGTTCTTCGTGCTTATTCTCCATGTTCCGTTGCGTTGTCTCGCTTTTCTAGTGTCAACACTGCAACAGAGTACCCGTCTTCTCTGCTCTGCTGGCGCTGTGCGCAATTTCCCGGAGCCCCCCTTTTTTTTGTTGTCGCTCGTCGTTCGGCAAGCCGTTGTCCGGTATACGGCATAATCGAAGAGCCAACCCCGGGAACGTCGCCAGATGTGCCGCCGTGTCGTTGTCTTCGTTGCTGCACATCCCCGTTGTTACCGAATAACGTACAACGTGGCCCATGGAAACAAGAGCCAGCAGGGTGCGCGCGCTGTGCAGGTATAACCGAAGCCCACCTGGCGAGAGCCAGCCGTCGATTAATTGGCACGAATAGGTAAACCAACTGGCTGCACACTTGTGTCTCCACTAAGGATTGAGACCAGCAAGTTGGTTGCAAGTTAATTAATGTAAGAAGTGCTCCACTAAATCGGCGCCAAACAGCGTCGACTAGTCGACACTGCTCGACGCGTTTCGACCGCTTATATATAGTCGAGCGTCGACTAGGTGGTTCGAAAAGCTGGACGATTAGTTTGTGGCTGAAATAAAAGTTTATCACTACTATTACCACTAATGTAAAAAACAACGCAGCAGACAAGTTGTGCTGTCAAAGGGTGGTATCCCCCCTTCCCCTGAATCCCTTTTTTTCCCCCTTGAAGTACAAGGCACCACATAACACTCGATCACACTTACCTGCCCCGGACCAACGCCACTAGAATACACTCTATAGTAACATATTCTAGAATAGATATTCTAGTAACGTTGGCGCGAACCCCTTGTCGGACCAGTGTCAAAGCGACCTGATATCTGAGCAGTGGACGACGTCAATTAAAATAAAGGCTGGAAATAAACTATCGACTTCTCACACCTGACGCATACAGTGACCACTGGTCATAAAACTGTCCGCGCTTTTAAGATGAGTTGTCGATTTAGGTTAGAAGGTGGACTGTCTTGGCTTGTGACGGCGAGAATGTGAACTCATGGAATCGACGGAGATTAAACAAGCGAATTCGTGAGCACGACAACTTCCAAATGAAAAAAAAAAGGAATCCGTGTACGGAGGGTACTTTTCTATGAAACATTTTAATTATTACACATCGTAATTAGCGTTTTTGCGCTGTCACATGGCTACGCAGGGCGCAAAACTCACTCCGAACATTGTTATGCTGCTGCGTGACCCGAAGTCGGCGCACACGAATCGCTTTCCAAACTTTATGGGGGACCCCTTATTCGAAAACTCCCAATCAACTTTCTGTCATTTCACGCAGCGCAAATGACTGTAAACAAACCGCGCCCCGCCGCGGTGGTCTAGTGGCTAAGGTACTCGGCTGCCGACCCGCAGGTTGCGGGATCGAATCCCGGCTGCGGCGGCTGCATTTCCGATGGAGGTGGAAACGTTGTAGTCCCGCGTGCTCAGATTTGGGGTCCACGTTAAGGAACCCCTGCAGGTGGTCGAAATTTCCGGAGCCCTCCACTGCGGCGTCTCTCGTGATCATATACTGGTTTTGGGACGTTAAACCCCACATATCTCAGGATACCATACTGCTAGCTTACAAAACTTACATCAGACCACTATTAGAATATGCTTCAATTATCTGGGAATCATACACTCTAGTTAATTCTAATAAGCTTGAGAGCATACAAAGAAAAGCCGCGCGATTTGTTTACAGTTCATACAGCTGGAAAACGTCTCCTACGAGTCTTCTCCGCAGGGCCGGTTTGGAAAGCCTTGCGGTAAGACGTTATCATGATCGGCTAAAATTTTTTTGTTTGATGTGTAACGATAGACTTCAAATTGACAAGGAAGCATACATCCAGCCGAGCATTTGCCGCCCACGATCCAATCGCCCAATGAAAGTCGCTGAATTTTCGTGTAAAACAAACGTCTTCCAAAAACGCCTTTTTTCCCCGTACGTGCCATGAGTGGAATCTGTTACCTGCTAATGTTGTGCAATGTTCTGATGTCTCATCCTTTCTTCGTGCCCTGTTGAATTTGGCCTGATTAGTCTTCAATAGTAGTTGTTAATCCTACCGATTGCACGTGTGCAGTATATTCCGGTTCCGGTTTTTTTTTTCCGGTTCAAAGTGTAACCCTTAGAAGTGTATTGTTATGCTTGTATGTTATCCTGTTTCTTCTTTTGTATCGCCCACACCTGCTCAAAGCCTGGCACCCAGGCTAGCAGTAACCTGTAAATAAATAAATAAATAAATAAATAAATAAATAAATAAATTAGCGATAAATCGATCAAATCACTGTAAACAAACCGCGATCGCAGTGGCACGCGCAACTCCACTCGTTCACGTGTCCGTGACCCGAGCAAGCGAGTAAAACCCACGACGCAGCAGCTGGGTTGCAAGGTCAATGACCTGCATCGGCGCTCACGAGAGCGGATGCTCGCTCTGCAGGGTTTGTGCGGCTTGGGCGCGGGCCTATAGGCCGACCCCGCCCTATGGCTGTATGTATGCTCGGGACACAGGCCGCGGTTGGTCTCGAACGTCCCGGCGAAATTGGTGTCGTCTTGTGGCTAGCCCGACTATTCGTCACGGGCGATCGCGGCGGGAATCGGCTGCGGCGTACTTTAGCGTCAACGGGAGAAACAGCGCTAAGGAAAAAGATGGCATATAGTCCTCTGCTTCTTTTGATAGCCTTTTTTTGTATTTAGTTGCTTGTTACCGTCTTCTTTGCTGTCTATCTATCTATCTATCTATCTATCTATCTGTCTGTCTGTCTAATCTATCTATCTTATCTGTCTATCTATCCTATCTATCTATCTGTCCTATCTAT
>WOVY01014771.1:0-10174 GCA_013436015.1 Rhipicephalus annulatus | reverse complement strand
CACCTGGTAATTGAACCTGTTGCGAATGGTGATCTTGAATTTCTCACTCTCTTCAAATTGTACCCCCGGTAGAGCTGCCACCTTTCCTGAAAAAAAAAAAACAGCCTGTCAGCGGGGGGGTCAAGAAGTTGAGGTAGTCTGGAAAATAAACAAAGTTCATGTTAAATCTTAAAGATGCGATGACATTTATTGTACCCGCCTTCAAAATCAACATAATATGTCCATGTACATACAAACACAGCACTGAGCGAATCAATTAGTTGCTGTTGGCAAGCGCACAAATATCATGAGTCTTACAATTTTTGCACCCAAAACAAGCGTTAATTTATTACGTATGCTAAACAAAATATTTGCCTTCAAGGTTTTCAGCAAACTAAAAAATTGGGTGCTAAATTTCATAGACACAACCTTCATTTCCGACAGAAACTTGCAGAAAATGGTGAATTTAATGCGTTTTCACAAACGCCACGCCTTCAACTAGCCTGCCTTCAACTTACTCGAACGGCCGTGCCTAGAACAGGAGTGCCAACAATTCCATTCCATCGCCCGTACCCCCTTGCACAGTACTTGTTACTGTGCTGCCCATTGTCTTTCTCACCACACAAGCTCTCAAAAAGTGCAGTGTCAGTACGATTAGCCTGAGCCGCATTATGATATTTGACAACAAATTGGTAAGGAGCACATCGTGTTTAATAAAAAGAAATGACCCCACGCTGTTGTGCTAGGTATACCTGCATATAACATTGTTCTCAATACTGTGTTTAGAATCCATGTTCTTACCTGTGCGTCCGATCTTTTTACGACTAACTAGATCAACCTTCCAGTTGTGGTAAGCAAGTGCATTCTGGGAAAACACCATTTTCAGGTCATGTTGAAAAGGAAACTTGGTTTTACGTTTTAAAAGAGGTAAAAGGGTTGCAGTGACAGGCACTTTGAGTCACAGTTGGCGAATAGTGAAAGCCCGAGTCAAACATTTCAGCAAGTCACATTCTTGTGAAAGTTGTCACGGATTACAAGTTAAGGGAATTAGCTACCCTTGCCCTTGCTCGCTACTGTATGTAGATCAGCTGACACACGAGATAGGGAGTGCCTGTTGGTGCTCCCAAAAGCACTTATTCGTAAAAAAGAAATCATGCACCAGTGGATAGCACTTGCAATACTCTGCACATGACATATACACGTACAATAGGGACATACGGAACACTAATAACACTATAGACAGCTGAGAAGTGCTGGAAGTCATGGTAGCAATGTTAAAAAAATAGGCAATGAACAATCATTGCAGTCAAATCTGCATAATGAAATGTTCTATGATGTTTATTCACAAAGTAAGGGCCATTTCCTAGTCTTTAAGTATTTGCATGTCAGACTGAAGAGCTATGTGCACAGCTCAATCTGCTACTTCTCAGCGAAAGTACTGAAGTGATTCTTCTGGCTCAGTAGTCATCTGCTTGATGGGGAACGCAGACAACAATGTTGCGAATATTGCTTCTCCCAACCTGTTGTGGTTGCACACTGTATTTACAATTTTTCATGAAAAGGAATCACTAGCTTTTCCAATTTAGGAGTTGTGCACAGTTCATGGATCAGCTGTGAGGAGTGAAACAAGTGCCGGAACACGGCGTTGAGACTTCCGAAATGGCTGCACAAATGCATACAAATAAGAGTGGAGCACCACGCCAAGCATCCAGACCAACCAAACTGTTTAAGTGGACAGGATATTGCAATAGATTGAGGACTAACAGTTACTTATCTGTAAAACAAGTTCTCCTTGTTGGCTCTCGCTACATTTGTACAATTGTAGCCCATATGCTCAGATATCACAAAGCTAGGTTCCAAAAATGCTTACCGACCAAGTCAAACACTAAAAGACATCGAGTGGATGAGCGTTTCTGGACTGCTACCGATAAAACGGGATGATTTGTTTTCGCACACTGTTTGCACACAGTGACGACGCTTCATAGTGTACGCAACTGCAGAAAAACACAGTGGTGCCACCACTCCTTTTCACAAAAGCCGAAAAAAATTCAAGCAATTAGCTTACTCCAGTTAGAAAATGGCTACCATTTTCGAAAGTCAAAAAGAGAATTTTAGTGTTTAATTTCATAAAATGTGGGCCACATTTACAGCTGACATATACTGTGAAACAATCCACCACAGTAATAAGTAGGATAAAGGTTGATGACATTATAAATTCTCATCAGGAATCGGCTCCCTACATGACAACATGCATCCTTGCACCACAATCAGAACCAATGGCATGATCAAATATTTTGGTAGGCAACACTAATTGTTGCCCTACTATTCTGTGCCAGCACCGTGTGATTATTTCCTCTTTCACTCGAAACAGTTGCTCTGGGTACGCTTTGAAGACAGTCAGAAATTCCCGATCACCGTTCACAACAGGTTCAATTACCAAGCGGCGATCTTTTATTCAGTTTGACTAAAGAAACTACTGCAACGGTGCAAGAAGCACTAAGAAGTTAGCAGTGATTCTGTAGAAAAGTGAAGTAGGTTTTTTGCTAAACTAAGCCCACAAATAAAAACTTCTGTCAATGAATATTTACTTGCTTGGATCAAAGGGCCTTATTTTTTGAATGATCTTCAAGGTTTTATGCTTTGCATTGACAGATAAATAAATGAGGTTTTTTTTTTACACTGCCCGAACGATAAACAACGGCAGAAGCTTAATTCACATTTTTATTCTTCACTACTTTATAACTGCCTGCCTCACTCTTAACATGGGTATCATACAAAACTAGTCCTTTTGGCTACATATTTCACATCAATACCAAGGAAATAGCTGTTAGTAGACTTTCGAATTATCAATATATGCAAACACTGGCCTACTTTGACTATACCTACTGAGTGCACTCAGTCACTGTTCTGTAAAGATTAACATACTTTTAAAGATCCCTTATTGTGCATCAGGTATTTTACATAGAACAAATAATATTACAGTAAAAGGCCGTTATTTGAACTCGGTTAAGTAAAAGCGCACAGACCTGTGTATTTCTATTCGGGAAAATCTCTCGATAATTTGAACACATTGGTATCCACAACAGCTAATTCAAACTGGGAGCCCCTTGTTTTCGTTGGTGCTCGCACATGTCTGTCCAAGTGATCACAAAAGTTTGCAAAAAACAAACGAAACTAAAGTAACTAGAGGAGGAAAACAACTGAACAGCAGCATTCTCAGCAGATGAGATTTCGGACACTAAGACTGGAGCCCCTTGGACAAGCTAGGAATGGTGGTCATGGAGTCACCACTGGAATAAATGCAAGCAATGCAAATTACTGATTACATCTAATTTTGATTGCGTTAACTCTGTCATGCAAACAAACATGTTTCGAAGCACAAAATATTGACATACATTTAAACACTAAGGCTCACTGCATTGAGTGCATGTCGGTGCTTGTTTTTGGCGTACCATCAGCCTGATTACACCCACTGCAGGACAAATGCCTCTCCCATGATCAGTTAATCAACCTAATCCTGATCTTTCTACTGCCACGTTACACGTACAAACTTTTTATATCACTGGCCCACCTAACCTTCCGCAGTCACTTCATGCATTTCCTTCTCTGTGAGTTCAACTCGTTACCCTTAAGGACCAGCGGTTATTCAGCCTGCGTGCTACGTGCCCAACCCATGTCCATTTCTTCTTCTTGATTTCAACTACAATATCCTTAAGGGGGCAGACTGCTCTTTGGGACCAAAAAGTGCCAAAAAAAATAATTTTTTAACATTGACATATTTGGTATTTGCAAGTATTTCGCTATCTCTCTGCAAATTTTCACACACCAGGAAGTGGTAATTTTTTTGTAATGTCATTCTAACTGTCCAAATTCTTGGTGCTGTTGATGTGCAGAATCGGCAAAAAAATGGGGAACTAACTTCGAGGCCTCTTTCTAATTTGCCGGCACCTGTGTTAGACGCTCTGCTACGAATTTGTGAGCACTTTTATGAGGATCGCAAAACATGCACACCATGATTGTCGCTTTTTGAAGAAGCTGTGTGTTTTCAGTTTTTTCCATTTTTCTCAAAGAAGTAAATTCACAACAGTTCAATTTTGAGGCCTCAATATCTCTGCAGTTAGGGCAGGTACAATAATGATTCTTTTTGCAATGAAAACCTGTATGTGTGTAGGGTGCAAGTATGGGAGCAGAATTTAGAGAACAAGCCTTTTTAATTAATCACTCATAAAAATTTTAACATGATTTCAACTGGTTTTGAAGATGGATAGTTTCATTTTGCTGTAAAATAATTAGGAAAGGCTTAAAAACAAAAAACTTGCATTATTCAATCAATAGTCATTAGTCTATGTTGGGATATTTTAAATATCACTTTTAAGTAGGCATTTTTTTTTTATGACAGCCTTAAACAATAGGGGATGAACTTAAGTTATCTCAGGAATAAAATGAGTTACAGGAAAACTAATTAAACATTTCAAATCAGCAGAAAAACTGCATAATTCTGTACAGTTTGATCAAGATCACTGAAAAAATAAACAAAAAATGTCTAAGAGCAGTCTGCCCCTTTAACACGGATTTGTTCCCTGACCCACTCTGCTCTCTTCTAGTGTCGTAAGGTTACACGTATCATTTTCTTTTCCATCGCTCGCTGCGTCGTCCTCAATTTAAGCTGAACCCTTTTTGTAAGTCTCCAGGTTTCTGCTCCGTAGGTAAGTGCGGGCAAGACGCAGCTGTTATATACCTTCGTCTTGAGGGTTAGTGACAGATTATCATTCATGATTTGAAAGTGCTTGCCGAATGCGATCCACCTATTCTCGTTCTTCCTTATTATTTTAGGTATTTTACTCTCATGGTTCGGCTCTGTGATTGCTACCTCTGCAAAACATGTCTTGCTTAATGAAGGCTTGAGTTCTTGCACGGTTTTTTTTTTACTTTGATAGTGTCAGTCCCAACTTGCATGCGGTATCAGTAAATGTTTCAACAATACTATAGCTGTACCTACCACTGTCTTGCAAGTCTTTACATTCACAGCAATCTATAGAAAATTTGAAAAGAAAGTGCTGCTAAATATGCACTACTACAAGCCCATTTGTTACCTAGTTATATGTGATACTCTATGCAAATTTGACACGTAGGGTGAAGTACAGTATGTGCAGCCCATGACAAGCAACTGTTTAAAAGTTTGAAACCTACACATTTCCTGTAAACTCAGTAATTCATAAAAAAGAAACAACAATCTGTGCATCCAACTTTGTACAGATTGAACATACGGTACGCTTTCACTGTTTTTCAATAAAGGCTTCCGTTTGTCCAGCTGGAATATTGATGGCGCATGGGGTTGTCACTATGGCAACTGTATAGCTTCTTACGACTGGATGTGGGTAGCTTGAAAATCAATAGTCTCTCTTTAGTCTAGTTACTGAGAAGAAAAAAAAAATGAGCAGGGTAAGACATAAATGGTTGAACAAATTATGTTCAATAAATAAGGTGTCTTCACCATACCTTGCGAGGATTTGGGCTCATGAGCTTTCTTTCAGTGATGACACATTCTCCGCTGACTTGAGGTAGGTTCTGAGTGGTGAGGTATCCAAGCGTACGCTGATATGAGCAGTTCCTTGGAGGCTGCGGTTGGGTTGCAAGAAAAAAAAAAGTTCTGATTACCCTGGTAGAAGCGTGAACGGATTTATGATGCATGACTAAAAAGAATGTATACAGGAACACTGCATATAAGAAAGTAGTGTGGACATAGCCCTGCTGTTTTTGTGATTTTGTCTTGTGGATGGCATTACGATGATTCATTTTAGTGACGTTCTTCAGAGGACAAAGCTAGGTAATTCCCGCACGGATGGACTATATAGTTCATGCAAACTGTAGAGTGCTTCACTGCAAACTTACGAAAAATGTACAAATGCGTATATGTACTGGAGGGTTCACTTGGCTCTACTATGTATTGAATTTATGAGCATTATATTGCAGCAGACTCATTTTCAAGCAGAAACAAGTAGAACTTTATGCTGTGATCTGTGCTACAAATTTTAGCACTAAAGACATCTTCAGCGAATGTGACAACAATCTTAAAACATTCACAAGGTGTGCATCTCATTAGCTGTATAAGTTGAAATAGTTTATGAAATGACAAAAATTGTAGCGCATACAAAAGAAAATGGCCATGTTCAGATGCAAAGCATCGCATTTACACTCAACGGCGAACACGCCCACATTGTGCAAGATTACTCCGTCTTCGTAGGCAGTCTTCGCGCAATTTGCCGGCGTTGAATTTGCACGGTGGAGGCTGCGCAGCCGGAGGTCGAGGAAGCACAGCAGCTGACATGGTTCACAGCACGGAGGAAGGTGGTCACAGCTTCTAGACACGTTCGCTTCGTCGTAGTATACCAAACTAGATTGTCTCATCCGCAAGGCGTACAAAACGCGCAATCGAATTACCGGCCAATACCAGCACGGAAAAATTTTCTCGAGCTGGGGTTTGCACATACTCTAGATGAGATAATCGAAGCACACAACATCGCCAGTACGAGCGTCTGGCGAAGACCAGAACTGGTCGACACATCCTCGAGACACTAGGTATCAACTACCATACGCAGTGCGGCGAAAAGGTCGGGATACCCAGACGTATTCGCGAGCGCATCGTCGTTCTGCCGTTGCCTAAGAACATGCACCCGACACATCACATCGGTCGGCGCAACAGGCGCGCCCAAGACCTTGAAAAGAAATTCGGCAATAGCAAAGACACAGTTTTACGTGGACGCGGCCCGTACGACGCCACCGCGGCTTCGCGGTCGCGATCAGGATCATGTAGGAACTTGCGTCACGAGTGCGACGATAGGCACGGAAGAGACGGAGGCAGCCGAAGAAGCTGCCATAGCCCTCGCGATAGCCACCACGGACATGACCTACTACACTCCTGACCTGTTCAGATAGCGGGGTTCCTATGGGAGGCGCGTGTCCCCGCTCTCGTTCAATCGCTCGCCGTAGGTGGCGCTACCTATAACCTGTTCGTCTGTTTTTTTACGGTTGTTTTGTAGGCGCTGGATAAGAATTGCCTGCATTCTGCAGTGAACTGGCGGCATATATGTGACTATTTCTTCCCATACATTGCTGGTTAAGCAAGGTGTTCAGAGCGCTGAGTATTTATAGCACAACTGGTTGACAAACGTGGGAACCCGTAGATTTACACGATGTAGGGCAGGCCTATGCGTGGTCGCGTGGATTTTATTGCAAAAAAATTCTGAATGTCTTTTAGTTATTATTTTCTGAATAATTCTAAATTTTGGATCATAAATACGCACTACGAGTGCTTTGTTGGTCAAAATTTGACCACAAAGAGTGAAGATGACGTCCAGCGAGCAGGTGCTGCCTAGCGCCACGCCGCTCGTAGGTGACGGCCCTAGCGGCAGAAGGTATGAACTAGAACGTGGGCGCTGGAAGAGGTGCTCTCTGGGCAGGTCAGGAGTGTAGTAGGTCATGACCACGGACGCCGAGGTGATAATAGGCGACTCGCAGGCGGCAATACGCAACTACGCCAGCGGCCGGATCTCCCGCGAAGCGGCCCGCATTCTCCAAATTCACGAACGCAACATCTGCCGCAAAAACGACAGTTTCCTCGTATGGACCCCCGCCCACACGGACCCTCCGCTTGCGGGCAACGCGACTGCCCACGCCGCGGCTCGAGGACTTACACGCCGAGCTGCGACGCCTGCCGACAGTCCCGATGTCTCGCACACTTCGACAGCGATGCGGGAATGGACGTGGGGGGGATCGCATGACCACTTTCAGAGACATCACGCAACACTGCAGACTGAACAGATGCAATATCCACCACCCCACGCCAACTAAACAAGAAACCAGCAGCTTGCCTGGAGACAACTACAGACACACACGTACCCGAATCCGGTGATCCTCCGCCTCTGCTACCCAGGCATTTATACGTCCAGACGCGTGTAAGGCGTGCGGAGCCAGAGCGACGCTGCAGCACATGCTGTGGAAGTGTACCGGTAACGCGCAGCAGTCCCCTACGAACCCGGTAGACATGGCAGTCTCGAACCGCGAGGCGCGATGGGAGGCGGCTCTGCTCAGCCATGACCTTGCCGATCAACTGTGGGCCGTCCGGCAAGCCCAGGATGCCGCCCGGGTCCAAGGACTCGAGGCCGTACCTAGGCAGGGGTGCTTGTAGCCCCACCCCGCTCAATGACGCCGGACATGTTCAATAAAGTTTTTACTCACTCACTCCATGAAGACATAGTAGGTCCGTTCAATTTATCTGCACCAGTGTGAACTGGGTTCATGCATGTGCAACGCGAAGTTCAGGAAATTGTGCAGCGTGAGTTCAGCGGTGAGCCACTGCACGACACCCGAAACGAATGACGATGTGCCGACAGGGTGCAGCCTTATTTCTTTCGCTGAATTTACATCATTCAAACGCACAACTGACCGATGGCGAATCGCACATGCGGACACTTTATAAGGTGCAAACATCTTGGAAAAAATACACCGCGTTTGTAGAGGCTGGTACGGCGCATAAGACTCCTACGATAAGTGCTGCGTCGTCTGCTCAGCTGCACGCGTCTGCTGCACCAAGCCGGCACCGTCAGTTGTAAAAAGTGCAGGAAAATTTGAACAGTGCTGCACCTTTTCTGCACCTTTGAAACGAATGCAAGGGTTCAGAGGTCGTCAATTTGTCACCGCTGAAACGAATGGCAAAGTGCAGCACCTCGTGACCTGATTCACGTGGTGCAGGCGAATCGAACGTCAGAATAACCCTAATACTTGAACTTAAACAATCACCGCTCTTGTTATGTGAGTAAAAAAAAAACAAAAATATTTATTCAATTTTTACAAAAACGACATTGTAAATACTTTTTTAAAGTTTTTTTAATACACCCTGTAATAAAAATTTAAGCCGTGTTGAGCGCCCCTAACAGAGAAATTGCACACTAACTGATCCGACCACTAAAAGAGAAGTTAGTAGTTCCACGGAAGTGTTTCGGTTCCCCCGGTGGCACGAACCATTTCGAGGCAAAACGGTTCGGTTCACCCAATAGCCGCCTAAAAACCGGCTTGACTTGGCTTAAAGTGTATGAATAGATGGCGTTAGAATCGGTGTGTTAAAAAACACTTTCAGGCGATTTGGGCGTTCTTTATTCTGTGGTTCAGGTAGAGTTCCTCACTAGCTTGTGACACACAGTCTGTGGCGGGTTCATCGTATTCTAGCCGTGATGTTTTTTTTCTCCGATGTTGGTGTTGGATTGGACTGTAATCTGTTTTGAAATGGCCGAGAACCGCCTCTGCCCGTGGGGTCGTGGTCGCTTTCTGTTGTTAGAAGTGATTCATACGCAAGTCGCTGCCGCTTTTCTTAATTCCTGTGATGTCGCCGTGCTTATCGAGTAGTTAACGTCATTCGCCCGAAGCACAGAATTAACACCTACCAGCCCGAAGTGTTTGCCACCAAATCTACAAGAACATGACAACGAGCATAAAATAAGGCCTTTGGAACGCGATTGTGAATATTGGTCTGATGCATGTACTACGCGGATGTATGGTAGGTGCATGCGTGTTGCTTGAGGACCGATCAAACAGCTGGTGTCACTTGGGAGGAAGTATATACTGTGCCAACGCTTACATTCAAGCTGTTTTCTTGCGTAAGTGCGCGAGATAGATACGGAATGCCAACAAGTTGGAATTAGAGAACCTTCTTGTCCGAGTGGCTTTATTAAGCAGTCGCAGATGATGCAATTTGCTTAGCAGTGGGTGTTTAGATTGGGGTAACCAACAGTGAAGGTAGTTGTGTGTGGGTGAGGAAATTAGTTTTCTTTGTTGCGGTGCCTTCCAAACAAATCCGTTATTTCTTCTCTTCATTGCGTCGGTCTCTTGATGTGGCACTAAATTTTGCTATGTGCTCTTCGTGACACTTCCTCTCGCTCTCGCTCTAGATGCTCAGTAAAAGTGACGCTAAAGTTGAGCTGAAGTGTTTAAAAGTTCCTTGCAGCTAACCACAGCAACATTTTCTTTGTCTATGTGATCAGACGGACGCTCGTTACTTGGCATGCCTTTTATAACGCAAAACGTTTCTTTTTTTTTTTTTCATTTACTGAACAGTCCGGAAAAAATCGGGGACATTTGTCCGACTGGGACAGCGGGGCAAAGTCTTGGACAGTCCAGCGAAATTCGGAACGGCTGGTAA
>WOVY01014770.1:0-10182 GCA_013436015.1 Rhipicephalus annulatus | reverse complement strand
ACCTGGTAATTGAACTGTTGCGAATGGTGATCTTGAATTTCTCACTCTCTTCAAATTGTACCCCCGGTAGAGCTGCCACCTTCCTAAAAAAAAAAAAAACAGCCTGTCAGCGGGGGGTCAAGAAGTTGAGGTAGTCTGGAAAATAAACAAAGTTCATGTTAAATCTTAAAGATGCGATGACATTTATTGTACCCGCCTTCAAAATCAACATAATATGTCCATGTACATACAAACACAGCACTGAGCGAATCAATTAGTTGCTGTTGGCAAGCGCACAAATATCATGAGTCTTACAATGTTTGCACCCAAAACAAGCGTTAAATTTATTACGTATGCTAAACAAAATATTTGCCTTCAAGGTTTTCAGCAAACTAAAAAATTTGGGTGCTAAATTTCATAGACACAACCTTCATTTCCGACAGAAACTTGCAGAAAATGGTGAATTTAATGCGTTTTTCACAAAACGCCACGCCTTCAACTAGCCTGCCTTCAACTTACTCGAACGGCCGTGCCTAGAACAGGAGTGCCAACAATTCCATTCCATCGCCCGTACCCCCTTGCACAGTACTTGTTACTGTGGCCCATTGTCTTTCTCACCACACAAGCTCTCAAAAAGTGCAGTGTCAGTACGATTAGCCTGAGCCGCATTATGATATTTGACACAAATTGGTAAGGAGCACATCGTGTGAATAAAAAGAAATGACCCCACGCTGTTGTGCTAGGTATACCTGCATATAACATTGTTCTCAATACTGTGTTTAGAATCCATGTTCTTACCTGTGCGTCCGATCTTTTTACGACTAACTAGATCAACTTCCAGTTGTGGTAAGCAAGTGCATTCTGGAAAACACCATTTTCAGGGTCATGTTGAAAAGGAAACTTGGTTTACGTTTTAAAAGAGGTAAAAGGGTTGCAGTGACAGGCACTTTGAGTCACAGTTGGCGAATAGTGAAAGCCCGAGTCAAACATTTCAGCAAGTCAACATTCTTGTGAAAGTTGTCACGGATTACAAGTTAAGGGAATTAGCTACCCTTGCCCTTGCTCGCCTACTGTATGTAGATCAGCTGACACACGAGATAGGGAGTGCCTGTTGGTGCTCCCAAAAGCACTTATTCGTAAAAAAGAAATCATGCACCAGTGGATAGCACTTGCAATACTCTGCACATGACATATACACGTACAATAGGGACATACGGAACACTAATAACACTATAGACAGCTGAGAAGTGCTGGAAGTCATGGTAGCAATGTTAAAAAAATAGGCAATGAACAATCATTGCAGTCAAATCTGCATAATGAAATGTTCTATGATGTTTATTCACAAAGTAAGGGCCATTTCCTAGTCTTTAAGTATTTGCATGTCAGACTGAAGAGTTATGTGCACAGCACAATCTGCTACTTCTCAGCGAAAGTACTGAAGTGATTCTTCTGGCTCAGTAGTCATCTGCTTGATGGGGAACGCAGACAACAATGTTGGCGAATATTGCTTCTCCAACCTGTTGTGGGTTGCACACTGTATTTACAATTTTTCATGAAAAGGAATCACTAGCTTTTCCAATTTATGAGGAGTTGTGCACAGTTCATGGATCAGCTGTGAGGAGTGAAACAAGTGCCGGAACACGGCGTTGAGACTTCCGAAATGGCTGCACAAATGCATACAAATAAGAGTGGAGCACCACGCCAAGCATCCAGACCAACCAAACTGTTCAAGTGGACAGGATATTGCAATAGATTGAGGACTAACAGTTACTGGTCTGTAAAACAAAGTTCTCCTTGTTGGCTCGCTACAATTTGTACAATTGTAGCCCATATGCTCAGATATCACAAAGCTAGGTTCCAAAAATGCTTACCGACCAAGTCAAACACTAAAGACATCGAGTGGATGAGCGTTTCTGGACTGCTACCAGAAAACAGGGATGATTTGTTTTCGCACACTGTTTGCACAAGTGACGACGCTTCATAGTGTACGCAACTGCAGAAACAACACAGTGGTGCCACCACTCCTTTTCACAAAAGCCGAAAAAAATTCAAGCAATTAGCTTACTCCAGTTAGAAAATGGCTACCATTTTCGAAGTCAAAAAGAGAATTTTAGTGTTTAATTTCATAAAATGTGGGCCACATTTACAGCTGACATATACTGTGAAACAATCACCACAGTAATAAGTAGGATAAAGGTTGATGACATTATAAATTCTCATCAGGAATCGGCTCCCTACATGACAACATGCATCCTTGCACCACAATCAGAACCAATGGCATGATCAAATATTTTGGTAGGCAACACTAATTGTTGCCCTACTATTCTGTGCCAGCACCGTGTGATTATTTCTCTTTCACTCGAAACAGTTGCTCTGGGTACGCTTTGAAGACAGTCAGAAATTCCCGATCACCGTTCACAACAGGTTCAATTACCAAGCGGCGATCTTTTATTCAGTTTGACTAAAGAAACTACTGCAACGGTGCAAGAAGCACTAAGAAGTTAGCAGTGATTCTGTAGAAAAGTGAAGTAGGTTTTTGCTAAACTAAGCCCACCAATAAAAACTTCTGCTAATGAATATTTACTTGCTTGAACCAAAGGCCCTTATTTTTGAATGATCTTCAAAGGTTTTATGCTTTGCATTGACAGATGAATAAATGAGGTTTTTTTTTACACTGCCCAACGATGAACAACGGCAGAAGCTGAATTCACATTTTTATTCTTCACTACTTTCTAACTGTCTGCCTCACTCTTAACATGGGTATCATACAAAACTAGTCCTTTGGCTACATATTTCACACCAATATCAAGGAAATAGCTGTTAGTAGACTTTCGAATTATCAATATATGCAAACACTGGCCAACTTTGACTATACCTACTGAGTGCACTCAGTCATTGTTCTATTAAAAATTAACATACTTTAAAAATCCCTTATTGTGCATCAGGTATTTTACATAGAACAAATAATATTACAGTAAAAGGCCGTTATTTGAACTCGGTTAAGTAAAAGCGCACAGACCTGTGTATTTCTATTCGGGAAAATCTCTCGACAATTTGAACACATTGGTATCCACAACAGCTAATTCAAACGGGAGCCCCTTGTTTTCGTTGGTGCTCGCACATGTCTGTCCAAAGTGATCACAAAATTTTGCAAAAACAAACCAAACTAAATTAACTAGAGGAGGAAAACAACTGAACAGCAGCATTTCTCAGCAGATGAGATTTCGGACACTAAACTGGAGCCCTTGGACAAGCTAGGAATGGTGGTCATGGAGTCACACTGGAATAAATGCAAGCAAATGCAAATTACTGATTACATCTAATTTTGATTGCGTTAACTCTGTCATGCAAACAAACATGTTTCGAAGCACAAATATTGACATACATTTAAACACTAAGGCTCACTGCTTGAGTGCATGTCGGTGCTGTTTTTGGCGTACCATCAGCCTGATTACACCCACTGCAGGACAAATGCCTCTCCATGATCAGTTAATCAACTAATCCTGATCTTTCTACTGCCACGTTACACGTACAAACTTTTTAATATCACTGGCCCACCTAACCTTCCGCAGTCACTTCATGCATTTTCCTTCTCTGTGAGTTCAATCGTTACCCTTAGGACCAGCGGTATTCAGCCTGCGTGCTACGTGCCCAACCCATGTCCATTTTCTTCTTCTTGATTTCAACTACAATATCCTTAAGGGGGCAGACTGCTCTTTGGGACCAAAAAGTGACAAAAAAAATAATTTTTTAACATTGACATATTTGGTATTTGCAAGTATTTCGCTATCTCTCTGCAAATTTCACACACCAGGAAGTGGTAATTTTTTGTAATGTCATTCTAACTGTCCAAATTCTTGGTGCTGTTGACGTGCAGAATCGGCAAAAAATGGGGAACTAACTTCGAGGCCTCTTTCTAATTTGCCGGCACCTGTGTTAGACGCTCTGCTACGAATTTGTGAGCACTTTTATGAGGATCGCAAAACATGCACACCATGATTGTCGCTTTTTGAAGAAGCTGTGTGTTTTCAGTTTTTTCCATTTTTCTCAAGAAGTAAATTCACAACAGTTCAATTTGAGGCCTCAATATCTCTGCAGTTAGGGCAGGTACAATAATGATTCTTTTTGCAATGAAAACCTGTATGTGTGTAGGGTGCAAGTATGGGAGCAGAATTTAGAGAACAAGCCTTTTTAATTAATCACTCAATAAAAATTTTAACATGATTTCAACTGGTTTTGAAGATGGATAGTTCATTTTGCTGTAAAATAATTAGGAAAGGCTTAAAAACAAAAAAACTTGCATTATTCAATCACTAGTCATTAGTCTATGTTGGGATATTTTAAATATCACTTTAAGTAGGCATTTTTTTTTATGACAGCCTTAAACAATAGGGGATGAACTTAAGTTATCTCAGGAATAAAATGAGTTACAGGAAAACTAATTAAACATTTCAAATCAGCAGAAAAACTGCATAATTCTGTACAGTTTGATCAAGATCACTGAAAAAATAAACAAAAAAATTGTCTAAGAGCAGTCTGCCCCTTAACACGGATTTGTTCCCTGACCCACTCTGCTCTCTTCTAGTGGTCGTAGGTTACACGTATCATTTTCTTTTCCATCGCTCGCTGCGTCGTCCTTCAATTTAAGCTGAACCCTTTTTGGTAAGTCTCCAGGTTTCTGCTCCGTAGGTAAGTGGCGGGCAAGACGCAGCTGTTATATACCTTCGTCTTGAGGGTTAGTGACAGATTATCATTCATGATTTGAAAGTGCTTGCCGAATGCGATCCACCTATTCTCGTTCTTCCTTATTATTTTAGGTATTTTACTCTCATGGTTCGGCTCTGTGATTGCTACCTCTGCAAAACATGTCTTGCTTAATGAAGGCTTGAGTTCTTGCACGGTTTTTTTTTTTTACTTTGATAGTGTCAGTCCCAACTTGCATGCGGTATCAGTAAATGTTTCAACAATACTATAGCTGTACCTACCACTGTCTTGCAAGTCTTTACATTCACAGCAATCTATAGAAAATTTGAAAAAGAAGTGCTGCTAAATATGCACTACTACAAGCCCCATTTGTTACCTAGTTATATGTGATACTCTATGCAAATTTGACACGTAGGGTGAAGTACAGTATGTGCAGCCCATGACAAGCACTGTTTAAAAGTTTTGAAACCTACACATTTCCTGTAAACTCAGTAATTCATAAAAAAAGAAACAAACAATCTGTGCATCCAACTTTGTACAGATTGAACATACGGTACGCTTTCACTGTTTTTCAATAAAAGGCTTCCGTTTGTCCAGCTGGAATATTGATGGCGCATGGGGTTGTCACTATGGCAACTGTATAGCTTCTTACGACTGGATGTGGGTAGCTTGAAAATCAATAGTCTCTCTTTAGTCTAGTTTACTGAGAAGAAAAAAAAAATGAGCAGGGTAAGACATAATGGTTTGAACAATTATGTTCATAAATAAGGTTGTCTTCAACCATACCTTGCGAGGATTTGGCTCAGAGCTTTCTTTCAGTGATGGGACACATTCTCCGCTGACTTGAGGTAGGTTCTGAGTGGTGAGGTAGCCAAGCGTACGCTGATATGAGCAGTTCCTTGGAGGCTGCGGTTGGGTTGCAAGAAAAAAAAAGTTTCTGATTACCCTGGTAGAAGCGTGAACGGATTTATGATGCATGACTAAAAAGAATGTATACAGGAACACTGCATATAAGAAAAGTAGTGTGGACATAGCCCTGCTGTTTTTGTGATTTTGTCTTGTGGATGGCATTACGATGAATTCATTTTAGTGACGTTCTTCAGAGGACAAAGCTAGGTAATTCCCGCACTGGATGGACTATATAGTTCATGCAACTGTAGAGTGCTTCACTGCAAAACTTACGAAAAATGTACAAATGCGTATATGTACTGGAGGTTCACTTGGCTCTACTATGTATTGAATTTATGAGCATATATTGCAGCCAGACTCATTTCAAGCAGAAACAAGTAGAACTTATGCTGTGATCTGTGCTACAAATTTTAGCACTAAAGACATCTTCAGCGAATGTGACAACAATCTTAAACATTCACAAGGTGTGCATCTCATTAGCTGTATAAGTTGAAATAGTTTATGAAATGACAAAAATTGTAGCGCATACAAAAGAAAATGGCCATGTTCAGATGGCAAAGCATCGCATTTACACTCAACGGCGAACACGCCCACATTGTGCAAGATTACTCCGTCTTCGTAGGCAGTCTTCGCGCAATTTGCCGGCGTTGAATTTTCACGGTGGAGGCTGCGCAGCCGGAGGTCGAGGAAGCACAGCAGCTGACATGGTTCACAGCACGGAGGAAGGTGGTTCACAGCTTCTAGACACGTTCGCTTCGTCGTAGTATACCAAACTAGATTGTCTCATCCGCAAGGCGTACAAACGCGCAATCGAATTACCGGCCAATACCAGCACGGAAAAATTTCTCGAGCTGGGGTTGCACAATACTCTAGATGAGATAATCGAAGCACACAACATCGCCCAGTACGAGCGTCTGGCGAAGACCAGAACTGGTCGACACATCCTCGAGACAACTAGGTATCAACTACCATACGCAGTGCGGCGAAAAGGTCGGGATACCCAGACGTATTCGCGGAGCGCATCGTCGTTCTGCCGTTGCCTAAGAACATGCACCCGACACATCACATCGGTCGGCGCAACAGGCGCGCCCAAGACCTTGAAAAGAAATTCGGCAATAGCAAAGACACAGTTTACGTGGACGCGGCCCGTTACGACTGCCACCGCGGCTTCGCGGTCGCGATCACGGATCATGTAGGAACTTGCGTCACGAGTGCGACGATAGGCACGGAAGAGACGGAGGCAGCCGAAGAAGGCTGCCATAGCCCTCGCGATAGCCACCACGGACATGACCTACTACACTCCTGACCTGTTCAGATAGCGGGGTTCCTATGGGAGCGCGTGTCCCCGCTCTCGTTCAATCGCTCGCCGTAGGTGGCGCTACCTATAACCTGTTCGTCTGTTTTTTACGGTTGTTTTGTAGGCGCTGGTATAAGAATGCCCTGCATTCTGCAGTGAACTGGCGGCATATATGTGACTATTTTCTTCCCATACATTGCTGGTTAAGCAAGGTGTTCAGAGCGCTTGAGTATTTATAGCACACTGGTTGACAAACGTGGGAACCCGTAGATTTACACGATGTAGGGCAGCCTATGCGTTGGTCGCGTGGATTTTATTGCAAAAAAATTCTGAATGTCTTTTAGTATTATTATTTCTGAATAATTCTAAATTTGGGATCATAAATACGCACTACGAGTGCTTTGTTGGTCAAAATTTGACCACAAAGAGTGAAGATGACGTCAGCGAGCAGGTGCTGCCTAGCGCCACGCCGCTCGTAGGTGACGGCCCTAGCGGACCAGAAGGTAATGAACTAGAACGTGGGCGCTGGAAGAGGTGCTCTCTGGGCAGGTCAGGAGTGTAGTAGGTCATGACCACGGACGCCGAGGGTGATAATAGGCGACTCGCAAGGCCGGCAATACGCAACTACGCCAGCGGCCGGATCTCCCGCGAAGCGGCCCGCATTCTCCAAATTCACGAACGCAACATCTGCCGCAAAACGACAGTTTCCTCGTATGGACCCCCGCCCACACGGACCCTCCGCTTGCGGGCAACGCGACTGCCCACGCCGCGGCTCGAGGACTTACACGCCGAGCTGCGACGCCTGCCGACAGTCCCGATGTCTCGCACACTTCGACAGCGATGCGGGAATGGACGTGGGGGGATCGCATGACCACTTTCAGAGACATCACGCAACACTGCAGACTGAACAGATGCAAATATCCACCACCCACGCCAAACTAAACAAGAAACAGCAGCTTGCCTGGAGACAACTACAGACACACACGTACCCGAATCCGGTGATCCTCCGCCTCTGCTACCCAGGCATTTATACGTCCGACGCGTGTAAGGCGTGCGGAGCCAGAGCGACGCTGCAGCACATGCTGTGGAAGTGTACCGGTAACGCGCAGCAGTCCCCTACGAACCCGGTAGACATGGCAGTCTCGAACCGCGAGGCGCGATGGGAGGCGGCTCTGCTCAGCCATGACCTTGCCGATCAACTGTGGGCCGTCCGGCAAGCCCAGGATGCCGCCCGGGTCCAAGGACTCGAGGCCGTCACCTAGGCAGGGGTGCTTGTAGCCCCACCCCGCTCAATGACGCCGGACATGTTCAATAAAGTTTTTACTCACTCACTCCATGAAGACATAGTAGGTCCGTTCAATTTATCTGCACCAGTGTGAACTGGTTCATGCCTGTGCACGCGAAGTTCAGAAAATTGTGCAGCGTGAGTTCAGCGTGCAGCCACTGCACGACACCCGAAACGAATGACGATGTGCCGACAGGGTGCAGGCCTTATTTCTTTTCGCTGAATTTACATCATTCAACGCACACTGACCGATGGCGAATCGCACATGCGGACACTTTATAAGGTGCAAACATCTTGGAAAATACACCGCGTTTGTAGAGGCTGGTACGGCGCATAAGACTCCTACGATAAGTGCTGCGTCGTCTGCTCAGCTGCACGCGCTGCTGCACCAAGCCGGCACCGTCAGTGTAAAAAGTGCAGGAAAATTGTGAAACAGTGGCTGCACCTTTTCTGCACCTTTTGAAACGAATGCAAGGGTTCAGAGGTCGTCAATTTGTCACCGCTGAAACGAATGGCAAAGTGCAGCACCTCGTGACCTGATCACGTGGTGCAGGCGAATCGAACGTCAGAATAACCCTAATACTTGAACTTAAACAATCACCGCTCTTGTTATGTGAGTAAAAAAAAACAAAAATATTTATTCAATTTTTACAAAAACGACATTGTAATACTTTTTTAAAGTTTTTTTTAATACACCCTGTAATAAAAATTTAAGCCGTGTTGAGCGCCCCTAACAGAGAAATTGCACACTAACTGATCCGACCACTAAAAGAGAAGTTAGTAGTTCCACGGAAGTGTTTCGGTTCCCCCGGTGGCACGAACCATTTCGAGCAAAACGGTTCGGTTCACCCAATAGCCGCCTAAAACCGGCTTGACTTGGCTTAAAGTGTATGAATAGATGGGCGTTAGAATCGGTGTGTGTAAAAAACACTTTTCAGGCGATTTGGGCGTTCTTTATTCTGTGGTTCAGGTAGAGTTCCTCACTAGCTTGTGACACACAGTCTGTGGCGGGTTCATCGTATTCTAGCCGTGATGTTTTTTCTCCGATGTTGGTGTTGGATTGGACTGTAATCTGTTTGAAATGGCGAGAACCGCCTCTGCCCGTGGGGTCGTGGTCGCTTTCTGTTGTTAGAAGTGATTCATACGCAAGTCGCTGCCCGCTTTTCTTTAATTCCTGTGATGTCGCCGTGCTTATCGAGTAGTTAACGTCATTCGCACCGAAGCACAGAATTAACACCTACCAGCCCGAAGTGTTTGCCACCAAATCTACAAGAAATGACAACGAGCATAAAATAAAGGCCTTTGGAACGCGATTTGTGAATATTGGTCTGATGCATGTACTACGCGGATGTATGGTAGGTGCATGCGTGTTGCTTGAGGACCGATCAAACAGCTGGTGTCACTTGGGAGGAAGTATATACTGTGCCAACGCTTACATTCAAGCTTGTTCTTGCGTAAGTGCGCGAGATAGATACGGAATGCACAAGTTGGAATTAGAGAACCTTCTTGTCCGAGTGGCTTTATTAAGCAGTCGCAGATGATGGCAATTTGCTTAGCAGTGGGTGTTTGATTGGTGGTAACCAACAGTGAAGGTAGTTGTGTGGTGGGTGAGGAAATTAGTTTTCTTTGTTGCGGTGCCTTCCAAAAACAAATCCGTTATTTCTTCTCTTCATTGCGTCGGTCTCTTGATGTGGCACTAAATTTTGGCTATGTGCTCTTCGTGACACTTCCTCTCGCTCTAGAAGCTCTAGTAAAAGTGACGCTAAAGTTGAGCTGAGTGTTTAAAGTTCCTGGCAGCTAACCACAGCAACATTTCTTTGTCTATGTGATCAGACGGACGCTCGTTACTGGCATGCCTTTTATAACGCAAAACGTTTCTGTTTTTTTTTTTCATTGACTGAACAGTCCGGAAAAAATCGGGGACATTTGTCCCGACTGGGACAGGGCGGGGCAAAGTCTTGGACAGTCAGCGAAATTCGGAACGGCTGGTAACACTAGTTTAGGCAAG
>WOVY01014769.1:0-225860 GCA_013436015.1 Rhipicephalus annulatus | reverse complement strand
CGTAACAAATGCACCACTGTCCGAAAACCATTTCAGCACGTTGTTGCTTGCAGTCTCTTTTGACTTTTGGTTTTGTGTTTTTGTGTATTTTTTTTTATTTCTGCTTAAGCAAGGCATCTTATCGTCTTTTCTGTAACATATATATGTGCGTGGTAGTAGTAATAAATTTAGTTGAAAGTCTGCGCTTGTCCTCGTCCCTTGTTCAGTTGTCGGAAGTTTTTTTTGCGCTCAGAAGTTTAATAATCAGCGGAGCGAGCTGTGTGTCCTCAAAACCAACGTTACTAGATACTAGTAACGTTGCTCAAACCGTCGGAAAGCGAAGCACTAATTAAAGCGAGCGAAAGCACGTGACACTGGCTAGTAGCAAGATCGCGAGACTAGAAACACACACGCTTACACACGTATATCGTCATTCAACATCGCGTCATTTTGTTATATCTATTCATTCACTCTCCAATCTCGTCACCCGACATGCGCGACGCTTGCCTCTACTACTACTACTACTACTACTACTACTACTACTACTACTACTACGACGACGACGACGACGGACAAGGGCTAATAAACAGCATAGTTGATACACTGCAATGATTCAACATTCAGGAGAATTTCATATAACTACTACACCTCAGATATTCAACAAATTCTATTATTTCTCTTCTCCCCCCCCCCTTTTTTTGACATTGCGCCAAATTAATTTCACAGTCAAGACAGAGTAATCCTATTCCCCTAGTCTACAAAACCTAAAGGTATTGACTTGCATTAACCACCGGCTTCTTGGCCAATCCCCCTTAGTGGGTGAGAGCCACAAAAAAAAAAGGAACAAGCAAGCAAGCAAGCATAGTTGTAAAAGAACGGCGGGTGTATACAGAGTGCCTTTGTGCACGGAATCTCATCCACGTGCCGTTCCTTCCTGCAAGGCAATGGAGCCCCGGGCTTGGCAGGCTCGGCCCGCGCCAGCCCTGGCTGCCATCGTCGGTCCCGAAACACGCGTTCCCCCTCCCTCTCCCACCCCCTCCCTCTACCCGTGCATCGCGGCCGGGCAACTGCGACGGCGCAGCCGGAGGTGAACCGACCGACCCGCGAGCGGAAGGCAGCCGAACCACGCTTGGACGGACCTCGTCAAGGCGACCGCCCGTCCCGCCCGTTCGCCGACGCTACAGCAGCAACGGGCAGTATATGGCGAAGATAGACGAGCCCGATAGCTCCCCGCCGAAAGGAACCACGAACGAGCGTTCTCGAAGAGTCCGCGGCGGCTAAGTGCAATCGTGATATACGCTCGCGCGTTTCAGCCTCAGCTATCGGTTTCGTCTTCCGAACGGCGCGTCGTTCGGAAAACGAGCGGGACACGCCCCCGCCCTTACTTACACATCGGGGTAAAGCGAGCGCATCGCAGTCAAGGGCGTGCGCGCCTGCGCACGTGGTTGGCGCTATAACGGACAGCCTGGCGCCCTCGTAGATCGGCGGCATCGCTTAGAGTTATCACGTGGTCCGTTTAGAGGCGCGCTACAAGTATATACCCAATGAATAACCAAACTTCCGGCAAATTAGCTTCAGCGATGCCTGCTGTGGAATCTTCTTTATGGCTACGCCTCTGAACGAGTGAGGTAAAACATTACTGCCAATGTCCCTGAAGCTTTCTTTCTTTCTTTCTTTATTTGTTTCTTTCTGTGCCAGTACAGAAAATGGAGCGAAGGCAAAAGGCTGAAAGCCTGACAAAGGGCCTTTGCTCCAAATACAGTGAGGCAGATTGGCTGACATAAGAATTTTGCAGGATACAGAAAAAATACAAAAATATACAAAAATACATAAGGTAAATGTGCAATACTGTAACACATACGACAGTAATTAAGTGTTATTTCTAGTAAACAAATATATACATAACCATCTTAATGTTCTAAATACCAATAGATATAGGTTGCGATTTCTCATCGCTATTGCAAGAGATATACAAAAATAACAATATACACAGGGAAGCATAGGAAAAGAACACACACATAAAAAGCATCAGATACTACTTAGGCAAACACATAGAACGATAGTCAGGAAAATTCAATGTTGTTTTCGATCGGTACCATCCTGATCGTATGCTTTGAAACTGTACAATTTATATCTAGGAGGCTGTCGATTTTGTTAAAAACGTGGGTATCTAAAAAGATGAGTGTTCGCACAATAGGCCACAGTATAATTAAGGCGTCTAAACAGGTGTGACGGAGAATCCCCAATAACATAATTCTTCTTCAATGGCTGCCACTTTTACGCGTTGGTAAATGTTAGGGGCGCCACAAAAAGCGGAGGACTTCAGAAGAAGCTTCACCGCCATGAATATAAAACTCTCTTACTGTGCATTTTTTATGGCTGTCATGTGGCCACAGCGACAAAAGCAAAAAAAAAAAAGCAGAAGCACTACCATGCCATTGGAGCTCCGCATCGGCCCCACTGATGATTTGGGAGAGCCCGTGAGAACACGGACCGTCGTACTATGGCGAAGCAGACAGGACTAAGTCGGTTATAACGTAGACTGCTGTAGTAACGTAAGCTGCTTTGGCTAAGGCAGTCGGCTCGATCAAAATATAAGACTGATACCGAGAAACCAACTTCCATGGTCGCGTTCTTTCTTGTTTCTACTTCGCGGTATGTCTAAATCTATATGCGTTCTATAATTTCTTTACCCCCACGTCATGTCGTACACCGCAGCTATAAGATTTAAGTTTCGATATCGCAAAAATATCTTGAATTATTTTCCTTTATCGTCATCACCATTGTTGTTGCTGTAACCGGCTACGCGATCGCCTTTCACGTCAAAGTATACGCACCAGCAGCCAAGCCCCACATTGATCGATTCATTCATTCATTCATTCATTCATTCATTCATTCATTCGCAGTTCACGACAGAGGAAAACGGAGCGCAGAACGCCGCCCACGTACAGGGAGCATGCATCTATAAGGTTCAGCTCAATACGATGATGGGATTGGGCTGGTTTGTTTCATTCATTCATTCATTCATTCATTCATTCATTCATTCATTCATTCATTCGCTCGTCTATCAGTTCCTGACAGAGGAAAACGGAGCGCAGAAACACCGCCCACGTACAGGGAGCATGTATCTATAAGGTTCTGCTCAATACGATGATGGGATTGGGCTGGTTTGTTCACGCATCAAACGTATACAGTACTGGCGCAAAGAACACTCCACGCAATAGAAAAAAAAATGAAGGCACTCTTTTCCGTCCTTCGTTTCTTCCGTGCAGCTATACTTGCGCCAACGCTGCGTTTCCGTCTAGAACGTTCTCACACACACAGTACTTCGTCTTGCCATAGAGTGAATCCAAAAACACTACAGAGCAATTCTCTACGAACTTGTAGCTACGGCGCGCAAAGTACAAAACGCCCCTCGCGCTGACGCCTCCCTCCCGTCAAAGCGAGGGATGGGAAACGCCGAAGGCCGAGAGTTACATGTCTATCTAACAGAGACGGAGGCCGAAGAAATCTGGCAACGGGGGGAGAAAGATCCCACGGCGGATCGCATGCAGTCACTGCTCGAAACACGAGAGAGCTGAAGAAAGGGGGGTGGGGGTACTAGCGATTTCGGCAACATCAAGTTGACGCCGCCGAAAGCTGGTCATTTTCTCGAGCTGCTGCCGGCTGCAAATGAGAGCTAGAGTGGCGTGCATACGTTCGAGTGAGTAGCATGTATACCTGATGTAAGAATACAGTATAGGGCTCTAGTATGGCTGTAGTGTTCTTGCTACGTAGTTGTTGAGTTGTGTCGTGTTGAACGCACTCTGCACGCAGAAAAAAAAAAGTAACTGAGAATAAGCCTCACCGCGAGAGTGTGAACGGAAGATTTCAATAGACACATCGCCTGGTCACTTCCGCGTAACGCCCTGTTCCGCAGACGGGAAATGAAGGCCCTGTCGCTTCACCGCAAATGGCGGCGGGGTACGTGAACTGAGTACGCGAACTAGTGTAACAGAAATCATACTTCGGTTGTGTCGCGATGAAATCGTCCCCTGCGCGGTGAGCTAAACAAACAAAAAAAGGAACAATGGGAATGCGACGGCATTCGGGTAGGGACGACGTAGTCTTCGTCACGAAGCCAGGTTGACATTTATACGTACGACTTCGCTCGACTAAAAAAAAAAAAAAAACCCCGAGTGCGCATGCGCTTGAGTATGACCGTAAGCATAACTGCCGAGATACGTTCCATGTAACGTCGGGATTCAAACGGACGTCGTGAGCTCTAATTGATATCAGACTTATTATGTAAATCAATCAATCGATCACTCACTCATTCACTATGTCACTCAAACAATCAATCAATGAATCAATCAATTTATCTATCTATGTATTTTCTGTATCCCGTGAGTGACGGAAGGAATCCGTGGACTATCAGGTCCTCCAGGTGCACCGCACAACCGTCCAATTTATGAATGAAGTTAATTATAGACACGCCAGTTCCTGAAAACAACAAAAGGAAAGCCAAAATGTACAGAAAAGCGAACCAAAGTACGGCGTTCGCATGGTTGGCGAACACGAGAGATGAACGAACAATGTACTCAACAGCCCCGCGATAACAGTTAATTGAGCCTGCCGATTCACGGCCGAGACGGGGAGTAGTAGTAGCAGTAGTAAGTGGTTCATGAAGGAAAGGGCATCTACTTTCGGTCTGCCTAATTGGCGACAAGGCGCAATGCCTTGTAGGGGTGGGGAAAGAAGAGTAAAAAAAAATGGTAGAAAGAGGAAGAAGACGGAGAACTCGCTGTACACGAGCGAAGAGGGGAGAAGAGATAGAAGAGACGGGGGACACGGTCGAAGGAGTCCGAGGACGGGGCAACGATCGGCAAGAGCTACACAGCGTCAGGAGATAGCGAACGGCGGGCCGATCGGCAAGAGCTGCGCTGGGGTCAGAAATCGCAGACGACGCAACCGTTTGGCCTGAAATCCACCGTGCAAAAACAAGCACGCACATGAGGATGAGTGAATGACCAAGTTCATGCAACACGTCACTCCTCATCTATGGAGGCACTTGTAATCACTAAACTGATAAACTCATAACCTCTTTGAGTTAACATAGAAAAGCGACGAATTTTGCGGTGTGGTATTCAAGACTGCATGCCGAATCGAAGAGCAGCTCAAAAGTACTTCTTGCGCGTCATCATACTTATGGGCTATTCAACAATTCAGCATACCGTTAAAAAAAGCTAACGAGAAAAAAAAAACGATTTTTATTGTATTAGTAAATTACTTGCCGAAATCACCACGTGTTCTGCGAGAAGACGCTTGGTATAGCGAGAAAACACGCGAAGAGGGAGCGTGAGTGGCGACACCACCTTGAAATTCTCGCACCAAGCACCGTGACGTCACACATTTTTTAACGGCGTCCGCCTACGTTGTTCCTAATCTCAAGGAATTACATTGCCCTCTGCGTGAGGCCAGACACATAGCACGCCAGATTTTGGAAAATTTTGCTCAGCCAATGTCGCCAAAATGAGAAAAACGCACCTCGCCATCAATGACGCAATAGACGGAGATGTCGGCGCGAAATTTAAAAATAAAGCTATGAGAGCGATTTTATCGCTTGGTAATAGAAATATGATGAATTACATATTTCAATATTATGATTAGAGTTTTTAGAGAATAATTTATTGATTTAAGACGATTCACGTTTCCGCTTAATTGTTCTTTTAACGTATATGAAGTGCTGGTATAAGTAAAGCGTCCCTGCAGTATATGGAAATGCATTTCACATATACATAACAAATGTGCGGAAAAGCAAATATTTGAACTGCATCCCCCCCCCATTTTTTTAGATTCATACAACAATATCACGAGTTGGGGAGCAACCAAGGTTATTTGAAACAGAGTTCCTATTATTAGTATCCATTATATGGAATATCGTCCACATCCACTACACGACAATGTGGCTGAAGTTACAGAGCATGTAGGACTGTTTGAACTCGTCGCAGGGGTTAAGGAAGGAACTTCGAGTTCTCGCCCCCCCCCCCCCAATTGCGACGCGTCTCATAATCATACCATGCGCTTGGTATACGCAAGACCCGATAATTTTGATATGCGAGACCCACTCGGTACGCAAGACCCGATAACATCATCCAGTTAATCAAGAGCGCTTTTTATTTTACGTGCTATGACGCAAGAACTTGTAAGACTTGGCGCACGACGATTGAAATCGAGAAGAATCAAGAAAGATCCTCTTGGTTCTTCTCAATCTTAACCGTGGGCCGAGTATCAAGTAACGACGCACCCACTGGCCCAACATGGCGTACTTCATTTTATAAAGGTATCGAAACGGTGCATCGTATGATACACTGAGAACATACACGTATCACGAAATCGGACGCAGGGTTATTTCCGACGTAATTGCGAAGCGTGGTTACATATTTCAGTTAACTGCACGTATTGTTACGTTTGGTTAAAATGCAATAACGAACAAAAACGAAGCACACAGAAATTCATTTTCCATATTTCTTCGCCTGTACGTGGAACGCAATCGCGTTCAGGTATAGATACTCACAAAACGAGGTTTCACTCGTAGCTGAAACCACGGAGCTCAACCCAAGTTAATAGAGAGTTTTAATACTACGAAATGGTGCTACGTACGCATCACGCAAGCGCCTTGCGTTACGTGGCGTCGTTTGCCACTAATCGGCTTTTAGTACGCCGTACTACCCGCGTACGTAACGAGCGTGAAGCGTGTTGCGTCATCTCGTAGATCAAAATAGAAGCACGTGTTGTTGACAGCCAATGTGAGCCAATGCAAGTGTTATAGCCAGATTATGGCCATATTTTAAACCACAGAGCCGGTCGGTGCTTGCCTTCGATGCCGCCATTTTGCAAAACGAAGTCTCGCGCTGTCGCGAACTTGTTCGAGAGCGGCGCGATCAGCTCATACGTACGCACGCACGCATCTCATGCGTGCGTACGTAGCGGCTGCGTACGTAACGCGATACGTGCGCGTTGCGGTCTGCGCACTGCGCAGAACGTGGCGTCCTTACGTACGCAACGCCGCCACGTACGCAGCGTACGCAGTACTAAAACTCTCTAATTACGTGCGCGCGATACAGCCAGCCAACATCACGGCTGTCCTGTGTTGCCCCGCGATGACTGGGATTCGCCGCACCACATCATCACAGGAAGAGAGGGCGAGGCTGTGTGTGTGTGTCTCTTTAGCGGCAATCGACAGGAAAACGTTTAACTTCGCTGCATGCATATCGCTTCTCTTGCTCTCTTCTTTACGCTAGTAGGAGCGGAGGCAGCGAGCGTATACTGCTTCCATACAAACTGCAAGGCCCAAGAGCGCGAAGAACACGGCCACACACACTGGAGAAGGCGTCCTGCAATCGCCTATATCGACGGCTCGCACAGGTATATTCGGGCGTCGCCCCACGGCACTGGAGGAAGAGCGGCAAGAAGGCGACCGTCCGTGACGAAATTATTCGGGCTTCTTTCTCGGCCTGCCGCCGCGTATACTCGCAAAAGAGCCCCTCGCACAGCCAAGTCGAGAGCTCCCTCTCTTCACATCGCGCCTTCGGACGGCGGCGAGTAGTAGCGTACGTGTGTTTTGTGCATGCGCCGCTGCCTGGCGGTGGAGCAACTGAAGCGTGGAACATTTCCGCGCAGCGAGGCCACTTTCGGCGGTCGGCTGGCCGTTTATGTACGTACGCGATAAACGACTCCGCGGCGAAAGCGCGTTCAGTGAATGGAGGCGATTCACGACAACCGCCCGAAAACAGACAAGAATGGCGACATAACGGAGGCACACCCACGCACGCGGAGCGAAGAGGGTATAAACACTTAGCGGTACGCATATATTTGTCTATGCGAATGGCTGAGGCATGCCCCGCCGCGGTGGTCTAGTGGCTAAGGTACTCGTCTACTGACCCGCAGGTCGCGGGTTCGAATCCCGGCTGCGGCGGCTGCATTTCCGATGATGGAGGCGGAAATGTTGTAGGCCCGTGTGCTCAGATTTGGGCGCACGTTAAAGAACCCCAGGGGGCCGAAATTTCCGGAGCCCTCCACTACGGCGTCTCTCATAATCATATGGTGGTTTTGGGACGTTAAACCCCACATATCAATCAAACGCTGATGCCGTTCATTCAGAAAGAGAATCATGGGTGATCCGAAAACTAGGATTTCGCCGAAACGTTATTTTCCCAGCTTCATATCACCTTTGTATCTCGCTAATTCATTGTACACATTACGTTATACATGAACTATTCTTTATAAAACATAAATTCAGCAGTGCCCGCCCTATCGAGCAACTAGGCGCAAGGTAAGCTGCGCGTCTCCGTACCCGACAAACAAATTTTGTTTCTCTTCGCTGATTGATTGTTCGATTGATCGGTTGATTTAAATAACTTTATTGTAAAATAACTGCATTGTTCCTTTTCTTCATCGCGTTGCGAAATGGTCCCTCCTAACTGTCTCATTTTTTCATGCGCGGAATCGGACCCCTGCCAACGTGCTTAACAGCGCTACACTGCAATAGCTATACAGGCTACAACGACGATCATGCGTTTACGTCCAAGCAACGAAGAAACGTGGCTACATCTAGCGACAAGACAACGCAATAACAGACCAGATTTTCCACATCGAAAACGGCCGATCACCGTCAACCCCACGATTGTGAGAGCACCAGCTATTGGAAAACGGCGCATAAAAATAAGAAAACAGAAATATACGCTATAAGAAATACGCATGTCACCAGTGCACCTTTGAAGGCCGCATTTCAGTAGTTCGCTGGCGATGGTTTTTTTCCGCGTACGACGCCGCCGACGATATCTGAGCTATAAAATAAAAGCCTCGATGAATAAGATAACTTGCAAAGGCTTATATAGGTGCACCGTCGTGTTTATATGGGATGCGGTCGCAACGAATATCAAAGAAAGCAAGAGGTAGCAAGTAACGCACTTGGAACGTCTTAAACAGTCAAAGGCTGTTCGTATAAACCGATCGTTCGCTACAAGCGAGATCTCTATACGTACAGGCTCGACCGCCAGGGGGGCTGCCACGGATAGAAAATCGGTACACCCTCTCTTTAGCAGCAACACTGGGCGATAGAGGGAAGCAGAGGACGCGGAAGTGGGGAAGAAGGTGACGTCGGATGTTGTCGGCCTCGCGACACGTCAAATTCGTTGCCACCGTTCTCCTCCCCCTTCCATCTGCGATCGAGCGTGACATCGTGTGTGTGTGTGACCGGAAAGTTCCTCCACGGATGCCACGCACGTATACAGGGCCTCGTTACGTCCAACTCTCGCTGTTTTACACGTTCCACCTCTTTAGAGACGCGCAGCGAGTATATACATACGATAAAATGCCGAGCAAGCGCCCCCCCTTTCCACTTTTGAGAGAATTGAAATAAACGCCAACGCATTGTTGCTAACAGCGCGAAAACACGCAGACTAGAAGTGGACACGGAACGGCGCTGTTCCACGTCCACTTTCTAGTCGCGCTGTTAGCCACAAAGAATCTGCACCGACTCGTCCAGTTTCCCATCTCAAGTGCCTCACCAAGAAAGCCCCCCCCCCCCCCCCCCACCCGAGGCGGAGGACAGCAGCGCAGTTTTGGTGACACTTGTGAAAATGAGCGACTGCAGGTGCATGACCACTCTATACACTCGATTGATTGATCTGTGGGGTTTAACGTCCCAAAACCACCATTTGATTATGAGAGACGCCGTAGTGGAGGGCTCCGGAAATTTTGACCACCTGGGGTTCTTTAACGTGCACCCAAATCTGAGTACACGGGCCTACAACATTTCCGCCTCCATCGGAAATGCAGCCGCCCCAGCCGGGAATCGAACCCGCGACCTGCGGGTCAGCAGCCGAGTACCTTAGCCACTAGACCACCGCGGCGGGGCCACTCTATACACGCGGTTTCTTATCTCCGGTGCGAAGCTTTAGAAGCTGCGCAAGATGATCGATCAGCAAAGTGTGCAAGTACGCGCGTCTTTCGTTTGAATTTAGTCGTCGTAAACGTGGCCCCAGCGATCGACTCCAGCTGCGCCCCGCCGGAACTGATCGCGGGGGTCACGATAGTAACGATACGAAACCAAATGGACAACAAACGGTGCAGAACAAAGCTGACGTTGTTAATTTGGGAAGCACGAAGCTTCTTCATTCATTACTCCACTCTAAAAATGAAAGAAGAATCACGTTTCGGGTGGTGAAATCGTCGAACAATATCTCTTGGTGCGAACGCATCTGCTGCCAAAATTTTTTTTTGCTTAGTTTTACGACGTTACACCGGATGCATTTTCTGAGCATAGTCTGAGCGAAACGTGTCAGCCTGTGTGCATACACGCTCAAAACCTTTCGTGATTTTTAAGTATACATTAGCCTGAGCGACATGCCGCGAAAATAAAGAAAGATGCAGAGGATCGAGGCGTGCTGTTGTTCTTGTGAATCCGTGTCTCGTAATAACAGCTGCGTCGCGCCAGAGTTGTGGACTCTGGTCGTACCCCGCCGGAACTAAATATAGCCCGAATTTCCCGCTCTTTCGTCCCCTCTGCGCCATGCAAATCGCATTCACTCCAAAAAGACGCCGTCTACGCCCGGATTCTCTCTCTCCATATAAGCGGCCTTCTCCCATCGCCTGTTCCGTTTAGAAAAGAGTAGTGCATTACCGCAAGTCCTTGAAGAAGCTGCGCAACTGATCGGATGTCTAGTCCAAGTTCCCGCGAAATCGCCTTTCCTCGATCTCGTCCTCACTCCAGCTATAAAGTTCGTTAAAGAACGCCAGAAGGTTAAAATTTTCGGAGGCACACGCTATCGACGAGATTATTTCTACTCTCGCACCCACGTTAAGAATACGCGTTCATAATCTTGGGCCCAGCTATCATCAGTTGGTGCGGCCAGCGCTATAGGGGTTGCTGAATCGGTTACGTCATACCTGGTGACTATAGTGCACACTCCCAGCCAGTGCAGCCGGCATGCGATAAGGACAGGCCGAGCGCTATTCTGGTCGTCCGTTACATGTAGTCAGAAGCCACCCCCCTTCCCCCTCACATACAGCTGTACGTTGCAAGCGATGAAAATTTTGGTCTATATGGCGCGTCTCCAAATCATATTGTGGTTTATGACACGTAAAAACCCAGATATTACTATAATCAGTTGGTGCGGCCAACGCTAGGGGCTGCTGAATCGGTTACGTCATAACTGGTGACTAGTCAACACTCCCAGCAAGTGCAGCCGGCATGCGATAAGGACAGGCCGAGCGTTATCCTGGTCATCCGCTACATGTGATCAGAAGCCACCTGCGCCCCCCCCCCCCCCAAAACTCATATACAGCTGTATGTTGCAAGCGATGAAAATCTTGGTCTACATGGCGCGTCTCCTAATCACCTTGTGGTTTATGACACGTAAAATCCCAGGTATTACTATTATCACACCTGTTAGTTCACGTGTCTGCGTCATGCCCGTGTATGCGTAAGGTGCGCAGTAGGACGTCAGTACTCGAAACCGTTTCTTCGAGCGATTTGTACGGCGCGAGGAGGACGAGAGTGCTATACGCAGCGCACTCGCCGACGGTAGCTTCGCCGGTGGCGGCCGTACCCTTGTTTTCCGGCGGCGTTATTTATGGGACCCCCCTGGGTGGGGGGGACCCCGGCTCGTCACGCTGCCAACTCGGAGGAGAGAGTGAAATAAGGCCGCAACGCGGAGGAATCGCCGTCGACAGAGATGTCGTTGAGGGCCCACGACAGGCAGCCCTCTCTCTCACTCACTCGCACGCCTCCTCCTCTCCCTTTGACGCCACGGCTGCCTTTTCTATTTGCCCGTTCCTTTCAAACGTCACAGCAGCGCGCGCCGTGCACGGACGGACGGGTGCCGACAAGATACGTTTGCGTGTATTACACGGAGGAAGGTGAGAGTGCAGTCTACCCCCTCCCTGCCCCCAGGTTTTTATGGTCTTTAGCGCATATAGGAACTTTGTGTGGACCAGGACAAAAACAAACGCTCGGAGTGAGGTGTAGATATGTATACATGTGCATACGAGCGTGAACGCACCCCCACAACAAGACGGACGCTTGAAATTTGTTAAGAGCACACCGTGGTTATGAGAGGCGCCAGTAAATGGGCCGAGGGGAAAAATGGGGGAGGGTGGGGATGTTCGAAACTATTGCTGTATCTATTCTAGCCACGGGGAATGGACGTTGCCTGTGAGAAAATTGACTAGATTAAAAGCCGCGTTGGTTCATGTTGTGTGCTTGCCCGAATAAAAACAATGGAAAAACCACGCTTTTGCACAATATGATTAGCTATCTACCGTATTGAACAGGCGGAATATCAAATAACTAGCAACGAACTTGCAAAAGCAAAGTTCATACGCTCATTCATTGCATTAATTTCAATTGTAATCAGTCGATAAACCCTCGGAAAGTGTCGGCCACTCGAAACACGCAGACAGCACTGACTTGGCCAGGTAAATTGAGAAGGTTTGAACCCTCGTTCAAACCCCCCCCCCCCTTTTCATCCCCGAAAATTCTGCACGCGTCTTGCTTGCATTTTGCATGTGTTTTTGCGTAACGCACACATAACAAACGTGCATGCAAGCACAACACTAACACTCGTCGGTTAATTCATCTTGACACAGAAACGACACAGCTACAGGCTAATTATTTGAAAATGTTTCATGGGATGTGACTGTTGTTTTATTCATTAAATGATGTGAAACATTACACAGTTTCACCTGAATAGTGTAATAAGTGTACGCAAGTTTATTTGTATGTATTTATGTAACCACTGTTTTGTTGTATTATAATTACTTAACATCTTTCTCTACAGTTGCTGCATATTTGATTGCTCTCGAAATTTTTATATATATTGCAGTTACTTTTTGCTGCCCTCCAGCTATACGCTTTCATATGATATCAGCATTATTGTAAATAAAATAAATCAATAAATACATAAAAAAAGTTTACCTTCCTCGTCCCCCTGCTCCCGAACTAAAAAAAAAATCATTTCTTGTTATGTACCCGCCAGAAAGAAAAAAGATCTTGCATGCAATATTTGGCGGCTCAGGCCTGCCTGTCGTCACTGATCACGGGCAAGCGAAATAATTGAAGAGCGTGAGCCTAGGTGACAGCACCGCAGCTGCAGCACAGCGAGAATCCGATATCTCGAATTTCTCGCGAAGAGTCGCATCACTCACTTTTCCACCTATCGCCGCAATACACATACTTTCACTAAAGACGAATGAAGCTCGTTCAAGACGCGTCTGACGCGCCGCTCGAAACGCGAATGAGCGAGAAAAAATCGCGTAGTGACGTTCACCGTTATTTCGGGCAGCGTGATCGATATACAACAGCTGCATTTTAGCGGTACCTAAACGGAGCAGAAACCTGGAGGCTCACAAAGAGAGTTCCAATAAAATTGAGGACGACTGAGCTATAGGAATGGAAAGGAAAATGATAGGCGTGTATCCGGAGGAGACGAGAATAGAGCCAACAGACGCACCAAAACAAGCGGCGCCGCATGCATTGGCCAAGTTTGGGAAGAGCGAATCGCCGGCTTTCGCGAACTTCCGCGTACGATGAACGTCTATGGGATTCACAAAGGCACTGACGAATTCAGTACGCACGTGAAAACAAGGCGAGTTCAACTTCAAAGGTCATGCGATGACATTTAACAAACATATAGGTGGCTACAAGAAAGATCGCGAAGCTGATATGTGTGCCGACTGCGGCCTATAATCGAAAGCGCGAGTTGCCACATTTTCCAGTTCAACTTCGTATATCGTAACAACGAAATGTAATTTATCGTGTCACGAACGGTATACGGTTTATTTACCTGTGCACGAAACATTCAAAGTGGTTAGCTTTCGTTTCTTTCTTGCTAACTCGTTAGCACTGAGGCTATAGCACCGCCAAACAAGGGAGCGTTTGCCTATAAACCGGATGGATGGATGGATATGGCTGTACCTTTAGATCGGGCGGTGGCTAGCGCCACCAAGCCGTAATACTTAATGAACCCAAAACTATATTTATTTTTTTTCTTAAAAAGTCAGTTTGAGGATTCGTACTTTGCAGTAACGAGTTTCATTTTCACTCGTACCTTGACTTTAGCCACCAATCAGATAACCTCCTTCTAGTTAACCTTTTCGAAAAAGGGCGCCCCTAGCGCCGCGGACGCGAACTACAGTATGCCGCCATTGTGAGGGCACCGCAGCAGACGACGCAAACTGTGCGTCCCAGCAACGCTGATGCGCGTTTCTTGCAGCGCACACAGACACCTCTTGCGTTCCTGCAAAACGCGGACCGCGTCGGGAGGGCACAAGTGGCGGCTAAACTCCGTTTCATACATCAGGTGCAACGCTGTGAAGGCTAGGCAAGTAGTCCGTAAAGAAAACACGAGGTGTTGCTCCGCGCTGTTTCGTAGCCGAGTGGTCTGACGCGTCGCTCCGGAGAGTTCACCGTAGTTTTGAAGTGCATGGGTTGCATTTTTGCCATTTTTTGTTCCATTTTTGAAGTGCATGGGTTCCAAAGTGCCATTTTTTCGAAGCTGCCACAACAAGTAAAAAAAAACGGCGGCGCGGGTCGCGCGGAGAGCGAAAACCTGATACGAAAGCGACAAACATAAATTACCAACTCGTATATTTGGATTGTTTATCCGACAACACAGGCGTTTGTTTTTTAACCTGATGACAAATATGTATGCTTAGAAGTTTCCCGAGAAGCATTTATTGATTCTCGTACACCCCAAGCGCCGCACTACTTTTTGGTCGCGGCAGTACACAGCGCAAACAAGAGCGCTAGCTTTGACAGCGTTGCACATGATGTATGAAACGGAGTATAGGTGGCGTTAGTCACATCCCGATCTTTTTTTTTTTTTTTAAGGTACAGCCACATCAATCCATCCATCTATACTGACCCTCCTCGAGAGGACGCTCGTATACCTAAGGGCTATTGCGAATACATTTGAGAGAGAGCTGACCTTAAGCTGGGAATTTCTAAGAAACGTGCCAGTATGAGTTCGGTAGAGACCTCACTGTGTACGTCATACAGTCGACAGTCACATAGTCGTGCTTTACGTAGGCGACGCCGGTATACACCGCGCCGCGATTAAGCCAGGACCGCGGGCTGTGAACTCGATCGCGTCCTCGGGCGGTCTCGGTTCACTCCACCGTATATATACGGCCCGCCTTTCACAGAAGGTGTGGCGACGCGGTCGTCGCTGCAGGTCGTTCTGCTCTTGAGCACGAGGTCGCCGGTTCGCGAGGCGGCGGTCACTTTGCCGGTCGCGTGGCTAGCGACATGCGACGCGAAAGGTGTCTCGTCAGCGCATAGAGAAATCGCAGCAAAAAAATAGATAAATAAACATGTAAGTATACAAATAAATAAGAAAATACCAAAAAAGAAACCTCACAGCGTCGCACTCAACACCGAACACTTAACGTGACGCGCCTCATCCACACGTGCGCGTCGCAGCGCGTCAGCGCGTTTGTGTAGATTCAGCCCTCTCCCTCCACAGGAAGAGTGCGCGACGCCCAGCCCACGCGCAGCGCGCTGACGCGGTGCAACGCGTACGTGTGGGTAGGGCCTTAGAAGCTTGCACTTGCGATGGGAGAGCGCCACAGCCAACCGGGAAACCAGGGCGGTGAAGCTCAACGCCGACTAAATTTCAAGGCCGAAAGGTTGCCGCAGTGACGTCAGAGGTTGGGGGCCCAGTTGCCCAACTGAGCATGCTCAGTAAGACTTTTTTTTCCACATCTTTTATTCGGCCCAATCTAGCCGCAGCAGCTGCGAGAGCGGGAGCGTTGGTTCTCCTTAAACGTGAACGAAACACAGGCTTTCCGACGCGTTCGCGGCGTAACTGCGCCCCCATCCCTCTGACGTCACTGCGGCAGCCTTTCGGCCTTGAAATTTAGTCGGCGTTGGTGAAGCTGCGTGGTGGTGAAGTGTCATGGTTATTTTGTTTTTCCTGCTGGAAAACAGCTTTGTTTACATTTAAACATCTTGGGGTGACTTCACATGACCAAAAACGTCGCGTCTAACGTCACCGACACAGCAGCACAGGAACGTCGCAGTCGACCTTGGCTCTGGCGGTGCTGACCAAACAACGTGAACCGCGAAGCGACAAGGCGTAAGTTACTGCAAGAGTCGTACCAGTGACACGGGTCAACTATAGTGACACTAGCAGAATAGCGACACTGGTGCAACGTCAGGCAGAACTTCTCTCCTTCGTTCTAACTCCAAGTCTGTGGTGTGACTCCTAAAACCCGCAAGAGGGAGCAGGTGGAAGCCCGAGCCGACTTTTTTGGCAAGCGGACTCGTCTGGCTAGAACTGGTCAAAAAATAATTCACTCATGGCGTTTCTCGAGCGGTCCACGTGACCCTTAGCAGCTGAGGTGCAAAGAATTAGGCTCTCTTTCTCCTTTTTGGCTAACTTCTCACAGCTACATCTCTCTCGAAGAGGAAGCCGCAAAACGATATGGCAGCCAATAGAAGCCACAAATGTCAGCGACTGCGGGAAACAATAGAGAGGAAGAGCGTGTACATACAGAGTGATGATTTGCTGCCTTCCCGACCACTTTGAATACCGAAGCCCATCAATCTCAATCAAGGGGACGAAAAACTGCTCCGCATGCACGCACGCGAGCTAATACTGCAGCGTCAAGAAGAAGCTGCTGCCGCCAAAACCGGCTCTCACGAAAGAAAGAAAGAAAGAAAGAAAAGAAAAAGAAAGAAAGAAAGAAAGAAAGAAAGGAAGAAAGAAAGAAATAAAGAAGGCAGGAAAAAAGAAGAAAGAAAGAAAGAAAGAAAGAAAGAAAGAAAGAAAGAAAGAAAGAAAGAAAGTCGAACAAAGATGCGCTCAAGTTCGCTTGTTTTCCTAAAGTACGCGAAGTTAAAAGAGAGAGAAGAAGAGAACCACATGCAGTGCGCGAATTCGGATGTGCGGTTTAGCCTTCCCTGTCCCGCCACATTTGTTGTACGCCAGTAGCCAACCGTGCGAAAGAAACGAATAAACGAAAGAAATAAAAGAAGAGAGGAATCGCAGAGTAAATTCCTATATACGCCCGCAGCTCATCGAGCTTGCACTTGCACAGCAGGCGCAGAGGAGAACCGCGGGACGGCATCTTAGTGTTTGCACTGCACCCGTTAAAAAACGTACACGTGTTCGTTATTTGCCGCGAAAAGTCAGAAGCCGCCCGTGGAGTCCGTCCCGAGCGAGATCCGACAGGAAGACAGCGGTAAACGCGCATACGCACAAACACGGAGAAGGGGGATAAACAACAAGAGGGAAGGCAGGGAGGTTAACCAGGCACATGCCCGGTTTGCTACCCTACGCTGGGGGAATAGGAAGGGGGCATAAAGATGAGAGAGAGAGAGAGGAAAGAGAGGAGAAAGAGAGAGAGAGAAAGGAGGATTGTCAGTCAATCGGCTGGCGCGTATGCAGCGGTGGCACTACACAAAAGTTAAAGGTGGTCACATAGGCCTGTAGACCTCAAAAAGCACGGAGAAGAAGAAGAAGAAGAAGAAGAAGAAGAAGAAGAAGAAGAAGAAGAAGAAGAAGAAGAAGAAGAAGAAGAGGGGGAGGAGGAGAAGGAGGAAAACCGCAGTTCTGGTGGGTTCCTGGAAAAAAAAATCCCCTTTGAGAGAAGCAATCCCGAGTGCCGATTTCGGCGAATTATCCATCATATATCGCTTTCGCTTGTTTTCTTTGATGTTCAATAAAACGAAACCAAACATTCGCTGCACTGACATAGAATGAAAACGTTGTTGTGATGGTAAAGTATGCACTAGATTCTAGACAACAGAAAAATTAAAGCACTTGTCCCTTTTTGACAATGCACGGCACTTCGCAAGCTTCTAGTCTTGCATTTTCTTCCCTCCTCAGACGCTTCTAAGTGAGAATAAAATTGATAGGAACATTTCGGTTACATTTTTTTTCTACTACACCGTATTTTGTTGTTTTAAATACTTCAGCCACTTTTACTTTTTATTATTATGCTGTATTAAATAGCAGATGCCATCGAAGCATCCGTTCCTGATAACAATCCGTAGGAACACTTGAACAAATTTGTTGGGAACTAGAAGTCCCCCCTCTCTATCTCTCCGTGCGTGCTTGCATGCGTGCGCGCGTCTCTCTCTCTCTCTCTCTCTCTCTCTGTGTGTGTCTATCTTGATTGATTGATTGATTGATATGTGGGGTTTAACGTCCCAAAACCACTATATGATTATGAGAGACGCCGTAGTGGAGGGCTCCGGAAATTTAGACCACCTGGGGTTCTTTAACGTGCACCCAAATCTGAGCACACGGGCCTACAACATTTCCGCCTCCATCGGAAATGCAGCCGCCGCAGCCGGGATTCGAACCCGCGACCTGCGGGTTAGCAGCCGAGTACCTTAGGCACTAGACCACCGCGGCGGGGCGTGTGTCTATCTTGAGTTTTACAAAAACTTTCAAACTGTTTTATAACAGTTTATCAGCGCGGTTACTGCACGAGTACATACAACAGTTATATAAAGTCAACCCATGAAAGGGCTTCGGATCGCACTGTATTAAAATGAACATAGGCCGTATTACTTAATACTACTTTACAATACCAAAAACGCCGTATTACTTAATAACTACTTTACAATATCAAAAATGCCTCATCTTAGTACCTCAGCATAGGAAGCAATAGACAGGTGGCGACACCACGTCGTAAGTTCCCGATGCAGCCGATTACGACGTAATCAGTTTCTGCTACGCCATCTTCTGGTGCCAGTAGTTAATATTTCTCATCGGTAAGGACGGGATGCACATTAGGCCAAAGTATTGGCTAACCACCTCTGACCATACGCAGAGTCACAGATGCAAATTATTTCCGAAAACAGTAACCACAGCCCAAATACGAAAATAAATAATGAAACAATCTTCGAACCCGTGACGTCACAGTTATTACGGTGACGTAGAAGTAAGTGCCACAGGCTCGCCTGTATGAACCCTAAATTAGAGGAACGCTGAAGTTTCTCCTGTAACAGCTCTATTCCGATAATATCTATTCTCGACCTATATATAACACAAAACTTAACGCTAACGGAGCTTTGATGAAATGGCCTTATTTTTTTTTTCCGCTATCCACGATGATTCATTCATCCGGTCAGGCGTCCCCTTAAGGACAGTGCTTAAACCACAACCCCAGCTAGTATTCGCAGGTACTTAAGAAGAAATAAAAATACACAGCACTTGTGACGTTCGCAGTCTGCTCGGAACCGATGCCGATGGAATGGCATTCCATCCTCTAGTATGTTTCTTTCTTTTTTCTTTTTTTAGGCCTAACGCATTATGGGACCTTAGCCACGAGTAGATGCATTTCAGAAGTGACTGCTCTTATCATCTTCATCGTTTAATAAGGCAAAGGGCACACACTTCAAACCCCTCACGCTGCATTTTTTTTTTCGTTCACGTAGAGCGAAAAGAACTTTTTTTTTTTAGACGGTAGCCTCGCAGGCTCTGGATGCTCAAGAAAAAAAAAAAACTGAGAAATGAATGTGAGACGTCTGCTTTAGGTACCAGCTGCGACGTGCGACGGAGACTAATTGGCGAGTTCGGAACGTGTAAAAAACAAAATGCACGAGCAAGAAACCAAAGAAAGAAAGTGTGAGAGAAAAAAATAAAGAAAGCCATTCGAAAGAGCGTTCGCGAGATCACCAAAACACTCCTACCGCACAGCTGGCGCTGCGCCGCCTCTGTGCGGTAGGAAACGCGTTCATTCTTTTAGTACCTCTAGATAATCATAATGACGATACTCATGCGTGTTATCATAATCCTGTCGCTGCCGTCATCCTCATAACCATACGATTCGTCAACTTCTTTTCCGGCTTCATCAAGATCATCGCTTCGTTAATAATTGCAGCTACTTCTTCCATAGATCAATCGCGAGTTCGCCACAATCGGCATCCTCAATCATCGCAACTCGTTTATCAGCTTCATCGAAATCACCAAGTTCTTGATCGTCATCGCGTCGCTGGCCACGCGCGAGTGTGCCCAAAGGCATACTGCCACTCCAGCGAGCGTATCTATCTAGCCTGCGTATATACGACATGTATAGCAGACGATTACAGTAGTAGATCATTGCTTTTGCGAAATGCTGGAGGTGTATGTGCGTCACCATGTAACATTTAGTCACTGACGCATTATATGTCTGCTGCCGCCACCCCACAGAACGCAAGTAAATCTTAATCACTCTTGGTTTCATTAACAGCGGGCACATTGGAGCTCGTAGGTGCATAGAAAGAACAGACCCCGCCCAAACCGAAATGTTGAAACTTTACACGTGGATAGACTATTTGATGGGTGCGTTTGAGCGCCGTATTGAGCTTTTAATCTTTGTGCTTTGCATCTTCGACAAATAAACTAACAGTGTCACGATAGACGCATACGCACGAAAACAGTTGGGATGGTGCATAGAATGTTTCAAAGTCTTATTAATTTACGTCGCGAAACACACACACACACACACAAAAACAGGAAACCTCGGCTTAACAGTCCAATATGGCGGCGCCCAAATGTCTAACGCACAATACCTGTATACACATGCACACATACAAACACACACACGAACACACATGAAGGGTGACTGCAACCTTCCAATCAAAGCCTGAGTTAATCTCGTCCCGTTTAACTTATAAGTCTTCACGTAGTTAGCTGGCTTCGAGCTGTAGCGTTGCCAGCAAGACATGACAAGACAAGACAAGACAAGACGATTCGCTCAGTTTCCGTTCGGTGCAGTTGCAATTGATTGATTGATTTGTGGGGTTTAACGTCCCAAAACCACTTCTGATTATGAGAGACGCCGTAGTGGAGGGCTCCGGAAATTTTGACCACCTGGGGTTCTTTTACGTGCACCCAAATCTGAGTACACGGGCCTACAACATTTCCGCCTCCATCGGAAATGCAGCCGCCGCAGCCGGGAATCGAACCCGCGACCTGCGGGTCAGCAGCCGAGTACCATAGCCACTAGACCACCACGGCGGGGCGCAGTTGCAATTCGACCCGCGCAAACGATATAGAACTGCAGCGTTAGCTCGGTTCACATTGATAAGGTAACTAAGTTCCGCGATAACGAATACATCAATGAAAGAAAAAAAATTGGAAAGAAACGTCAAAAGAAGAATGCAAAAAAAAATATTGTTCTACTATACAAAGGCCCTCTTCTCCACTTTCAACAGACTTGGGCGAGGAGGACGTACTACGATTAGGTAGACGCGAGTGCGGAGTCAAAACAATACGTCATTCATTGTTGGACTGCCCCTGTATCTCCATTATGGAGGCATTGTCTCCCGAAATAAACAAACGCAGCACGACGAATGCCGCCACATCACGCTCCCATATATACGAACGCTATAAGTCATTGACCAATTGACACGGTGAGTTCCCCGAGCGTGTTAGCGATCTACGGCGCACGGCTGCTTAATCACATCGCGTCATTTTCGTCGCGCCAGTAGGAAGGAAAATAGAGGGAAAAGAAAGGCAGGGAGGTTAACCAGCCTATAGGCAGCCGGTTTGCTACCCTGCGCATGGGAGAGGGATGGGGGAGATGAAAGAGAGCAGAGAGGGAAGAGAGAGAAACAGCACGTTCGGCAGCACACGCGCGCACACTCAGTCATAGTCCAGTCTTGTCTTTCGAGGAGTGTGACATTGCTGTTACAGTCGCTTGTTCAAGTCGGTGGTTAAACAAGTGTTAAGGGGGGAGGCCGGGGAATTCGACATCGCTCTATCGTACGATCACATTTTTTTATATATATAAAGAATGAAACAGTCGAATTACTATCGAAGGGCACAGTCAACCCTCCGCGGTGTTCTATAGTGGTTACAATGCTCGACTATACTGACCCGCAAGTCGCGGGATCGAATCCCGGCCGCATTTTCGACGGAGGCGAAAATTTTTCAGCCCCATGTGCTCAGGTTTCGGTGCACGTTAAGTAAAACCCAGATGTTGAAACTTGCGGAGCGCTCCACTACGTCGTCTCTCATAATCATATGGTGGTTTTGGGATCCCACCAATTATTACTCTCAACGGCACACTACTCTTCTGCGCACAGTATACGATGAGACGGCAAGACGTCTGCTGGCAGAAACAAACCCTTGCATGCACATCTATAACACGAATTCGAGGTTGTAAGGTTGTAGTATACTGCGAAGAAGTTTAGTTAATCGACCGGAATCGCACCTTTGATGTCGATACACGTTATGCCGATGCACCTCACCGGTTTATACATTGCCTCCGTGATGAGACCACATTGGACCAAGCCACGATGGCATCTCGGGACGTCATCACCTGATGTTAGGTGACACGGCACTATGGCGTCACCACCATCACAATGACGTCACAAATTTAGGCGATCTGCAACGTTATTGTGACATATTTACCGTCATCGCGTGACGATTTTCCGCATCATGCATGCACTCGTTTATAACGCCAACGACGCAGGACGACGACAGTGAAATTTCGCGCTAGATGAATCATTTAAGAGTTTCGCATTGAAAACACTAAAAACAAACGACTATGCGTATGTGCACACGGCGAAGGGCTAAAAAGCAGTGACGAAATAATGTGCTGGACTCGTCAAACTTGACAAATGCAATCACTCATTCTGTGCAGCGGTAATCAGCTGGCTTCCAAATTCGAAGAGTATAAGAGCTAACAAGTTATGAGCGCCTATTTTCAATTCGACACGACACTACACAAATTCACAGGTATGCGATTCACGTTTGACCGATTCGCGGGGTTTTAACGTCCCAAAGCGACTGCACGTTATGAGGCACACCGTGGTGGAGGGCTCTGCAGGAAATTTAGACCACAGTGTTCCCCATTTTTACTATAGGTGTAACTGTGGCGCTGCGACCCTTCAAGGGGGGCCCCAACACTCTTTCAGCACCGTCGTAAAACATTATCGATCGGTAGTCTAGGGCTCCTGAGAACGCGTGAGCAAGACATCACAGCGCAGCACGCGGCCTGTAATTTACAATCAATTCGCAAAGTAGGCTATAAATCGTTCCTTCTTCTCTATACAAATGACGTCATAGACACGAACGACTACGTCATATACCCGAATTCACGGCCACTGCATGGCTGACTTGGAATCGTGAGCTACAACGTTACTGCGGCCACCGCGGGAGGTCGCCACGTGTCTCCACGCCCTATCGCGATCACACTGAAAAAAAAAAAAAAAGCCGCGTGTTGAAAAAAAAAACTGCACCTAATGTCCTGACGAGTGCATGACATCACTTCTTTCCCTCCCGCCATCCTTCTCTGCTCATTTCCATCGCGTTCATCGGGCTGAGAGCAATTACAGCGTGCGACAAATCTCTGCAACTCCGCTCGTACTTGGGGGATTCTGACAGCTTCAGTTCGTGAGGCAATATATCACTCCGACGAAGCAATTGGATGCTTTCTTGGAAAAGTGTTGCTGCGCCCCAGTCGGTCACTATAGAAAAAAAAATGGGTAGTATACGCGGATTTGCCTATTCGTGTTTTCGGCTTAGAACGCACATTTGCTTTTGTTTATCGTTGTGTTTTGACTTGTTTCGTACAAAAGATCGTTTAGCGCATGGCATGAGCCGATTTAAATTGGTGATACCGAAAAAGAATCAAAGTGGTAAAGTGGGACGGCTGAACTAAACTGCTGAACATCGTCTCGCAACAAAGCTGCTCCAGGACACACGGAGCCACATAAAGACAAAAGGGAAAAAAAAATTAGCCAGATCTTTTTACAAAGTCCATGCAGCCAAATCCGTCATTCCAATGCTGGTAGAAGCGCCATTCGTTACAGTTTCCATAGACACTAGCGCCAGATTTTCTGTAGTGTCCAGTTCTGAAACTCGACGACTTCGGCCACGTGGGGCTCTTTAATATGCGCTGACGTCACACAATACACATGCGTCTGCAGCGTTTCGCCTCCGTCGGCATGCGACCACCGCGGCCGAAGCCGCGTCTTTCGGCTCAAGAGCCAAGCGCAGTCAATCCAAGGAAGCGTTAACAACTACAGATAGTGCATATTGACGCGTGTCTACATGTGCACGAAAACGAGGATGGGGGACTTAGCGGACAGCCGGTAGTAGACCTGTGGCTTCACTCGAGAACGAAGAAGGCGATCCTGCGGCTCAGCCGATGAGGAAACGCTGCTTTAGGGCACCTGTTGCGGGCTTGCGTTGGTTCAGGTGAGCGGCGCCTGGGGCGGGTTCCGGCGATGGAGTGGCGATGGACTGTAATAGATGCTATATACAGCTTTCAAAGTTCAAAGCCTATGACATTCGCGACTTAAAATGTCGTTCGTCTCGAATGTTTCTGTAATCGTTTTACAGGTATACACTCCATGTTTGATATAACGTTCTTTTTCTCATATAATCCGCACAATAAACACTCAAGATTTACTTAAACGTGGATGTGCAGGAATGCGCATTTTTTTCGTTTTTAGAGTTGAAGCTCCAGGGGTGCTAGTTCTATGCATGGGCAAGTTATATGCGAGAAAATGCGGCATATCGAAAGTCTATATAGGTTTAAGTAACAAGTACAGCAGGGGCGTAGCGAGATATGTTTTTCAGAGGAGGGAAGCAGGGGGGCGTTAGAACCTTCCTTACGTATACGTGTTAGTAGGTGTGCGTGTAAAATTTCGCGTCATAGGGACAGGTGAACCTGCCATAACCATGGATGCCTACAGCAATGAAGTCTATATATACGACCAGTGGACGACTCGAATTTATGTCTGTATAGCATTTAATACGAAACATGGTTTCGAAACACCGTGTCTGACGTCATCGGCATCATCGCGATGACGTCACACAAAGGAGGGCTAGAATCGTAAGGGTAGAAGGCAATGGGTACGACAAAGCCGCCTGTTCTAATATCACTGATAACTGTTGACCGCAGTGAACGTGCAGTGATGTCTTCTCGGGTGACCAGAGAGACGATCGTAACGTAATTCCGCCAGCACATGAACTCAAACTCTATTAACCCTTTGTTCTCCTTTGCATCTTCAAATAATTTCTTTGGCATGCTCACTTGGGCTTACAAAGGCGGGGATTTCATAAATTAATGTCGTAATAATTTACAGGGTTTTACGATCCAAACCGATATGATTATAAAGCACGCCGTAGCGGAGTACTCTGCAAATTTCGAGCACCTGGTGTTTTTTTTTGTTTTTTTAACGGTCACTGACACCCCACAGCGTTCGGCCCTCTATCATTTTGTCTCCGTCGAAATGCAGTCGCCGCGGCACGAATCGAACCTGCGACCTTCGGACCAGCTGCCGAGCGCCGTGATAACTGTATACCACTGCAGCAAAACGATTCCTTGCTGTCGACGACAATGTGCTTCGTTCTTCACCTATTTGTACGACTACGCCGCCAAAAAAAGGTTATGTTCGAACTTCGTAGCGGTATTTCTTGTGAACAGTGATTACATCACCGTGTAGTTCTTCGTTGTAGAACTATCATAATTTCTATGATTAACAACCGTGGGCTGAAATCGTCGGTATGCGGAACGAAAGTACAAGAAAGCCTGGTTACAGATGATGCACAAGTTCGCTTACGGTTCATTTATAGCCTAAAAAAAGTGAAAAGAAGAAATACAAAAGTGAAATACTAAACACCACCTTACGACTGTCTTTAAGCGTATATGCGAGTTGCAGACTCTCAGAAGGGACACGACGGAGATGTTGCGATCTCGATATTCAGTTCTCGCGCTTTTCACAAAGAACGGCGCAATTTGCTCATGCTCTAGTATACGCATTCGGTGTGTATATAGGCGTCGGAGATTTGAGTGACTTTAGCCAGTGTTCCGACCACGTGCTTGAGTGAGCGTGAAAATGGCTCCGCGCGAAATTATAAAGAGTACAGTTGTACCATCTTCGTCCCCGAGTCTCTCGTTTTCTTTTCTTCTTTTCACGATGAGCGTTTGACATTTAAAAGATCTGACGCCATCTCAGCAGTTTGACGCTGCTGCGAGCCATCGACGACTGCGATGAGGTGGTTGCGGTATGCAAACAGGTGCGCTATAAACTCGAATGCCGTGAACGAGTACACGAAGAAATGCCAAACATCAAAAGCGGGCGAAACGGCTGTTTTTCTTTCTTAGTATTTTTTCCACCTTCGGGGGTTTCGAAAACGGATCAAGTATTTAGACTTTGTCGTTACAACCAGTGTTCGCAGTCTTGTCTTTCGCGTAACGAAGCTGGCACTGAACGCTCTCGACAAAATAAATCGGCAGGTCACGGAGACCAAAGGATATCGTTCTCGAGCAGGACCTATAACGTGTTACCGCGTGCTCTACGCTCATATAGCTGCAGATCAATGTACAGTCACGAACAATATATCAGGATACACTGAAATCAGCTTTTGAATATGATACTGGCTAAACGCAGTTGACAGCCGCAAAAAGTGTTTATAACTCTAAATGCTCACGCGGAAAATCATCTCTTGCGTATCAATACGGTCACATTCATATCGTTACATTACAAGTAACCGATGATTACATAGGAGCCCTATATCATGCTCATGACTACGTATGTTTGTGTTCTCCTGCTGCTCTTGTCTCTGATGCCCGTCCCACCATTGCCACTGTACTGTAACGGTGTACCACACATCGTAATCACCACCCTCGAGGTCTATATATTAAGTCCCACGATTTATGTGTAAACCTTAAGGGTTTATACACGAAGTGGGTCTTGAAAGAGAAAAGAAGAGAAAAGTGAGCCCCGTTATTGTCTGCTTCATAAGCGACACCGCCACAGTAGCTCACAAGGGATGGGGGTGAGGAGGGATAAAAAGGATAGGAGTAAATATGTGGGAAAGCCGAAGAAGGAGAAGAGAAGAAGAGACGTGTGGTGGTAAGCCACAGCGAGCGAGGACAAACCGAGGGGATAGAAGAGATAGGAAAGATGGAGCACGGTCACTGGAGTCCGGGGACGGGGCGCACCTGCGAGAGCTCCTTTCGGCGTCGGTGGATGGCGTAGAACAAGTCCAGTAAATCAGAGCTGCACTGTCGTCGGAGGTGGAAGGTCGTCGGCGGCAGGAGATATACACAAAACGCGGGTATACACTACTCAAGCAAATCGTCGCCTCGGAGATTTCCTACACCAGTAACAGCGCCGAATCAGGAGGCTCTAACTATAGGAGATACTCGCCACACGTGTATCGATTTGAACGCGCGTTGATTGGTTGGACGAACAAACGCGGGTAATTAATGGACGAGCGAGCGTACACGTCACGCAAAGAGACACTATCGCGAAAGTGAGTCGGCGGGTATGCACGACTGCATGTAACGCATAAAATTTTACTACACCGCGCGACACGTGGAGGTATCGCCGATGACACTATACATAAGGCGGAAATGAGTGATACGGAAACGATTCGCATCATACCGCATTAAGATACGACAAACATAAAAAAATGAAAGAAATCGAGGCTCTCGTCGGGTCTTCGCGCACTTCGATACCCGCCATACTGCTAAAAAAAAAAAAAGTAGCGATGGGAGAGATTTGACAAGACGTAGGGAACGTTAAAGGTGACACCGGAGTCACGAACTGCGAAGAAAGAAAAAAAAAAGTAGCACCACCGGCCTTGGGACACTTTTTAGAGCGATTGGTATAGATACGTGATCATAAATATGCGATCGAACAAGGGTCTACGTCGTCAGACCTCTGTGCTCCTTCGAGGTAGCTGAACTGTGTGTGTGTACTCGGGTGCTTAACAGGTTCATGGGGCAGTGCGTTAAAAGCGCAGCTGCATTCGGACTGTTTTGCACGTAGTACATATAGGTTGGTGCTTCTGCCACGACACCGGCGCAGCTGCACATGAGCACACTCACACGTGAGTGGATAGCTCAAAGATCACGAGTGTGTGCGACGATGACGTAGTTTGATGGACGTCACATACATGGAGAGCAAGCGGCGGTGTTGGGTACTGCCACCATGCAGGAACAAGATGAACAGCCGTCGGTGCATGTACCCCGCAAGCGCCGTCAGTTAACGGGGGCAGGTGTCACTACGAACGGGTGCCGTTAGTGAACAGGTGCAGTTATAAGTAAACCGACAGGAGCCTTAGTGAAGGGAAATTGTTAGTAAAAGGCTACCTTGATGTGTGTCGTCAGCGAGTATAGGTGCCGTATACCATAGACTGAACGGGTGCCGTAATTGAAAAGGTCTCGTTAGTGAACCGGTATAGGACACGTCGTTTGGGAGCAGATGCCGTTATTGAACAGGCGTAATTAGCGAAGTGGCAGTAGGTGCCTCACATTGAAGAGCTGCTGTTTGTACAAGGCTGCCTTAACGAACGGCTGTCGTTAGTGAACAGGTGCCGCTATCGAATGAGTATACCGTTATTGAACAGGTTATGTATACTGAACAGGCTACGTATACATGTTTGAATCTGTGTGTTTCCAGTGAAGTGCATAATTTCGGCAATGAAACTTATTGGGTATGACGATTTCACGATAAGAAATTTCGGCGTGAATAGCAATTAAACCCACTTTGGCCGAAATTCGCAGTCACGTCTTTTCTCAGCGCTTGATTGTAAGCACGTAAAGAGAAGCGCCATCTGATTTCTAGCGATGCTTGTAAAGTTAACCCAATATAGCGACGTTCGGGAATCACTCGCATTAACAATGTTTCAGTGAATATTCGGCAGTTTCTAATGTACGTCGGCAACGAACTTTTAATCTACACATTGGAAGATGAACCTCGCAAAGAAATAAACCCTGCTAACCATGATCAGCTGAGAATTTTACGACGCTCAGAAACGCAGTGAATTCGAGAGAAGCATCTGAGCAACGGCTTTCTTTTGAAAGTGAAACCCCATGAAATGACCTTTTTTTACATCGACGAATCCGTGACGCGTTTACGCTATACGCGAACGCTTTTTTATATGTTCGAAGTATACGTCTTCCAAAAGTACGTCTTACAGGACCACGTGAAGACTCAACACGAGACTCCATATAAAGGGTGCATACGCATCCATGGAAATGGGTTTCGCGTGTATATAGCACGTAGAGGGCGTTTTGAGGCGCAACGAAATGTGCATAGGTCGCGCTCCTTAGTGAACATAACCTCTGATATCAGTGAACATAAGGTCGTAACGATAACGCAAACCATCTCTACCTGTTGAGAATAACGAAGACTCCATGCTCCCCAAGAAAGAAAGTTTCAACAGCGTAAAAATAGCCTTCACTACAGTGCTTCAATGAAACAGAGGGTTCTTCACAGAAGCTCACCCGAAGTTGCGTAACCTAACAACCAGGTGGCGCGGTGTGCTTCCGAGACGAATCTTCAGAGTGCATTTGAACAAGCGTGTACGGTCGTAAATGGTTTAGGACGGCACAGCGGAAACGGAAGGCACTCGCGTTTAGGGCCAAAGGGGTCACAAGACGAAGCTCAGAAAGTGAAACTTCAGAAGAAGAGGTCGTGGGAACCGGACATACCCTGTGAGACCCAATCGTACCGTTGTAAGTCGAAGATAAAGAGGAAAGTAAAGTGCGAATCAGCGTGACGTTGGCTGTGGGCGATGTACGGATTAGTGATCACGTAACCACGGTGAAACTGAGACCTAACAACCGATGAAAGAACAGAACAAATCTCCGAATTTTCGATTATTGTTATTAGCTTTCAGAATGTAGCCTATCCGTACGAGGTTCTCCACAAGGTGGTATGAAGACTGGTTTTGAAGCCTCGATGATCTATAGCTGTGAGCGCAATTAATTCTGTAACTATAGCAGCAACGAAATAAAAATAAAAAAGGCGCAAAGAAACAAAAGAAAAGAAAGCTATATAGACACGACGTGGCGCATAGCTCGTAAAGGAGATGAAGATTAAAAAAGAAAAGTCATCCGACAAGTTCGTAGCACAACGCTACCAAGGAAACCTGGGCTGATTTCTCGAAAGAAAGCTTCGTAAAGAATGTACAAACAATTTGTCATTGTTCGGCATTCGACGATCCATCCACCATCTCAGCTAACCAACAGGCTGGTGGATGGACGAAAATTTTGAGCGAAAAGCAAACTGCCGAGAATTTTCCGAGCGTCTCTTATGAGAGGCAGCAACACAGCTGACACGCTTGCATTCCCGATTTTTTGAACGAAGTACACCATAGAAAATGTGGCATGGGTGCAGTCACACGTTGCTACCTGCAGGTGCACTGTGCAGACAAATTATGAAACGCGGATGGCTAGTAAGTCACACCCCGTATACCGAGTCCATAGCCCCTCGTAGAGGTTTGGGGGGAGGCGAGACACCGTTATCGCCAACTCCGTCGACGCGCAGGTACGCAATACTGATCGCCGACCATCGGAGCCTCCTCCTTCGCACGGGGCACACACACGCACACACAGACACCAAAGAGGGGCGTAATCTCCTCGGCCAGAAGAAGCAGCACAGGAGCCGATCATGGGCGCGATCATCGGGGCTACATGAGTATACTCACCCAGCATCTTGCTCAGGTCGGCGTTGTGCAGGTCCGGGTTCTCGTCGGCGAGCCTTTTGCGTTCCCCTTTGGCCCACACCATGAAGGCATTCATGGGCCTTCGGATGCGCTGTTCGGCGCTCCTCTTGCCCGCCGCCAGGGCGGCCACCTGTTGCTGCGTCGGACTCTCGGGCGGCGGCGGAGGAGCCACCACACCGACGACGTTCACGGGGTTGCACCGCTGCTGAGGCGGCGGCGGTTCGAGACTCCAGCGCGGCGCCCACTCGCCGCCGGTGGCGGCCGCTGCCGCCGCCGCAGCGAGCTCCAGCTCGCGCGGATCGTGCTGCTCCCGTTGCATCCCGGCACTCCGCTGGCGCGCGCCGCCGACCGTGCGGCCATGCTTCGGGCTCGGAGCCAAGCCGCCCCCCCGCGCGTCCGACGCGGCCAATCGGAGCGCGCGCGGCGTCGTACGTCAAAAGCACGTGACGCGCGGCCAATGGGAGAGGAGGCGCGTTGCGCACGCGCGCTCGGCGTCCGCGGCTTATCCGTTCGCGCGCACCCGCTGCTCGCTTTCCGCAGCAGCAACGCCGGAGTTGCGGCGCTACGTCGCGCCCGGTTCGTGCGGGGGAGGCGGGCTCCCCGACCGCGTTCCGTTGACTGGCAGCTTGACAGTGCGCGGCGGCCTCGTGCGCTGCAGGCAACGGCCGCCGCTCGCTCCTCTCTCGCCGACGACGCTGGAGAAGTGAAAGGCTGCAAAAAAGAAGAGAAAAAAACCTTTTCTTCTACACAGACCCCTGACAACAGCTGGCGAACCGGACCACGGGCTCCGACAACGGGTCGGACCGCCGGCGCTCGGCTCTGATGGATCACGGCGCATGCTGCCGTAGCGCGCAGTTGGACGTCCCGCTGAGATTTCGCGCTCCGCGGGGGGTTTTTTGCGCGCTCTGTTTTTTTTTTCTTTTCCCCTCAGCGCGAGTCTTCGTCGCTTGCCACAGCTGCTGCGGCTGCTGCTGTACGACTTAAACTTGCGGGGAAGAGCTGTGCAAAGCACAGTCCTCGTCGTTTCGTGGAGTTTATTTCTGGCGCATTTTTTTCCCAGCTGCACGCTCAGACCAGAGGCTGCACTCGCTGCTTGTCGGCGGGGCAGCTGACCCAGATGGCCGGCCCAGATCGGTCCAGCCGCGCTGCCTTATCGGCGCCCAGTGTGCTTCCGCCTTCGCCCCCGCCGTGCTTTGCGCGTAACGCGGGCAGCACACACGCACATAGAGGGCGCTGCGCCCCCCGATGATCCCGGATCCACCATTACTGGCAAATGGTTCTCCTCCCGGAGATTTCTTTTCTTCTTCTTTGTCTTTCGTCATTTCTGTTTTATCTCGGATGGGGGGTTTTATAGCGCGACGGTCGTTAGGCGCCGCCCTCCGGCATGACCCGGGTCCCCTTTCTGGTCTGGGATCCGATCCCAAGGACGCCACCCACTCTCCGGGAGTCCCATACTCCGCGTGTCGTTACGAGGAGAAAGAACGGGTCGTTCAACCCCGAAGCCACGCCCCTACGCCCACTCCTGGGTCCTTTTTTTTTCGTGTGTGCGTCCGGAGGACACGCCCCCTCCGGAACCCCGGGTTCAGTTAACTTCTCTCCGCAGCTTCTCTTTTTTTCTTTGTTGGAGTTTGTCTCCTCGATAACCGCTAGCCGCACGATCGTGTCCTGGCTTATTTAGGAGGTCTTTCTTTTTTTCCTTATCCCTTCGTGTAGGCAAGCTCGTTCTCCCTTTGATCGATGGTCTGTCGGACGCCGTTAGGAGGAATAAGGGCTGCCCGCGGGCGCGCAAATGCTGGAAGCAGGCGAGCGATCAGAAAAAGGGGTGAATCGGAAAGGTCAGATACCGAAACTTTGCGCAACCCTCGCGTGACTCAGCGCACCGAGCGGTGTCACTAATGGTTCCGCGGACAGCCGTTATGGCGGCGCTTCTGGTGTTACGGTGTCTGTCCCGATGGGCCGAAGGTGTGTGCGATGTCGATGCGGGCCGAAGATAAGGCGCATAAAGCTGGAGACCCGCAAGTTTTGTAAAGAAACGGGGTCAATCCAGAGCACAGTACTGTTATAAGAAGGAGGGGGGGGGGGGTCTTCCTTCTCATCTGAGGGTCAGGTTTGTTTTGGCAGGAATTCATTAAATAGGCACTACAAGAACTAGCAGAATGAGAAAAAGCTCGAGACCACCAAGTATTGTAAAGAAACCGGGTCAATCCGGAGCGCTTTACTCTAATAAGAAGAGGGGGGGTCCTTCCTTCTCATCTGAGGGTGAGGTTAGTTTTGGCATGAATTCATTAAAGAGGCACTACAAGAACTTACAGAAGGAGAAAAAGCAATTAAAGGACAACCATAGATCGGTCGCCATTAATAAACTACGCACCAGCTGCCCAAGGCGTTCGAAACACACAGTCGAGGAGTCTCCTCGCCTATGTAGCGTAATCACGCACAAGGGTGGGTCAAATCATATAAAGGAGGCATCAGTTCTGTACCTCAGCTTTACTCACTCGGACCTGCATTGTTGCTGCTTATCAGGCAGGGTTAAGGCGACGTAAGTATGTGACAGATATGGCGAACGGATCCTGATTGAATGAAATGTGGGGTTTAACGTCCTAAAACCACCGCATGATTATGAGAGACGCCGTAGTGAAGGGCTCCGGAAATTTCGACTACATGGGGTTCTTTACGCGTGCACCCAAATCTGAGCACGCGGGCCTACAACGTTTCCGCCTCCATCGGAAATGCAGCCGCCACAGCCGGGGTGGCGAACGGATCCTCGATGTTGCATTCCCATAGCTCTTTACTTCCGAAACTTTACTTCCGGAAACCGGGGATATATGCTGGCTGTTGTGAAGAAGCTCGTTGTGAAGAAGCATGCATTGCGATGATTTCTTCCGAACTTGGCGAATGAGTATATGTGTTTATGAAGAGGAAAGGTGAGAGAGAGAGAGAGGGGGGTTAGGCGATGAAATTCACGCTCCCAATGGCGTCACTTAATTTGGCTCAGCAGGCGAACGTTGATCGCTGTGCTGAATTTGCTTGCGCGGTGCACGCACTGGCCACACCACGTCGCTCTTCGGACTGCTCAAGTGCCGACCGCCTGCAGGACAACTTCACGGCCACCGCACGGAGATCCGAGCGTGCTCTAATAATTAGACTCGAACGAGAGTCCTCAAACACTTAATCGTGGCCCCAGTATCGCTATACACCTAAGTGTCAAGTATACCACGTGACAGTTATCGGCGACCAGATAAGAAAGATGTGCGGGCAGGAGTGTCTGGCAATGCGCGGTGCTTATCTCTCACACCACCGAGGATAAGGGTGCAGTAGAAAGGCGCTATCTCTCTCTCTCTCTCTCTCTCTCTCTCTCTCTCTATCTCTCTCAAATTTTCTCAACTATTACTGATAGATAGATAGATAGATAGATAGATATATAGATAGATAGATAGATAGATAGATAGATAGATAGATAGATAGATAGATAGATATCTGGGGTTTAACGTCTCAAAACCACCACATTATTATGAGAGACGCCGTAGCGGAGTACTCCGGAAATTGCGACCACCTCGGGCTCAACTATTACAAACCACCATATACTAGTTTTGGCAACTGGCATAACAGAGCACATATATGCAGGCAACCAACGAAGAAGCGAAGGCGAGCGCCTTCGGAATCGAAGCAATAGCGCCATTACAGCGATAAGAGATGCATGTCCACGAATCAGCGAATATCGTGGTGGCTGTGGATGATGATCGTATTCGATTTCACGTAAGCTCGTTCACTGAACAATGTAAGCGACCTGTATTGGTAGACCAACCGCGACTTCATAAAACAGCTTCTCACAGTGTCACAGATAGCTCTGGTGACGTCAGCATACGCGCATAATAACCAGTCACGCGTAACTTCATTGTGGTAGCGTTTAAACGAACGCATTTTTTATTTGTATTATGGTGCAACGGGGACCTGCCGCGATGTCACGTGACGGTACCCTGATATGGCGGCCACGATTACGCCAGTGACGTCAATCCACTCCATTGTAAACGGCATTGAAGGTTATGCCGATTCGCGCTTGCCTTATCGCTAGTATTGTACACTATACCGCGTTTGATTCTGCTGATATCGGTTTTTGTTGTGTTTCATTCCGTTTATTCCTTTCTTTTATCAGTATACTTCAACCACGACCATAGGCATGCGTAGGGCTCACCATTAGGAGGGTTAAGTTGATTGATTGATTGATTGATCGATATGTGGGGTCTAACATCTCAAAACCGCATATGATTATGAGAGACACCGTAGTGGAGGGCTCCGGAAATTTCGACCACCTGGGTTTAATTAACGTGCGCCCGAATCTGAACACACGGGCCTACGACAATTCCACTTCTATCGAAATTGCAGCCGCCACAGCCGGGATTCGATCCCGCGACCTGCGGATCAGCAGCCGCGTACCTTCCACTTGGCCTCGACGGCGGTGCGAGGGTGAAGCTTCATAACTAATATTCTAGTCGATATGCTTAGAGTTGCCGACTAGTTCACCCTCACGCTAGCTACCTATATCGCAGAAAGGCGTTGGCTCCAGGTTTGATCCCGGGACCAAGACAACCGAATCATTCTTCAACTGGAAGCTTTCTTTTTAGAGAAATCAAGATGGTATTCCTTCGGCTTGTTACGCATTAGTACGAGGTACAGATTACAGCAAGGGAGATAAAAAGCCACATATCTACTTGACTACAGGTGCCTGTCTCTTACTGCCAACGGACGGCAAAAGCAAAAAAAAAAATACAACGCGTGAAGGTGGATACACAGAAAAAGAAAAAAACATGGACATATAAAAGCATGGGTAAGAAGTAATGGACATGCATGCAAAAAAAAATTATTCGGCTGATCCCACGTCCGGTGAGAATCAATTATTTGCGAAGCATCCATCAAGAAATTTGCTATGTCGCACTTTTAAAATGAGCATAAGGCATGTGGAGACTGTCACAGTCTACGCAGGAAAGGAGGTATAAGCAATCCTGTTCTCGAACATGCAACCATAAACCAAGAAGGCCGAGTGGCGTACCCAGTGCCTGTGCTCAGTGCCCCCCCCCCCTCCCCCTTCCTACACCACCCTTCCCCAAACTTCTTCTGCCTACGCAACTGATATGCCTCCCACTAAATGGCGGATGACCACGTGACGATGCAGGACGCCTCGCGCATGTCCCCCGGCGGGAAGATGAACCGTGGAAGGGGCACGACGTAATAACGTCCGACTCCGTGATCTGGCGGCCCAGTATAGGGGTCGAGATCAGCCGCTGCTCCAGCTTGCGAGGGGCAGGTCACTATCATAACTCAGTTGGCATACACAGAGGAGGGTGTTACAGGAAGAACAACGCAGATGGAGAGGGTGAGGGGCAGGCTTGGAGGCGCCTTTCGGGAGCATCGTCGTCGTCGCAGTCGCCGAGACGTCTGCCGCTGTGGCTGCTACCGCAGAGTCGGTAGTTCGCCGCTAGCCACGGGAGCAAGGAAGGACGAAGCCGCCCTGCCACAGCGGAGGGAGGAGTAGCGTCTCCTCGCACGTACTGCAGAACGTCCGCATCCGGCGTCGTCGTCTTCGAGGGGTCAGCAAAGGGCGCCGCAATTACGCGACGATTTCCGGCGCCCAGAGAGCGGCGGCGGCGGTCAAGCGAGGAATAGGACGTCGCCAGAGAGGTTCCCAGGACGGTGCTTCTGCCTCCGCATACGTCGCCGCTGCCTTAGCGCTGTTGCCGACGTGTGCGTCTGTAGACGTGTGCGTGAACGCAAAATGCTGTTGCTCTGGCAGCAGAGCACGCACCCAGCGAGGACGTTGATCCGCGAAAACGCGACCCCTCCTTGTTCGCTTATCCCCTCAACCTCTCCCCTCAACCATCCTCTCCATCACTCGTTCGTCTCTGTTATCGTCGTACCCCCTCCCAACTGCTGCGTCATCATCGTCGTGCAGTTTGTACACACGCAACGAATCATGGTGAACCACCGGCGCAGTTAGTGTTAAGGGAGCAGACCTGATTATCTCTGTTGTTCTTCTAGCTCGTTTCGGGGTTGACACCGGGCCGCTCGAAAAACTCGGCGTGGTCAAGATAGCGACAGAATAATAACGCGCGCCTACCTCCTTTCCTGCCTTCTTGTTGGCGTCAGGGACACTTCCGTGCAACCTGTGGAAGCGGCATTCTGATCCGACTGCAGCGCTGCATTGGTTTCGTTTAAAAATAGAGAGAGAGAGAGAGAGAGAGAGAGAAGGGACCGTGAGCTTACATAGGACATTTCCACACCTCCTCCTTCCTCAAATGTTCCCTCTATTTTCTCTTTTGTACTAGCCCTTAAGGAGACCGGTAGCGCCTGTCAAGGTAGGTGCTGAAGATATGAGGCCCAGCTCCGGGTGAATTAACCGTTACCATTGTGTTTGGGCAAGAATGTGAAACGAGTGTGTCTTCGTACACGTGCCACTGCGGACGCTTATGCGCACGCGTGCGAGCCAAAAATGTCGCCCCGCTTAGTGCATCTAGGCTTGCATCATTAACGCGCAGCCTCTCAAGCGTCAGGCGAGCCCGCGTTTTTTTTAAGTTTTAACCGCTTAAAAGGTTGAGGTATACAGGCATCGTATAACAGGCATGCTCCGCCTTGGCGTGACTGTATGCTCGACCAAGGCTAATGGGGATTACGCTATTCATACATTTCATTTTTCAGAACGAAGCGAGGCATGCAGCGGTATGTATAGAGTATACAGAATAACTTAATAGTGCAAGCGTTTATTCAACATCATGCAACAAACAGGTACGTCATACGACGACCACGAAATACCATTTCTCGATTGGGATGCCGCATTCTACGTTGAATCTGCCCGGCTTTAACGCTATAACCTTGATGGTGTTGTACAGCGATCCAGATGTCTTCGCATGAACTTAAGCGTTTGTTCACATTCAATAGATCTGCCACTGATACAAATACATTCCTTTGAAAGCTGATAATCACTCCTTTCAGGAGGCGATCTGTCTTCTTCACTGTGTTTCGAATAATTTGGACAGTAACACGCTTTGTTGATTTATTGTCGCCGATGTAGCTCTTCCTTGAGTGCCTCTCATCGTTCTGCGAGTGTTTATACTATAGCTGGTAGGAGAATGGTCCTCATGTCGAACTAATCTGCCTCTCAGCAAACATGCCGCTTTGGCTCAGCTGGCTGTCAGATAATATTTAACTGCAACATTTCAGTGGTCGGCCGTTCGTATAAAGCTGTAGAAGGGGTTAGGGTAGAGAAGATTCTGACCCCCTCCCTCTCCCCCCAGCATTCTTTTTTTCATGCATGGACCCTTCAAGCGAAACTAAGATATTTACACGTCTCCAGAGCGACCATCAATTGCCAACGTTAGCTGTTTCGCAGCCCCCGAAAAATATTCTTGCTACTACAACCCCGCCCCCTCCCTCCCCGAAAAAAATTCCGGGTAAAGCTTTTCTAAGCTGCAGAATGGACTCAGGAACAGCGCAAACAATGTTATTTTTTAGGAGGGGGGGGGGGGAGGAAGGAGCACATAACTGCTTTGCGTTCTGATTATGTTAGCTCATTTATGCTTCTTAGGCGAAAGTGAAACACGGGCATAGAGAAAGGAAATATATGCAGAAAATTGCGGCTTAGAGGACTCCATTTGTTCTGGTTGCGCGCTGTCCACAATTAGCGAGCCGAGTCTCACAGGCCGTTTGCCCATCCAAAGCTTTAGACATTTTAACACACAAATAATCACAACATCGAAGTGCAGGTCGAGAATACGGATAAGCCCGTTACCCAGCCGCTTAACGGCTTCTTTCTCAGCAAGCATGTTGGGCATCAACGAGCGCTCGAATGCTAATTCTATTATCGTTATTTGCTTTATGACAGTTCTTCCGTTTACTTACATTGCCACAGCCCGAGCTAGCACGAAAATATATTCTTCGCGGCAAAGAAGAAAACAAAAAAAGAGAGGGTTGGTTGGGAGGCACGGAGCCATATATATACCTCGCCACAAATAAAGATATACAGTTGTTCGAGAACCACGAAAAAAAACATTGTTCCCAACGAATAAAGAAGTGGTTGGATCACGTCAAACAGTGGGTCCTGTACGAGTTGTCCCAAGCCAGTGTGCTGCAACTGCCAGACCGTTTTTAACTGGCGAGCTCTTATCAGTATACAGCAACGCTGAGTAATGCGCATGGAGAGATGCCGATCGCTATACGCAGAGTCGCGGCTTGCAGCGTGGCATGTCGCGAAGAGAGCCTTCGCTGACTACCGGTACATCGTTTCGGTACCGGGAGCCAAAATTCCGTAAGACGCGGGAACGGAACGACGAGCCTCGAAAGAAATATGGGCGCGCGGCGTGCTCAAACGGGGCGAGAAAACTGTTAAGGCACGAACACACTAGCGGCGCCGCGCTCTGCCGCGCGCCGCGCGCCGCTCGCGAGACGCCGCTTTTCTCTCTTTCTCCCGCCGAGCGTCGAGGAATTTCTGCCGCCGACTCAATCGCTCCTTGCGCTATTTCTGCCGCTGCCGCCCAAGCAAAGCGCCAATCAGCGACGTGTGTGGTAGTCGCCATAGCAACACACGGAGCTCGTTTCCTTTTTTTGTTTCTGGCTGTCATTTTTCTCACGCCGTCGTTTTTTTGAAGCACGCACCATGGACACCGAACGCTTTTTAGAGGAGATTGGACTCTACCCTTCTTATACGACAAAACGGTGCCTGATTACAAAGATAAGGAAGCAAAAATGAACAGATGGGATCTTATAGGATCTATGTTTGGATTGGCAGGTAAGTGGCGATTGCGTGACTCATTGCATGCTGAGTGCGAATGAATTGTATGTTTTATTCACTCACTTGTGCAGGAACACAGGCCATGCTGAAGTTTAAAAGTATTAGAGGCAGGTGAATGAAGCTCGTGTAGGAAGTCGAGGCGAACACTCGGAGCGGTGCGCCAGGCAATAATGGCGAAATTAAGAGGCCCCTGTTCTCAATTATTGACAGCATGCTGAGGCAGACACCTCACTATGTGGAAAAGTAAGTGATCAATGACGTACCGTTTCATATTGCAGCGCACGCAGGATACCTGTTTCATGCCTTCAGTATCTCTGTACCTCCAAAGCTGATGGACCCAATATCTTCGCGGCGCATTTCGAGAGCGGCGACGCTGAAGCAACAGCAGACACGCCATCAAGGTAATGTTGAGCGTTGCGAGGAGATCGTCGTTGCCTGCCATTGTTCGCACGATTGCACCGTAAAGTCGGAGAGCTCAGAACAGACGACGAAAAAGCGCGCGAAATCTCGCGAGCTGCTGCAAGACCACTCGAGACTCTTGTCACGTGACTCCCGCAGATGTGGCCAGCGTGCCGCTTTCCACCGCTCGGCGGCGATGACGCGCGTCATGCCGCGGCGGCACGCTTTCCGCTAGTGTGCTCGTACCCTTACAGACGCCAGGTGAACCCCTTGAATTTAAGTGCGCATTTTAGATTAGGAAAGAAAAACGACAACACTTTTTTTACGTCTGCTCATCGATCAATCTTTGAGAAGTAATTTTTCGAAAACCTGGTAGAAAGAGAGAGAGAAGGAATGAAGGAAATGTGGGGAGTTTAAATTGACTGTACGTCCAGTTTGTTACCTTAAACACCGTAAGGGGACATGGGCACAACCAGAAAGGGGCGGGGGGGCGTTCAAATTTTCTCGAAATTTTTCAGTTTTTCAACGTATACAGTACACGCACGCACACATACGAACGCACGCACGCTGATACATAAAGTATTGTTGAATCCGCCCCCCACCCCCCAAAAAAAATTTCTGGCTACGCCCCCCAAAAAACAATACACATGGAAAGAAACACATACGGTGCAGGATTGCACAGGCGGTCGTTCGATTCTGTTGGCGTCAAGTAAGGCTCCCGTTTCCTTCGCTAAAAAACAACCATCGAGTTTACTCAAGACACATTCTAAGAGTCTGACATCTATCCTAATAAACTTGCTCTAGCAGGCCCGCAAGAAATCGGGCCTTAGTCTTCCCCTACCCCCCCCCCCCTAATTTCGGATGGAGGGAGGGGGCGTTTTACCAAGAATAAATAATGAATGTACCAGTTTTTTCACGGCCCTCAGCAGGTGGACCACAGATCCCCCGTAGGCTGACTACCCCAACATCTCGCTTGATGCCACAGCTGCCCTACTTCCTTAGTTTATACAACGGACTCATTCGCAGGATTTCATGCCGACCGGTTGTGCTCCCGCGATCTCCGACGACAGCGCAGCTCTGGCCGACTGGCTCGCCCTACGCCACCTCCTGACGCCGACAAGAGTTCTCGCCGAATGGTGCCCCGTCTTTGGAGGTTGAGGTTGAGGTCGAGGTTGAGGATGTTGTAGGTAGCCGGCGGATCTAGCCTTGCATAATTTGCAGGCAATTGCCCCGCCCGGTTTTCTCTTTGCTAGTTGCAGCTAATGTCACTTTTTTTTTAAACTAAGCACGAGCACGCTTTTGGACTCCCGCGACCATGTCCATCTTTCATATCTTCTCCTTACTTCTGGATATCGCTCTCCCTGCGCCTCGCTCTCTCCTCCCCCCTCTCTCTATCTCTATACCGTTGAATCCTATCCTTTTAATCCCTCCTCACCCCCATCCCTCGTGAGCTACTGTTGAGGTGTCCTCCCCCCGAGAGACAGTTACGGGGCTCACTTTTCTCTTCTTTTCATTTGAGAATCACTTCCTCCCTAGCCTACAAAAACACTTTCGTTTTCAGCAGAGTGGACCGGTATTCGGCGCCTGTCCGCCCGACGCTTTCACCCGAAGTGTTTGGCACACTGCAAGCCGAGGCGACGGCCTCCAAACCGATCGCGCTGGTCGCACCTGTTCTTCTCGATCGGCGAAAAGAGAGAGCGAACGCCGATGGTGGGCGAGGGACTTGCCCCGGGCGGTCGTAGTAGTCGTAGTAGTACGCCGGTCGATGCCACCGCCGAGTGCCGCTCCGTAGATCGATTTCTTCGCGACGTAATTGGAGGCCAATGGGGTGCACGGAGAAGGTGCACGAAAGGAGGAACAGCGGGAGGAGTTGTACTTCCGGCGTCTCGGTTACCGCAAGCGGTTGCCGCAGGGCGCTGTGAGATAAGCGCTCGCCCCTCGTCAATACAGGAAACGCGATCGGCGGAGAAGCCGCCCTTCGCGGTGTGAAAACAGCGTCGGCCTTGCTCTCTCGCGGCACGTATCGAATTCGGTGTGTCGTTTCGCGCGCTCCCCAAAAAAAATTCGCGGCCAAGTGACCGGTAACTTTGACCGTTAGTGTAACTGTGAATGAACGAACGAATTAATTAGTGGATTGACATTACGTATGAATTCGCGAGCTCCCAACGCTAGCGGCCTGTATGTGACATTCATGGTATCGATTACGGCAGCTTACACGGTAAGTGATACTATGAATGAATGAATCAATTAATCAATCAATCAAACAATCGATGACATAACGTGCGACTTCACGAGCTCCTCCTAAAGAGCGTGGCTAGCTGGTCGGTACCTCAAACCGATAGTGAAACTGCGAATGGATGCATGGATGAACGCTAGAGACTATATTTATTATACTTTACGCAGGGTGTTGGAGATCGTGCAACACGATTGCGAGACACTCCCAGATCACTAGTGGTTCACAGGTGCGAACATGCAACGAGCGCACGAATGCCAACATAATCACACAATTGCAGTTTCTGGTGACTCTTGGTGCTGGTGGTTTCTGTTCCTGGTGACTTTTGGTCCTGATGACTCCATGCTCCTGGTGATTCCCGTTAGTGGTGACTCCGTTTCTGGCAACAAGCAGTATACCACCAACCCAGTTACAGAACGTACTGCGACAGCGAGGCCACTTGTCGGTTGAGACTGCACCACAACAATCGCTCAATATTTCCAGTGATTCCTAGTCCTGAGGGCAGCTATTCCTGGTGACTCGATCCTGGTTCTGATGACTCCTTGCTCTTTAGATTCATGTTATTGGTGACTCCGTTCCTGGCTACAAGCCACATAGCAACAACCCAGTTACAGAACGTACTGCGACAGCGAGGCCACTTGTTGGTTGAGATACCACAAATATCACTCAATATTTCTAGTGATTCTTGGTCCTGAAGGCACCTACTCCTGGTGACTCAATCCTGGTTCTGATGACTCCTAGCTGCTGGTGATTCCCGTTATTGGTGACTCCGTTCCTGGCTACAAGCAGTATACCAACAACCCAGTTACAGAACGTACTGCGACAGCGAGGCCACTTGTTGGTTGAGATACCACCAATATCACTCAATATTTCTAGTGATTCTTAGTCCTGATGGCACCTACTCCTGGTGACTCAATACTGGTTCTGATGACTCCTAGCTGCTGGTGATTCCCGTTATTGGTAACTCCGTTCCTGGCAACAAGCCTTATACCACCAACCCAGTTACAGAACGTACTGCGACAGCGAGGCCACTTGTCGGTTGAGACTGCACTACAACAATCGCTCAATATTTCCAGTGATTCCTAGTCCTGAGGGCAGCTATTCCTGGTGACTCGATCCTGGTTCTGATGACTCCTTGCTCTTTAGATTCATGTTATTGGTGACTCCGTTCCTGGCTACAAGCCACATAGCAACAACCCAGTTACAGAACGTACTGCGACAGCGAGGCCACTTGTTGGTTGAGATACCACAAATATCACTCAATATTTCTAGTGATTCTTGGTCCTGAAGGCACCTACTCCTGGTGACTCAATCCTGGTTCTGATGACTCCTAGCTGCTGGTGATTCCCGTTATTGGTAACTCCGTTCCTGGCAACAAGCCTTATACCACCAACCCAGTTACAGAACGTACTGCGACAGCGAGGCCACTTGTCGGTTGAGACTGCACCACAACAATCGCTCAATATTTCCAGTGATTCCTAGTCCTGAGGGCAGCTATTCCTGGTGACTCGATCCTGGTTCTGATGACTCCTTGCTCTTTAGATTCATGTTATTGGTGACTCCGTTCCTGGCTACAAGCCACATAGCAACAACCCAGTTACAGAACGTACTGCGACAGCGAGGCCACTTGTTGGTTGAGATACCACAAATATCACTCAATATTTCTAGTGATTCTTGGTCCTGAAGGCACCTACTCCTGGTGACTCAATACTGGTTCTGATGACTCCTAGCTGCTGGTGATTCCCGTTATTGGTAACTCCGTTCCTGGCAACAAGCCTTATACCACCAACCCAGTTACAGAACGTACTGCGACAGCGAGGCCACTTGTCGGTTGAGACTGCACTACAACAATCGCTCAATATTTCCAGTGATTCCTAGTCCTGAGGGCAGCTATTCCTGGTGACTCGATCCTGGTTCTGATGACTCCTTGCTCTTTAGATTCATGTTATTGGTGACTCCGTTCCTGGCTACAAGCCACATAGCAACAACCCAGTTACAGAACGTACTGCGACAGCGAGGCCACTTGTTGGTTGAGATACCACAAATATCACTCAATATTTCTAGTGATTCTTGGTCCTGAAGGCACCTACTCCTGGTGACTCAATCCTGGTTCTGATGACTCCTAGCTGCTGGTGATTCCCGTTATTGGTGACTCCGTTCCTGGCTACAAGCAGTATACCAACAACCCAGTTACAGAACGTACTGCGACAGCGAGGCCACTTGTTGGTTGAGATACCACCAATATCACTCAATATTTCTAGTGATTCTTAGTCCTGATGGCACCTACTCCTGGTGACTCAATACTGGTTCTGATGACTCCTAGCTGCTGGTGATTCCCGTTATTGGTAACTCCGTTCCTGGCAACAAGCCTTATACCACCAACCCAGTTACAGAACGTACTGCGACAGCGAGGCCACTTGTCGGTTGAGACTGCACCACAACAATCGCTCAATATTTCCAGTGATTCCTAGTCCTGAGGGCAGCTATTCCTGGTGACTCGATCCTGGTTCTGATGACTCCTTGCTCTTTAGATTCATGTTATTGGTGACTCCGTTCCTGGCTACAAGCCACATAGCAACAACCCAGTTACAGAACGTACTGCGACAGCGAGGCCACTTGTTGGTTGAGATACCACAAATATCACTCAATATTTCTAGTGATTCTTGGTCCTGAAGGCACCTACTCCTGGTGACTCAATACTGGTTCTGATGACTCCTAGCTGCTGGTGATTCCCGTTATTGGTAACTCCGTTCCTGGCAACAAGCCTTATACCACCAACCCAGTTACAGAACGTACTGCGACAGCGAGGCCACTTGTCGGTTGAGACTGCACCACAACAATCGCTCAATATTTCCAGTGATTCCTAGTCCTGAGGGCAGCTATTCCTGGTGACTCGATCCTGGTTCTGATGACTCCTTGCTCTTTAGATTCATGTTATTGGTGACTCCGTTCCTGGCTACAAGCCACATAGCAACAACCCAGTTACAGAACGTACTGCGACAGCGAGGCCACTTGTTGGTTGAGATACCACCAATATCACTCAATATTTCTAGTGATTCTTAGTCCTGATGGCACCTACTCCTGGTGACTCAATACTGGTTCTGATGACTCCTAGCTGCTGGTGATTCCCGTTATTGGTAACTCCGTTCCTGGCAACAAGCCTTATACCACCAACCCAGTTACAGAACGTACTGCGACAGCGAGGCCACTTGTCGGTTGAGACTGCACCACAACAATCGCTCAATATTTCCAGTGATTCCTAGTCCTGAGGGCAGCTATTCCTGGTGACTCGATCCTGGTTCTGATGACTCCTTGCTCTTTAGATTCATGTTATTGGTGACTCCGTTCCTGGCTACAAGCCACATAGCAACAACCCAGTTACAGAACGTACTGCGACAGCGAGGCCACTTGTTGGTTGAGATACCACAAATATCACTCAATATTTCTAGTGATTCTTGGTCCTGAAGGCACCTACTCCTGGTGACTCAATACTGGTTCTGATGACTCCTAGCTGCTGGTGATTCCCGTTATTGGTAACTCCGTTCCTGGCAACAAGCCTTATACCACCAACCCAGTTACAGAACGTACTGCGACAGCGAGGCCACTTGTCGGTTGAGACTGCACTACAACAATCGCTCAATATTTCCAGTGATTCCTAGTCCTGAGGGCAGCTATTCCTGGTGACTCGATCCTGGTCCTGATCACTCCTCGTCCTGGTGTCTCCTGTTCCTGATGACTCCTATTATTGGCGATTGCTTATACAACCGCTGTAAGTATATACAACCATTAGAGTCGTCTTTTAGATACGGGTATTAACAGGTTGCTGCAGACGTTGACCTAGCTTGACCCAATCTAAACTGTAAAAAAAAGAGAACACCCACCAGATTAATCGGACGAAAACTTCGGCCCCTATCTCCCTATAAACCTGTCCTCCGATCTTAATCTAACGTGGCCCACGCTTTATAGCGACTACAGCACCAAACCCCACGCACATCGTGACCCAACGGCGCGTCGTCGACCACCCAATCACGACCTTAATTAATCTTGCCAAACGTGATTCCCATTAGTAGCACGAAACTATAACTGGTGCTTCGCGGGCCAGGATCTGGCACGAGCATATAAACAGACGGAACGCGCGCACATGAAAAAAAAATAATTTATTAGAAGTATATAACTTCGCAAAGTGCTTGGATAACGCAGAATACGTCAGCGGCGAATTCGAAATACACAGGAAGCGGGTACATAGATGCATTGCCGCATCACGATCCAGTGCTTGTGATACTGTTTCGCTTGCACACATGTTTGCGTGCCATTTCATCGAAGCGCTGCACTATGTTGCCAAACGCGTTTGTACCTCCTCAAACACACACGCAAAGAGCCGTAGCGCAAGTGGTATAGCGGTACGCCGCGCACACAATGCGAATGTATACTGGGTTCGGTTCCCAAAGTGGTAATTAGGTTGCTTTAACTTCACTTTTAATTTTCCTTGCGCCATGTGTACTGCTCTTTAATGAAAACCAATAAACGATCCCATAATTTCCACCGATTCGAGAAACAAAAGCGGTTTCAGTATTACGATCTAAATAAACGATCAAGTGTTCACCCATCCCATTATTTTTTATTTTTTTTATTTATTCATACTGTCAGCCCAAGGGCCAAGACAGGAGTTGTGGTTACATATCTGGCATGTACCGAAAGAACATATGTGGAAACAAGTTTCACACTGTACGCTCAATATGCACACTATATAAAAATAACTAAGCAAAAACGCAAAAAACTATATCAGAATACATCCCGCATAGGTCACGGATAAAAGAAACACGTTCGAATACATCTCATACACGTCACCAAAAAGAGAAAAAAAGATTTGAAGTGATCTAGTACATATTGAACATATTGATATCGTACATTCTCGTTCTCTATTCTCTGTCATTTTCTATTTAGAGAAAATTTGCTGCCACTGCGTTCCATAGGCAAACGAGCCCTGTCATCACACCTTATGCGGTGCACACGCGTATGTAAAACGCGGCATGCAGGGCGGCTGCCGTGGGTGTTAACGAACTCCGTCTGGCGGCTAGCTGCTTCTGTGGACGGGCCCAACGAGCGGGCCCCGGACGATGCACCTGCTGCTGCTTTCCGAGGAGGGGTACACCAGGAAGGAGAAGAAGAAGAAGCGAAGGCCCGGGATGAAACGGCTCGGAAGTGGCTTCCCCGCTGCCTCCCTTCCCTCCTAATCTCTTCTTCTGGGTCGGTTGGCCCCGCGTTTTCGCGCGTGTAACCCGCCTCTCCCTGTGTATTACCGCGGTCGAGCTTCAAGTTCCGCTTTAAGTGAGCGCATTTGGAATTCTTTCTTCGCCGAATAGCTTACAGGCATGGGAGGGCGCAGGGTTCCTCATTAGAGAGAGAGAGAGATTGGGGTACTTCTTAGCAGCGTTCCCCACAACCCTAATCTAGCCTGACGATAGTTATAGCGCGAGAACAAAACGACGACACAGAGACAAGAAGGACACGAAAGACTCTGTGTCGTCCTTTTGTTCTCGCGCTATAACTATCGTCATGTCATACCAACTAGCCCAAGCTGCCACACTTCTACCTAATCTAGCACATTAAAATATTTTAAGAATGTAGTAAAAAAGAAAGAAAATGAAAGTGGTGTGATACCTCTCACGATGGATCATGGTCCCTGGCTTCCCTGAAGCAAAGACCCGAAGTAAAGCGTTCTTGAAACACAGCATCAGGGGGCCTGTAGCTTCTATCATCGTCGAAAGCCTGCGTGGACATAAGTTAATAAACGTACGGGGGAGACATTACACCCCCTTTCCCTAGGTGATTTCAGGTGGGCATCTCAGTCCCCCTCGTTCGCAAGTCCGTGCTCGTATGTTTTCACGAGTCACTTTGTCTCGATAATTTGGGCTCACTGAGTTCTGTATATTTTACTCCCTGTAACATCCTTTTATGACGTGATAATAAACTGATTGATTGATTTATTTATTGGGAGCCTCATATGCCTCATCAAACGCCAAAGTTGACCGTCGGTGGTGTCACTGTCAGTGCGAGTGATGCAAAAAGGCCTATAATCCCGTGATGACTTCCTCGTACGACAACATCATGACGTCACAAATATGAAAATATTGTGACGTCACCATAACGTCGCTGTACCGTCATATAATGTTACCCGGGGCACACAATGCGTGACATTTTTCGTCTATGCTTGCTCTTGGGAGGAAAATGGGTGCAAGGCGGATAAGGTTAGAGTGGCGGGTTGAGGAAAAAAGGGTTGCTTCCCCCCCCCCCCCCCGTACACCACTTTTAGCAAAAGATTTTTACCGAGGAATACCAGAAAGACATACTTAATATTTTGCTGTTGAGTCTATAGCTACGCGCAAATGAAGTCTGTAGATTTATTCAGTGCACTTTCCCGATGACGTACAAAAATACGTCACGAATCCTCCCACACACACGTGCACGCGCAATAACGCCGTTGCAGCGACGCAAGAAAAACAAACGAGCTGCTGCCAATTTATACCCGTAATTCTATACACCTCAGTGCTTATTAAGCTGAGCTGAATATGAGACGCTATGACGACGTCCTGGTGCCGTCATCACATGATATTTTGCGTCACTCGTCACCGATAGCCACTTATGGCATTTGACGAGGCATCTGAGGATCCCACCTTGATAACTTGGAAAATTTTTTATCACAAAGGGCTCGGACGACTGGTCCAGAACGTATGATTAAATGAAGGTGTAAATGCAAACGCCCTAAATTTAAGTGACAGGTTTCAAGAATGTTTATCGCAATCTGATTATAATTTATATAGTTAAATCACGCTGAAAAGTCTCTAAAGAACGGTATGTAGCACAGCCTGGTGGCAGGGCCATCAAGCTGATGTTATGAAGTCGTTTTCCGTTTCTGCACGCAGTCTTACGCGTTCGTAGGCACCAGAATGGCGCCTAAAAATTGGAGTACGTATATATTATTAACCATGCCTGCTTAATTCTGTGCTGCTAGCGAGATAAAGCGAGTTGACCCTTAAAAGCAGCGCAGCAGGCGCGGCAACTGCAGTGGAACATGTCGAGCAGCAGAGCGCATGCGCAGACAACCGTGGCGAATCAAACACGAGCCGCTTCCGTCTTAACCGCCCACTCTTTGTAGCATGCATGTTGAATACGACTACACATACGGCGCGGATCGAAAAATTCCTATAATAGATCTAAAACGGCATTTTTCCGCGCTATCACTCCGTCATAGTGCTCCCTTGCCGTTAAGCTTTCAGCTGACCCCCAAAGAAAACAGGTGCCACAAAAGTTAGTTGTCAGCCCCTTCAACTAAATACCTTGGTCGGCCACGGTTAACCCATGCATGCGCAAACTTAGGAAAATCAACAAAACTAACTTATTCCCCAAAATGACTGCTTCTATGACCTCGGAAAACACTATAAGGCTTTTATTAAAAAAAAACAACGCTCTTTCGAACAATGGTTTTAAAGCCATCCCATATGTAGGACGCCAATGTTTGACACACCATGAACAAAAAAGATTAGCGCCTATTACTGCCATACGTAAGTTACTTCACACCCAATGACTGACAAACAATCGACAAAAATATCAGCAGCATCTAGAACAATTTGACTCTATATTACTTAAATACTTTTTTCTCGCGGTATGGCACTCGGCTACACGCATGCGAAATAGCTATTTTGTGATTGCAAGCACATAGCTATTTGTAACCCAGCGATCACCTAGACTTGCATGTGACGAGGACAGGTCATCATAAACACATTTTAGGTGACACTACCTTTTTTACAGAAAAAACATTCTCGAGTTACACTGAAAAGTTTTAGCGTCCTACATGTAGGACACTAGGCATGTATGGGTTAAGCCGAGTTTGTCAAGGGATAAGATCCGACTGCCTCGGAAAGCACTCGAATGCGTATACGCTAATAAAAACAAATCGCGCAACAGGCGTGAAAATGCAGCAAACGCGCGTAGCGACGCATCACGGAAGAGGGGGACGCCCTCCTCTCTCTCGCTCTGTTTTTGTTCCCACGGGTGGTTCGCGGGAAAGGGTGCCAAGGGATAGGGCGTCGCCCGCGGCCAAGAACCTCGCGGCAGCGTCGGCATCGCCCAAAAAAAGAGGGACCCGACCGCTAGTAGAAGGAGTGTTGCGAGCGTCCGACGGCAAGAGCGGACTCGGTGCTGGTCACCCTCTACATCACTTCTACTACTCTTTCGGCCGCCCTTCGCGAAGCAAGAGCGTCGCATCGTTTGTTGCGTGCAGTGCAGCTTGGCATAGCGCGCTCGTGTGTTGGTTTGAAAAGGGTTGTAGTATTGACCTGCAAACCGCTGAATGCAATCGTCCTGCGCGCCTCTGTCGTTTCTATTACTGCCATCGCATACTACTACAGCAGCTCTGTCTAAACTAGTGTACTCTATTACCCCGACCCCCACCGTAAAAAAAAAAAATAGGGGCCCTTAAAGTTTATCCTGCCTCGCCGTGGTGGTCTAGTAACTAAGGTACTCGGCTGCTGACCCGTAGGTCGCGGGTTCAAATTCCGGCTGCGGCGGCTGCATTTCTGATGGAGGCGGAAATGTTGTAGGCCCGTGTGCTCAGATTTGGGTGCACGTTAAAGAACCACAGGTGGTCAAAATTGCCGGAGTCCTCCACTACGGCGTCTCTCATAATCATATGGTGGTTTTGGGACATTAAACCCCACATATCAATCAATCAATCAATTAAAGCTTCTCCTCTAAGATTGAAACGCGATAGCGATGTCCTGTTCCTGGTGCATTCTTCAAACACTTAGGGCATGAAACATTTTCGAACTTGCTATTATACGTGCCCTTAAGGAAACGGGTGCTGTATGTAGCGTGTGTGCCTTTTGTAGTGGGTTAACTGCTTTAAACAACGAAGTAATTATGATAATCACATGTTTTGACGCCCCATGGCAATGGGTGCTTGTACCACGCACGATTACTGCAATATTTCGTGTTGTATTGCGAAGCATGCATACAGGACGCCTGTGTTTGCAAAACATATTACTTTCACTGCACTTACAAGCAGAGCAAGGTATTCTCACCGTATTCACGAGCAGAGGCGTTGGCCGTGTAGTAGAACGTCCGCTTGCCACACAACCGACCCGGGTTCTATCCCCACTAAGAGTCAAATTAACCCGGCATCAATCCCCACACTAACACACAACTTTTTTTTATTATACATTTTATTTGTACCATTCTCGATTTCTCGGTAAAGCATAAGATGATTTTTTCCCTGGCAACAAACAACGCCGGAACCGCTGCAAAGCGAGCTCTTTAACGGTATCGCGTTAAAAGCTTTCTGCACCCAGCGTGGTAGTGATCTGCCTCCGAGATCGGAGGCATTCGAAGCTTTCGGACGCGTTTCAAGGTTTGGCAGTGCCCATGGGATCAGCCCACCTTGGTGATGTAATCTTATGACGTCAGCATGCGACGTCATGGTGACCTCGGGATGACGTCACAAATTTCGGCAACATCGTGGTTTTCTGCATCACTCGCGTTGAGGTCACCCATCTCGTTCCACGAGGCATCTGGGGGCATTCGCCTTAATATATGCAGCGTGGCGGTTTCGAAAATGTCATCTCCGTTTGAAGATGCACGTTCCACGCATATGCTTTAGTGGTTCGCCTCCTCCTACATCATCTTGCACCTCAAGTGATCGAATATACGCGGCCCGAACTCTCTATTCCAAATTTGCAACACCGTCTTTTCTTTTCGCGCTTGAGAAAAAGAAAACGGAAAACAACCCGGGGATCCAAAAGCACCGCAACCCGGCGAGGAACCGCCCGCCTATATAGCTTCGGAATCATGCCGCACACTGCACGCAACTCAGCCGAATCATCGACGTATTCGCTGGCCCTATCGAGGTTCGTCGCAGCCGCCGCCATCCGAGTTCGGGGCAGTGCAGAGTCTATAGAAGGCACAGAAGAGACCCCGGGCAGGCGGCGGCTAGTTTATGCCGCCAGCGGCGGCATCTCCGGCGCCGACGCGAGAATCCCAGCTGCCGCACACGGCAGCAGCGTCTCCACCGTTCTCAGACAATGCGCCTTTTCATATTTCACGCCGCAGTCCGCCGCCGTCGCTTGTAGCGGCCGCTGCCGTGCTCCGCATAAGGGGGGGGGGGGGGAGGCCTTCCGGCCCGATGCGTCTATTCCTCGTACACTATATAGTATACGCAATAAGAAGGAGTCTCTCCGACTGCCTCTTCTCTGCATGCGTAAAGCTTCTTCCGCGCGGAAGGACGTTGGCCCTTGCGGCCAACGCTCGTAAAGCCGACGCGAGAACCTATAAGTCGAAGCTGTACATTGGGACGCTTGGTTCTATACACTGGGACGCTTGGTTGAGAATGGGATGCGTCAAAGGCCGCAGCTTCGCCTCAAATCACGGCCTTGGCTTGGACATCTACGACGACCAGCGTGTGTGTGTGTGCGAGAGATAGATAGATAGATAGATAGATAGATAGATAGATAGATAGATAGATAGATAGATAGATAGATAGATAGATACATAGATAGATAGATAGATAGATAGATAGATAGATAGATAGATAGATAGATAGATAGATAGAGATAGATAGAGAGAGAGAGAGATAGATAGATAAATAGATAGAGATAGATAGATAGATAGAGAGAGAGAGAGAGAGAGAGAGAGAGAGAGAGGTCCAGGAACAGCGGGCAGCCATCCGTGCTTCGAGAGCAAGAACCCTGTCCGAAGAAAGGCCACGGCTGGTCATGCTGGAATTAACGAGGGACATCCCCCCCATTCCACGTTGTCAATCTTGAAAATCGATACGCAGTACCCCCCGACTCGTAGATCGCGTATTCCCTAAGGGCGTTGAACCCTGTAGGAATCTAATCACACGGTATAGCCGTACTACGTTACAGAGTTTCGTAAGGTCGTCTATACCCGGTCGTGAATTTCGGCTTCCCGTTAACTGCAGCGAATGGTGTCGGTCAGTGGCAAGCATCGCTTGCAAAATGTGAGATAACATTCGGGCATTCCATCTATGATTTCTGGCATTTAGTGCGCATTGAACCTGCTTGTCACATGAATCGAGTCTCATCACTGCACAGCCTAAGCCAAGCCTGCGAGAACGATGAGCATTCTAGTTCTTTGGTATCTGTACACTTCGAGTCCATTTCCGCTGCGCGCATTGTACCCTGACATCCAAAGCCGTCGCACTGTATCTTTTCAGCTTAACAGCAGTACTGTAAGAAAATGGGAAAGTCTGATGACTTTTCATATATATATATAAATTGTAATGAATCTGAATAACGGACGCTCTGCTGGTAATGAAGACGACGATGATGATCGGTGGCTGTAGTAGTAGCTCGCGCGTATATATATATATATATATATATATATATATATATATATATATATATATATATATATATATATATATATATATATATATATATATATATATATATATATATATATATATGAGTTGAGGCATTTCTTTAAAGAGAGTCACACATTTACGCCTCTCCAAAACTGGAATCAACGTGTTTTTTTTTTTAATTTTTTAGAGAGTCATAGATCACATGACTCATTAGAAAGTCAACGTTCCTCTTTAAAGGAAGCTATGATTGTCAGACTGACTTTTTTTAAAATATAGAATGGGGTGGGGCAGCCAAACGATTGATTGATTGATTGATTGATATGTGGGGTTTAACGTCCCAAAATCACCACATGATTATGAGAGACGCCGTATAGTGGAGGGCTCCGGAAATTTCGACCACCTGGTGGTTCTTTAACGTGCACTCAAATCTGGGGGCAGGTAAACGGAGCTTTGTATATGCCGCATATCATTCCATTTGCTAGATCGGTGATCTTTATACATTTTCTCAACGTTCATCCTCTTCTTCATTTTAGTCGACTGACGCGCCATTCAGTGGTCGACGCGACCGCGCGCCCTATTAAAACTATCCGTATGCGAAGTCCAATAAGTTTCCGTAAGAATACATGTGTTTCCTAAATATTTTTCACGTATTTCCGTAAGATTCTTACGGAAACATACGGAATTATTGGACATCGCATACGGATCGTTTCAATGGGGCGTGCACGCGTCCGAAACCTCAAACCGACGCACCACACGTGTGCTGCTGCACTCCAGAGGTGTCTCTCGAACGGGGAGGGGGGGGGGGGGGAAACACTACACCGTACCCCCGCTGTGGAGGGCAACGACTCCAAGCACCGCGCTGTTAACGCTTACACGCTGGGTTGCCCGAGTTGAAGAGACAACCAGTAACACGCATAAACGAAATCCCCTATTGCGCGAAAGATTTATGCGTTTCACGGAAAATAAGATATGAAGTGCCCAGGTAATAGTACAACACTGACTTATAATATATATATATATATATATATATATATATATATATATATATATATATATATATATATATATATATATATATATATATATATATTCTTCACAAGAGAAAGCGAAGGATGCTAACGCAAATAGAAAGGAAGAAAGAAAGAGAAAGACGACCCCTTTCTGTTATACACCTCTTATTCAGTTCGACAGGAAGGTAACCTCTAGCCAGACCACAACCTCTTCCCCTTCCTAAGGGTGAAGGAGAGAGCTGACCAGGCACCCACCCCCCTCTCTTATCTGCCGCCACTAACCTCTCCGACTCGAAATCCCAGCGTGCCCCCCTCCCTCCTTCCCATATATGAACCCCCGCTTGACTTTTGATTGGCTATGATTTACACCACCAGGAAGAAGAGGGCAGCAGAAGTTCGGCGCGGTGCTTTCTCGGACCAGCAGCGGCGGCGCGTTGTATGCGAGGCATGGAGGGATAACACACCTTCTGTTTCTCCCTCTACTACCCTTTCCCCCGCCCTCTTTCACACCGGCAGAGCGTCATCCGCTTACAGCGTTGGCTTCCTCCATCCGAGACGTTGCTTTTGGTTGTCTCGGTGTTTGCTGCCTCGTGACGTATGCTTATTACGAGCCCTAGATTATGGGCCATTCCGAAGGCCGCAGAGGTGACAGGTTCGTTTTACCCCTCCTGCACCCTCCTCTAACCTCGCTGTTTGCCTTCTCTAGTTACGGCGCTGCCGGTTTTTTTTTTTTTTTTCATTCGCTTTCTCTTTTTCTTTATGCCAAAGTAACGCCGGAGCTGAGTAACCTCTTGCACGGCGCCAAAAGGTCAACACCCTCATAAGAAAAAAAAAAGATCATCCTACAGGCTTTGTAAACCTTTCCAACAAATAGGTAACCACCCCTGATCACACGTGTTGTGTGTTATTATACACAAGGCCTGCGTTGGGACGCCACGTTTTATTTTTGTTTATTGCACAGCTTTCGCGACTCGAAGGCATCAGAAGATATGTCCCTCGGCATCATCCATGTACGCAGGTTAGTGTGAAAGATGTACACTAATAAATGACCAAAGCAGCTTTCCAGGACGGCTGCAGAGACCAGCAGCCCGAAAAGCCATATCAGGCCCGTAGCCCTCGCCTACAGCGCCCCCAAAATTCTGGTGGAGGGAGGTGTTTTACCTAAAATAGGTAATGAAAATAGGTGTTTTTTTTATAAAGTCAAGGTCTTCAGCTAATGCACCCCCCCCCCCCCCCCAACCCCAGAAAAAAATTCCTGGCTGTTGGCCTGAGCGACATGGTAGGAAAAAAAAAAAAAAAACTTATGCACTACTATCCATCCGTTGCCAAAAGAGGAACGATTGCGTTGCCCAAGTTCGTTCGAGTGACTTTTTGGGGGCTGCTTGATCGATTCAATTCAACGCGTCTGAAGGCGGGAAACGAAGCTTACGTGCCTCAAAAACAAGGAAAATGGAATGCGTCAACGACGTAAACATGACTGACACAAAAAAAATCGAATGATGATTTTCTAACGTGACGTCACAGACGCCGAAATTTGTGACGTCACACGATGACGTCATGACATGACATCGTCACTTCGTCAGACCTGTGTCGGTCACGGAGGTAGCGCAAAACGAGGCGATATGCAAAAAAGTTTGCAGTGACTTGCAAAACCACAATGCCGAAAGCTTGCGAAGTGGGCGAATCAATGAACCAATAATAATTTACGGGATTCGACGACCCAAAACCACGATATGACTACGAGAGACGCCGTATAGTGCGTGTGTGTGTGTGGGGGGGGGGTCTCCGGAAAATTCGGATCAATACTTGATGCGCGCTATAGATGCTCGGCAAATGACCTATCTAGTGCACATCGACTACTGAGTGATCATAGAGTATTCATATGTGAACGTCATATCAGTGCCCCCTCCCCCTTCCTGATGTAATGCCCTGGTTAGGGGCCTTAATGTTTAATAAGTGATGATGACGATGATAGTGCTGCATACCTCGCCTGGCACGAAAAAGGAAGACGGTTTTCGTCTTCGGGTCCTCTTATAGGCAAATGCACAAAAGACCTGTGAATTTGTTTTTGTTTTCTTTCAACGCACCCGCGAACAGCTGGCCTTGGTACGTGTATCTCACAAGGGACAAAATAAAATAGGAGCCCCAATTAGATCTCTCGCCGTTTATCTCACTGCCTTCGCAAGGAGGCTCTTTGCATAACGTCGCACTCTCTAGTAGACTCTCTAGTAGATTTTCTAGTAGTAGTTTGCACTCTCTAGTAGACTTTTTCTGAAATAAATGTTTTTTACCACCACCACCTTTGCATAAACGTACTTCAGAGTTACATATCGCGCTTACGCGGATATCTGCTACGTAATTGCGAAGTCTGGTGAACATTCTGCATCGCCGCGCATCGTCTAAATGAGGCCTCCAAGCGCGACCGTAGTTGGAGCACGCTTTATTCAGACTTCCTCCATTGGATTACGTGTTGCCTGCGCGTTTGCCCAGATACGTGATCCCAAGGTCCGTCTGCAGGATAAAGGAGGACCTTATACTCGGTGAAAACGAGTCCTTTCTTTTTTTTTTTCGCCCCGCCGCGGTGGTCTAGTGGCTAAGGTACTCGGCTGCTGACCCGCAGGTCGCGGGTTCGAATCCCGGCTGCGGCGGCTGCATTTCCGATGGAGGCGGAAACGGTGTAGGCCCGTGTGCTCAGATTTGGGTGCACGTTAAAGAACCCCAGGTGGTCGAAATTTCCGGAGCCCTGCACTACGGCGTCTCTCATAATCATATGGTGGTTTTGGGACGTTAAACCCCACATATCAATCAATCAATCATCCTTTCTTTTTTTTTCTTTCGTAGACTCATATTTCTCAACAAAGCGGCAGTAATTATTTTCGTGGGAAACCACACTGAGTCTCCGTGCATATAGTATGCGTTAATAATAGGAGGCTGCCGATGGCGTAAACTAAAACTGTAGAAAAAAGCGACTCCACGATTTGTGCAAAAGACTTAATTAGCATGTTTTTTTTTACCGAGCCGGACGCGACGAATGACGACGTTCTTTCAATATAACGTTAATGACTTCTCTACACCTTCGAAATCATTTTTGTTGATACGCGAAATTTATGAGGCTGCAGAAATAGAAAGGCTGGGCAGTGTCATCAGGCCTTCGATTGCTCTATCGCAAAAAAGAAATAGATTTTCTTCAGAACGTTGGTGCGCGCCGTGTTGTTCATGGCGCGTTATCACGATGATTACTCGGTTGTTAGGTGAATTCTGTTTTCCTTGATTTTTGCCTTTTTCTACTATTGTCAGATACTGCTCAAGTATATACGGTGCGGTTCCAGCAAATAAATCTAGTTGTAAGTCAGTGCCACTGTTTGTCTCCTCCTTTTCTTGTCCCTCGTTATTGGCGCTGTTTTTTTTTTTTTATGTGAATCATGTCGTACCAACTCGCCCAAGCAACCACGTTAGCTACTTTCATTTTCGAAGGTTTTCGTGAAATATTTCTTCGGCGGTGAGGGTGCCCCCCCCCCCCTTTTTTTTTTAAGCACGTATACAGTCGTCAACAGGCTTAACACGAACGCTTTGCAGCATGTCCTGAAAGTTTGATTGGCCCCAGCGCCGCGTAGCCTGCAGGGTTCAGTTGTCGCGATGCTACCCATGCATGCCGGCACACTAAGCATATACAGGTATCAGCCGTGGGTGAGGAGAGCATCGGTACGATGCAGCTGATTTGATTGACATGCGGGGTTTAACGTCCCGAAACCACCATATGATTATGAGAGACGCCGTAGTGGAAGGCTCCGGAAATTTAGACCTACGATGCAGCTGCCATATACCTCATACACTCAAGGACTAAGCGGTAAAGTACCATTCATGATTTGAGAATACCTGCCAAATGTGCTCTACCCCATTCTCGCAGCTCTGACCTACTAGACCTGCTCTACGCCATCTACAGACGCCGACAACATCTCTCGCAAGTGTACCCCGTCCTCGGACTCCAGTGACCGTCCTTCCATCTTTCCTGTCTCTCCTATCCCCTCAGTTTGTTGTTGCTTCTTCTTCCTCTTTCCTATACCTTTACTTCTACCCCTTTTATCCCTCCTCACCCCCATCACTGAAGCAGACAATAACGGGGCTCACTTTTCTCTTCCTTTCTCTATCTTAAGAACCACTCCTCATTCTTCCACAGAAGTTACTTCAATTGTCAATAATGGTTGAACAATGCGCATTTATATCCAAGCACACGAGTAGTTCCTTGCATTTCGCTTGTCAAGATTTGGGCGTCGTGGCGGGGAATGGAACGCACACCCTTTTAGCTTAGCGGCTCCTAAGATTGCACACGGCGTCGTTGCGTGCTACCGATTGAGCGTTCAGAACGCAAACGCACGACACACCACGCGAACGCTGATCCGGGCGCGGCACAGCGAAACGCAACGAGAGGCCCTAGCATCTCGTGCGACCTAGCGGCCGATGCAGCGCGCGGAGATAGACGCGGTCGGCGGCGGGAGGAGGAGGGCGAGGGTGTGCTCTGGCGGTGACACTGACGTCAGGGGCGGCGGCAATTAAGGCTCGGGCCAGCAGAGCGTGTCCGGCGCGAGGGGTCGGGGGTCAAGGGGACCCGTCCCGCTTCCCTCGGCGACGCACAAATCACCGTAATTGCGGCGGGTGCTTCCCCTCCACCCCCGTGTCGCCCTTTCCTTTTTTTGTTTGTCGTTCTTTTGTTTTGCCCCCTCCTTTTCTTTTTTTTTTTTTTTTTGCACGGAGACACGCGCGTTCGGCCTCTCCATCCTACGGACGTGCACGGTCCGTTTCGTCCTCGTTGCTCTAAACTGCAGGAAGACGAAGAGATAGCGAGGAACAACGACGCCCCGTCCAGCAGCTCTCTCGAGAACGCGGCGATAGAGAGACGGAGTAAGGGAAAGGGTGGAGGAAGGGAAAGGACGACGTCGCGCCATCCTCCCCAGCGTCAGCGACGCGTTTGCGCGGCGTTGGCCGTCGGAGCAGCGCGGCAGGTTGAGGAGCTATATACTCGCAGAGTGACAAACGGAGCGGCAGTGCAAAAGTTTCCACGTACGCGTCGCCGCGCCAGTGGTATGTTGTTGTCGTTCGCTCTACTCGTTCGGCAGGTGTACATACTGAGGGAAAACACGATTGTGCGTCTTGCAGAGAATTGGTAGACGCTGAGAAATAACGAAACGCACGTGTGCACCATAAGCCATTGCACTTTCGAAGTGGATTCTTATACAAAAGGTGTTAGCGGTAACGCGTTACAAGTAACAGGGTTACCGATAAAACGTTACTCGTTTTACTCCTTGACTCCTATTGTGCGCAAGCGTATGCATATATACTATACACCACTACATACACCCCCTCCAGGATAACCGACCAATCTGGCTAACAGGGAAGTCTAGTTTTCCTTATCACTCATATATCTACCACGAAACTACTGCGGTTCCGTCTTGACTGTCAAGTGCAACGCCAAACAGCGAGATATGAATGCGCTATCGAGCGACACAAGCCTGACTGGTATTTAGTCGATGCCATTGATTGATTGATTGATTTATGGGGTTTAACGTCCTAAAACCACCATATGATTATGAGAGACGCCGTAGTGGAGGGCTCCGGAAATTTAGACCACCTGGGGTTCTTTAAAGTGCACCCAAATCTGAGCACACGGGCCTACAACATTTCCGCCTCCATCGAAAATGCAGCCGCCGCAGCCGGGATTCGAACCCACGACCTGCGGGTCAGCAGCCGAGTAACTTAGCCACTAGACCACCGCGGCGGGGCTTAGTCGATGCCATGTCGACAGGAGTAGTCCGGCTTACCTCCAGGCTTCTAAAACAGCTAGCTCTACAACGACGCTCTTGAATAGAGCTAGTCGAATATACCTCCTTGCTACTTAACAACTATCCCGATATTCCTTCTTTGTAATAACGCTAGTCTGCTTGAAATGACCCTGCTGACCATTGTCAATGAATACGTCTATAGTTGCTAATGGCTGAGCCTAATTACTATACCTTACTATAGTACAAAGCCGTAATGATGATTGCCTTTTCCTCCGTTTTTTTCTAGCTGGCCCTATTGACTCTGCAGTCATATATGGCAAACTGTTGACTAGCCGAAATTACTGTAGCATAATTGACTAGACGTAATGAGGCTTTCCAATAGGGCTATAGTCGGTTTCTTAAAAAGTAGCAAATGAGCTCTTTTCAGTATACATGGCGATTTATCAACTATCCCTATTTTCTAGATTAACGTTGCCTAGCCCTACTGACACTTGTCAATAGGTCTATAGATGACTTACATCATGCTTCCTAAGATCACTACTATGGTTCGTGCTTGACAAACGTGAACAGGTAGACTCGCGGATACGATGTACTTAATGATGACCTACTCCACTCTGGGGTACTTAAAACAGCCTAGATATTTAGATTGACAGTTCCCAATCGAACAGGTTGGTCTTGCTCGCATGTACGAGCGAAAAGGAGGAAGACGGGTCCTTCAAAATCAGACATAGCTACAGTTACTACGCGTCGTCAGGATCACCGAACAGTATACTGCACCGTTCTAACGGAACACAGTCAAACGTGTTTCGCTCATTTGTACATATAGTCAAAACGCTACTTCCGACGGGACGCCTCCTTCCCTCGCGTCTATATTGTCCCCAACACGCGTCGCCTACAATAGAAAAGAGAAAGTAAGTTGCACGCATTGCGGCTTCAAACAAAAGAGTGTCTGTGTATATACAACATAACAACGTAGTGTGAACGGACAAAAGAGTGTGGGGGGGGGGCGCTGTTTTACGGCGGGTATTAAGTTGTAACGATGAAACAAAAGGCGACAGACAAGAAAGAACTCCGGGGTCTAACAATAACGGAAAAGAGCGCATCACAAGTGAAAACGATTAGGTTTGTAAGACAAAGACTATACACAAAAGACGGTGTCGTATTATACTCCGGCCCGTAAAGAGCGCCGCGACTCCCCCTTTGTGACGATTGATAAAAGGCGAGATGACAAGACTGTCGCTTTCTGACTGCCGGTCTGTCCATTGAATGCAACGCACAGTCTGGCATACGCGCGATACGACTCGGTTGTCAGAATCCGTTCTCTCTATTCACGACTGTCTTATCTATTGAAGACAATCACTACACCACGGCATTTTCCAGCTGCGTTCGGCAACGAGGTATATACGACGCCCGATTTCAGAAGGAAAGAAATGTAGGCCGATCCTCAAGGTATGTGCACTCTTCACACCTCCTCTATACCGCATATACAATACCAGGAATGATCTGTATCCGTACTTGAGCAAAACGTTTCATGCAGTGCCCCTAGTGTGATTGAAGAATAATTACAGCATGTTTTCGAAAGATAGTTCGGGTCATTACGCATACCGTGACGTCACAACAACGTAGGAGCTTTTCGATCACGTGCTCATGCAAGATATCGTGACGTCTACGTGGTCTCCATTGGTGGCATGCAGGCGGCCATTTATTTTATATGTTTTCGCAGCTGATGCTATCGGAACTGACCATACACGTGTATTCGCGTGGTGTCACCAGATAAGAAAATTAAGCCTGACGTCACGGCAGTGTCGATGCCAGTTGGTGCGCCGCGCTAAAGTTGACCTTAACAACAAGTTAAATTAATTAGTAATTCCCGAGTCTCACATTTGCTCAGAGCAGTCATAGAGGAGATTCGTATGGCGGACCGAACTCAGCCTCAAAAAGTTGTGTCTGTTATACCCCTCTATAAGCATTAATTTGATTGATTTGTGGGGTTTAACGTCCCAAAACCACCATGGTGGTTATGATTATGAGAGACGCCGTACTGGAGGGCTCCGGAAATTTCGACCACCTGGGGTTCTTTAACGTGCACCCAAATCTGAGCACACGGGCCTACAACATTTCCGCCTCCATCGGAAATGCAGCCGCCGCAGCCAGGATTCGAACCCGCGACCTGCGGGTCAGCAGCCGAGTACCTTAGCTACTAGACCACCGCGGCGGGGCTAAGCGTTAATTTAGTGGGCAGCGTTGATGGTTTTGTTTGCGTTTCAACCCGCCGCAGCAGTCTGGTCTTCACGACGCTCGACTGATCAACCTAAGGTCTCGGGATGGAACCCCGGCTGAGTGGTCGAAATTTCTGGAGCCCTCCTTGTAAAGTGTCCCATAATCATAATATATGTGTACTATTATTGAAATACAGTTAACTTTTATATACATTCACTGTCTTCACCTACAAAAAATTAAGGAAACCGGGCACTAGTCTGTAGCAAGAGCGGAACAAGGCGGCCTTCCTTGACTTTCTTTATTTTCTCTTTCTTTATATATCTTCTTCTTCGGTTTTCGTATCTTCCCTTTTGTCTCTGTTAGTACTTCCCTCTTTCTCTCTCTTTCTAGGTCTTTCCACCATTTCCCTCTATTTCCCTTTCCTTCTCTCTGTAGCCGTTCCCTCACCCACCCGAGTTACTGCGTCCCACGCCGGACAAGTCGGCGCAGCGGCAAAACCCACGCTAGGCGCACGCGTAGAAGAAGGGCCGTTCATGATGATGATAATTTATGCGAACGCCTATCGACGCCACGAAAAGCCTAACAACTCCGCTAGGAAAGAAATGTTCCCCTTGAACATGACAAGGGCGAAAGCGCACAAGACGGAGACAACGAAGAGGCTTGACACACACACACACAGCGCCAATGTGTGTTAGGCGTCTTCTCTGTCTTCGTTTTATGCACTTTTCAACCTGTGTCTATCCAAACCAACAATCAAGCCCGAACAGCGACCTTAGTACCTTTGAAATAAGCCATTCTCCTATAAAAAAAAAATGGCAGCATATCCACGGAGTGATTGATGGATAGTGGGGCGAAGCATCCGTCCGTCCATTCGTTCTTGCTTCCGTCCGTCCATGCGTGCGTCTGTCTGGCCGCCCGTGCGTGCGTCCGCACGTTCATCTGTGCGTCCGTCCCTGCGTTCGTCCATGCATCCGCTCCTGCGTTCGTCCATGCGTCCATCCGTTCGTGCAGCCATCCGTGCGTCCGGCCATGCATCTGACTGTGTCCGTTCGTCCATCTATTCAACACTCCAAATACCACCATCTCGCATCTTTTCATCATATATTCCTCATATGGAAGCACCGCCATCCAGCGGACATTCCAAGCACTGGACGAGAGGAGGCACACGCACACTTCCTTACGGCTTGCGCTTCGTGTCTACTTCCCACCTTTAACCATCACGAGTTCATGGTATATACTAGTTCACTCTATTCATGGCACTGCGGCCCAACGCTCGCTAAACCTTTCTAAAACCTAGGAGGTTACGCCCAGCGAGTATAACGTAGCAATTGCCTTTCTTGTCTTGTGTGCGTTGTCGAACAATAAAAAATTCGCAGCGTGTGCGTTAACTAAAAGCCGAATTCTTTTGTCTCTCATTCCCCTTTAGCAGCCATTGGCATGTACATTGAGCACTACCTTTTATTGTTCAACAACGCACAGAAGAAATCTCTCACCGGCACCCCCTTGAAGGTCAAAATGCAATACTTGTTACACACTACTACGACGGCGACGAGGGACGAACGGGTGCCGCTATAAAAAGCTTCAACCCTAATACAACAACGCTGCGTAATCGGGACGGCATTATGCTCTCCCATAGTAGAGTACGATGTACTCTAAATCGTTAAATAACTTTTTTCTAAACTCAAAAAAAAAAAAAACCCCATTTTCAGGACGATGTGAAAACCAACCGACGTCCGCTCCGTCCTACATTGGGCGTAGTACTAAAGTCGGTTCCATATACATAAGGCACGTCATCTTTCATTTTTTTCAAAACCGCGTTTCCTTTTTTTTCTCCTGTTTCGCTCGCTTTTTATTACACCACTCTCCACAAACGACTGCTACACGCAGTTCCCTCGCGAGCTCGCGAAATAGAAATAAAAAATAAAGTAGAAGGAAGAACGAGGAAAAAAAAAAAAGCGCAGGACCGTCGTAGACGCACACGCGCGAGCACATTGCCGTCGCCGCCCTTGGACGGCGGCGAGCGGCGATTGGTTGGAACTCGAGTTCGAGCTCCGCCCCTAGCGTTTATGACGTCAATGCGAGGAAAAAAAATAAGCAAGCTGCTCCGCGCCGCAGCTTCGGCTCTGGGCTTGGAGCTGGGGCCGCGTTTGCGTTTCGTTTAGGTTTAGGCGAGAGTACACGTTTCCATATATATCTACACAACACGTTGAGATCGCAGCATGCTACGCAATCTCGCACACGGCATAGCAGTATGTCGCAATAATATAACACGAACGTGAAGCGAAAACCGCCATTGTGGCTTACATACTTTGCCAACGGCGCACTATATCGAAATAGGGTGTAAAAATAGGGTGTTATATAAGGGTGTAAAAACTTGCATGTACCCTTTTCAGTGTATTTTAGGTGCAATACTTCATACTGCGCCCACTCTTTAAAAGTTGCCTAATATATATCCTTGCGTCAGTATACGAGCTTGTCACATTTACTACATATGTAGTAACTGAAGGTAGTAAATGCAAACTTAATAACTGTAGCACCATGACACTCGCCACTTAAGGTTTCCCTTCATGCCGTGTCTTGGATCCACAGGGAAGTAGTAATACATGGTAACTTACAACACTGACAAGCTAAACAGAAAAAAAAGCGAGACCACACGATATCGTCTTCCCGTGATTACCACCTTGGTAAATACGTACCACAACGACATCCTCAATGTATACGAACACACACAGACATAGGCCGGAACAGAATGTTACAGGCATCTATATCGCGGTGTAATCAAAATTTGTTTACGCGACACACGCACCAACAGCAACCCAACGAACGTATTATAGCCCTGCTTTGCACGCGTTGTACAGGCACGCAAGCAATAACATCTGCTAACCTTGACACGCTGCGTAGTAGCGATAACATTTGCTACCGTTAAAGGAGAAAATGCTAGCGAGAGGTAGCGAACGTGTCTATTGGTAGTAAATGTTGCCGTCGGTACATTCTGTTCAATAGTGCACGACACGAGTGGGAAGTAACCGTCATGCTTGCTTACATATAGGTTGCTCCGATAGGGTACGCCGTTTCATGCGCTGATATAAGGGCGTAAAATATTCGCAAGTTCCGTAGACTGTCACGCCACCCCGCGGCCGCAAGCGTAATTTTTTCAAAGAATATCGGAAAAGCGGCAAGGCGGCGGCCCTCATAGCATGCATGTCTTGGATAGCATGTCTTGGCTAGCATACGTCTTGGCTAGCGTTGGGCCTTGACTAAGAACGTTTCTGTTGTAGCTACCGGACGCACAAAGGTCACTGCAATCGTTGCACAGTCTCCGTTTGCAAAAAGGGTGCTCTTTTCAGACACATCGAAGTAAGAACTGAGACGCTTATTCGCGTTCATCTGTACCTATATGGTTACGTTTCGTGCGTCATATGTGCATGAGAAACGCGGGGCACATACGTTTCGATCTTCTTGCCATTCGGCGCGTGACCTTTTTCATTTGTTGCTATCGCATTCATTGCTTCGCCTTCGCGGCAAAGTTGTGACGTTTTTAACAAATGCGTCAAAAATATCGGTATTGCGATATATTAGCGAAATCTTACACCGTTAACCCCCATATTCACAAACGCTCCTCGACTCGACTTTCACCCTTCACTTGACAGAGTTGAGCACTGCGCCACCACTCGGCTGAAAATGACACTGCGCTACTCAAGAATGTCAGCAGACCATAGCTGATACGCAGTGACTTGTCGCACCTAGAGATGGGGCTCCCGTCGGCTTTCTCAAGTGAAAGTGAAGCGTTGAGTGAAGGGAGTTTCTAGAATACGGGGGTAAGTATCCGCTCAAAACTGAGGACGTGACAGGAAACACAGAATGTTATAATTCTACTTCGGGTTTCGCGTGACAAACCACGTAATGATCATGAGGCACACGCCTTTAGTGCAAGTCGCACGCCACAACGAGTGATGTGTTTGGCATTCAGGACCTCTTCGCCTTCAACGAGGCATCGTATCCGAGTTTCAGAAGCGTCCAGGTGGCGCATAATATGCGACTGCAAATAGGGCAAGGTCATCGCTAAGAAGAAGAAAAGAAAAAAAAAAAAACTCCAGTGCAGGCCGCACATGTGCTCAGCGACTGCGATACTCTCTGTGGGCGCCATATTGAACCACCCTGTGCGCCCCCTATAGTCGACGAAACTTACTAATATAGTCGACGAAACTTACGCTTTGGACACCCTTCGAGGTGTAGAACATTCTACTCTCATATTTGCAAAGGAGGTTGACCCTCTACTGCTGCGCCATCGCAGGGGTCAAAAAATGAGTCCGGAAAATACACGCCGATCACCGATGGGCCTTTGCAAACAACACCTGAATGGAGAGAAAAAAAAGGAGATAGAGCGAGAGGGGCGAGATAATCTCCTCGCAGGCTGCAGCGCCGGGTGTCAGATAAGGCGTCGTTTGGCATGTATACGCCCCGCATTTCTCGGCAGCACTCCGGAGGACATTTCGGGAAAGTCGTGTCGAGGCTGCAATTGCCGAGATTGATAAGAGGAGACCTTGTTTATCGGTTGCGGCGCATCTCTCACCACCACCACCCTCGCCTCTTCGGCCTTTATCTCTGTCGTGGCCAATGGTCGTTGCTGATAATCGCGTCGATCCATGTCACCGCGTACGACGCGTTTTTCGAATTGCTTACGGGAAACGCGCTCAAAATCTCGAAGATTTCTTTTTTAATGATAGTCTTTGCCTGTTTAGAAAAGGTGGGTAACGACTTAGAGCACTAGCTACTCTACGATATGGGCGAGCATAAAGCGGTCCCGTGGGCCTCTCACTCAATGCGTATACGATAAAAGTTGTGTTTAGAAAGAGTTGTTAACGATACGAGGTACTCTACTACCTATAGGAAAGCATACAGCCGTCCAGTCGGTATTAGGAGATAAGGCGCACGTAATATGGTATCTACAAAACGAGGACTGCTGCGATGGAATACTTGAACGTAGAAATTTCTATCACACGATTCAATCACCCGGCCAAAGGTATAAACGCTTGCTGAACGCCCAGCCATGTTGAACTGGTGGCTGCATTCATGTTTGTGAACATTGTCGATCAGAAAGCAAATATTGCGCACGTCTTATGCGCGGCATCAATACGTAAGTATTAGGCGGTGGGCATACCTTTAATAGAAAATACACAGGTACATAATTCTAAAGAACCTATTGTTTCCCAGACTTCGCTGAAAATGCGACGATATATGCACGAAAGAAGGCCGACTTTTGCAGCGAAGCGCGCAGATACGCTGCCATTTTTTTTATTGCTTTTATCTACATTGCTGGCACTATACTACCAATAGTTCCGGCTGGCCCTCTATTGAAACCGCCTCTAAAGCATAATAACAACTAAAGTAATGATAATAACGACTGGGGTCACTGAAGTAACAACGGGGTGGGGTCAGCTGCTGCCTACCCCCGAAATTGTTCAGTTTTTCATGTTTATATACAAACACACAAAAGAGCGGAAGTACCTGTTAGTAAAGAAGAATTACACTTGAAGCTATATGGTCGAAGCGACATGAAATGTGACAAGGTGGCGAGAACAGTGTGCGTCCTAATTCGGGATCCATAAAGAGTTTGTGAAAGATATATAGGCTTTTGCTTGTTTGAAAGGTTAGGGAGGTCTAGAGATGCTATTATTGAAATGATACGTGTAATGAGGGAGTAATTAGCAATAATGAAACAAGCCTAGATTTTTTTCGACGGCGTATAGTGCGTTATTGAGTTTACAAGAATGAGTATCCCATGGAGGTGCACTAGAGTTTAGACCTGGCTAGTGTTTTATGAAGAGGAAGTTTTAACGAAACACCAGCTAATGCAAAGCATGCGACATAAGAAGCCGGGAGTGCGGTTCGCATTGTTAGTAAGATAGTTAATATGAGTATTCCATAAGAAATTGTTAACTATGTGAGCACCTAGGTATTTATATGTATTCCCAGATGACAACCGAAAATTTGTAATTGAATAAACAGCGCTAGCCAGGAGCTCCCCAGGAGATACTTATTATTTTGCAATTTGACAATGTTCAATTTCATGCCCCATAGTGAACACCAAGGTGTAATGATACCAAGATCAGATTGAAGTTGCGATGATAATACGGGTCAGTTATTACGCAGTATACATAACATAGTCAACGGCGAACAACCTGATTGATAATGTAATGCAGTTTGGAATGGGAATAATGCTTTTTTAGGAAAAAAAAGTAAAGGTGTATACTGACGGAACCCTGCCGTACAGCCGATGTTACAGAAAAATCTCGTGAGCTGTGACCGTTAGCTGCTGCATGCTAGGTTCTGTTAGGCAAGAAGAATTCAATCAGCTGTCGGCATGGTCAATGTTTATCACGCTTAGTTTTCGCAAAAGATAGCGGTGAGAAACTGTATCAAAGGTTTTCTGAAAATTAAGGAAGAGATAGTCGATAGTAATGTAGCCAGTGTCAAATGTCGAACATAGAGTGGTTGGCAAAAAGAACGATATAAAGTTGCGTTTTCAATCGCACTAATTAATAAAGCCATGTTGAATGTTGTTAAATGGGTTATTCTATTAAAAAATATGCGATTTTAATTAGAATAGATAATATTTCTATATGCTTACACGCGATTCTAGTGATTGGTCTGTAATAAGAAGATTAGATGAGTCACCTGGTTTAGGCACATCAACGACCATCCCTGCTTTCGGATCGCTGGGCATATATGTTGCAATCACAGTGAAAGAAGCTGACTGAGCAATAAAAGGCAGTTTGTTTCAGAAACTGGGGTGCGATTCCATCTTGCCAGATGCTGACGTCTTCATCTTAAGTGAGAGATTAAGAAGCCCTCATTGATCACTGATGTTTGGTTTCATAGGATGTACAGGATGAGCTTGACTTGGTAAATCTTAAGACGTCTTTGTAGAAAATTTCTGTTTAAATTCCTCTTGCAAAACTTCTGGGCACCTGCCACTTGCAGTCTCTAAACCAAGTTCGTAACAGATATCGACGTGCTCAATTTTCGAACCGTTAGAAATGCACCAGAACTAACAAAGCGGAGGGGGGGGGGGGCTGCTCGTGCCTTCCTTACCCCCTCTAAAAGTGGCCTCTTCCACCCCCCCCCCCGGAACAATTTCTGCCTATTCCTCAGCTGAGCCTGGTGTGCGCATAGCACTATATCGCTGGTGGTTTCTGCGGCAATGTGTAAAGTTACATAGTCATAGCAATGTAATATTAGTTCTAATGTTACATTGCTATGACTATGTAACTTTACAGCAGTGTAACATTATAGTCCTAATGTCACACTTCTGTAACTACGGATAGCCACAATAGATGACTTTGCGCCAACGCGAAGCTGCACTCAAAATTAGCATGACACTGCATCGTAATCTTCGGTGCACTTTTTCTTCTTCTTTAGTGTCCCTTCCCTAACTATAAGCACTTCACTAACTATAAGCACTGCAAACGACAAAGGCGACATGCTTGCATTCCAAATGCCATCACTGCCGTCTGCTACCACGTCTACCGTCGATTCGTTTCACACACACACACACACAAAAATGCGTGCCGACGCACACAATTGCAATTGTCCCAATAAGCGTCGATACATTAGTTAGCCGACTGCGTTCATCCGCGATGACATCTCCGTCTGTTTTTTTGTTGTTCTAATTCTTCTAAACTTATCCGTAGCGCGCACCATACATGCAAGTGTAACGGTGGCATTAGATAGTTGCATTTGAATATCCACTAGCGCACGATTTTGGCCGTCAATTAGCTGCAGCTGCGAGCCGAGACACGCGCATCGTGACAGACAGCTGTAGCAGACGACACGTGTGACGACAACCTACGGGCTTCCGAAGAAGGCACGTCTCCCTCTGGCAGCCAGGAACATCACTCAGAGAACAAAATGTCATTGGAATACGTATACGGCGAGCTTTTCGCAACGCGCTGTTTACGGCAGAGCCACCGTCGAGCGCTCCATAGAAAGAAAAAAAATAAATTTGAAGAAAAGACGACAGGCAACAAAGGCCATCATACGCCGCCCTTTAACGCTGACGCTATATCGCACGCGCGAAGCTGCAGCGTTGTACACGAGCTCAATGTTCTGAACTTTGGGCGTGAAACGAACATGCAAGCTGCACGTTTACGCCGCGGTTGGCAACCTTAAACATGCGTCGCGTCTAACCCCCGTATTCTAGAACCTCACTTCACTCTAAGCTTCGCCTTCACTTGAGAAAGCCGATGGGAGCGCCATCTCTAGATACGGCAAGTCACTGCATACCAGCGATAGTCTGCTGCGATTGTCGAATAGCGCAGCGTCATTTTCAGCCAAGTGGTGGCGCAGTGCTCAACTCTGTCAAGTGAAGGGTGAAAGTCGATTCGAGGAGCGTTTGTGAATACGGGGGGCAAGTACGACGTATTTGGTGCGCGTGCGCGTTCAGTAGCAATTGCATTTGAACGAACTAAAGGTAAGCGTCTATGGCTCTGCTCACTGCCGATGCGAATCAGTTTGTCAAGTCCCAAAGAACCCCCCAAAACAACGACTGAAAATACAGAAAAAAACGAGCGAATTATTCGGCAATTTTACAAGAGGTTACGCAAAACATTGTGTTAGCGTTTGTCCCCATTGCGCATGCGTCATGCGCTATTCTCTTGGGTGCCCACGTTATACTACGGAAATAGCGTGTCGTACCCAACGAGTGCCATACAGCTCAGCATACCCTGTTTAAGAGCTACATTTCCTCTCCTGATATCGGCAGTCTTTACGGCACACTTCGGGACGTCATATGGTGATTCACCTGACGTCATTGGGCACATAATCTCGGTAAATAGATATGTGGGGTTTAACGTCCCAAAACCACCATATGATTATGAGACACGGCGTAGTGGAGGGCTCTGGAAATTTGAACCACCTGGGGTTGTTTAACGTGCACCCAAATCTGAGCACACGGGCTCACAACATTTCCGCCTCCTTCGGAAATGCAGCCGCCACAGCCGGGATTCGAACCCGCGACCTGTGGGTCAGCAGCCGCGTATACGTTAGCCACTAGACCACCGCGGCGGGGCATAATCTCGGTAGAAGCAACTTTGTATTGGAAATGCAACATATAGAAGTTGTTGCCAGGCTATTTAGTTGGCACATAACTCCGAAAAGAATTGAGACCAGGATTTATGAATGTAGGAAGTATTTGGGAGGAATTCCGTTCCCCTTTTTCCGACGATCTTTCCCCGTGCATGCCTCTTTATTATGTTGGAGTTTAGGCGTACAAATTTCTCCTCGAAGCTATGCACCACTTTATGCAGTTTTGTCATTCAGTCTGACGAAGAAACTGGTGCGTCCCCATCCTATGTACTTGCGGCTTCGTCTCTGTTTCATGGGCTCGTTTTCTAAAATCAAAGCTTGAACAAACTGATCATTGAGGTAAAAAGAAAAAATACAAGGCATATGCACGAAGTGAATGATGATGAGTGGGCGAAGCAGTGTGATCGTACGGCGTTGTACCGTAGTCCACTCGTGACATATTGACCACTCACGCATGTAAGTGAACGCCCAGCAGTGTACAGTGTTTATGTACAGTGTTTATTGGTCATAACTGGTATGTTGTGCTGAGTAGTGAATTTCGTTTTGCCATCATTATTATACCGCTTTGTGGTATCGAATCTAGCCTGAACTTGGCAAAGACAATGTCTGTGCCCGTTTCCCTGGTGGTTTTTGGTTGTTTCCAGTCATACAAAATGCATCTTAGATTATATCGAGACGTCAGTGCTGCGCAAGCAAGTCATTGTCCGTGATCATCACCATCATCATCATCATCGCCCTATAAGCGTCATCGTCATGGCGTACAGAGGGTACCTTACATGTGCTGTGCCGTGACGGCAGAAAAAGAATGTGTGGTCTGGAACGCGCTTGTTCTTCATCGTCATCAGCATCATCGTGCTCGACTACGACAAACGCCAACGCCACTAACGGACAAGCCTCGACCTTAAGGAGTTCCACGGCCCGCGCCCGCAATCTCGGAGGCCATGGCTTCGCCCTTAAAGAAAAGGGGGGAAGGGGGAAAATCGACACCCCTCAACCCCCTCCCCTGTATGTGTGCGTTCCTGTGTGGCATGTATATTACCACCACATTACTATATAAGCATTCATATGTAATAATTTACAAACGCACAATCTTACACGCATACCAGACAGTTGTCACACAAGAGTTCCGCATTCCCTCGTCAGTGCTCCAGTCTTCATAGGCAGCGCGAGCACGTGGTGTGTAGGCACGAGTCAGGAAGCATGAATGAACGAGCTAAACGGTTCAACAAAGAGGGGGGGGGGGAGGCGTGGCCCCGTAGTATACTACAGTATATAATAGTGAATGAATCGGAGAGAGAGAGAGTGCGAGCGCGCGTTCTTTTGTGTGTGTGGGCCACCACAATGCCGAGCTTTCGTCAGTTTTTTTTTTTCCACGTTTTCTCCAACCAGACCTTTTGTTCGTCCTGCGAACAAAAGGCGCGTCACGCGGACTCACTGGGCTGCCAAATGGCTCATCACTAAACGAGCTACTAGTAGACGCCGTGTTCTTTTTCTTTTCTCGTTTCTTTTTGAGTTCGCACGACACATTGTACGGCACAGTCGGCGCGGACAAAGCGGCAGCCACCGCCAGTTCGCATGTAAACAAAGCCGCCTCAGTGCGCTATACTATAGAAGGAGGAGAAACGCTCGCCGTGTTTGTACCGCACTTACGCCGCTTTTAGCCACCCCTCCGGAAAAGTGGTGGCATCTGATGCCGCTCCTGGCGTCTACACCGGAAGCGAGCCGCCAAACTGAGGGCCTGAGCTGACCGAATCGCCACCACTGCATTCTCCTCCACGGGACTGGATTGATTGATTGATTGATTGATTTATTGATTGATATGCGAGATGTAACGTCCCAAAACCACCATATGATTATGCGAGACGCCGTAGTGGAGGGCTCTGGAAATTTCGACCACCTGGGGTTCTTTAACGTGCACCCAAATCTGAGCACACGGGCCTACAGCATTTCCGCCTCCATCGGAAATGCAGCCGCCGCAGCCGGGATTCGAACCCGCGACCTGCGGGTCAGCAGCCGAGTAACTTAGCCAATAGACCACCGCGGCGGGGCCGCGGGACCGGATTGTTGGCGCGCACGATACTCCGTCGAACCGTATACCTATCCTCTTGCGCATCAGGACTCGCCAGCCGACAAAGGGAAACATTTTACCGAACCTATAGGTTCGGTAAAATGTTTCCCTTTGTCAATGAGAACAATATTTTTCGGTCCGCTTGTTAGCTTACCTTCCTTTTTCTGATTTTTGCGTTTCCTTTCGGTCTTTCACCATGCGTGCAAATATATTTTCGTTTCTATGAAAATCAAACGCTCACCTCCTACTCTTGTTCGAGAATAGAGGAATTCAGATCACAGTTAACTTGTTTAATTAACCGAACCTGTCACGAATTTTCCAAGGTGCTCACAGTGTGCTCTGTTCCTGCAGTTTGGACGTGCGTGTCGTGACAGTGGCTGTTTGTGGTCGAACTTGGACCTCTCTGCGCTCAGAGGCAAGCATTACCAGCTATAGCATCACCTCGTTAAAGCCTATAGCAACAACATTGAAACACCAGCTAGAAACTGCACCACCCAGCTCGGACCCATAGAAACAGCCCGAAAGCAACCCATCAGTTTCGCCTTTTCACGCATTTCACGACCTATGGTGGCGGTGGTGGTGGCGGTCGTAACAACTTTATTAATAACTCCGACAGATTTGTGGCCTATAGGCCGCCCCCGAATAGGACCGGAGACCCTGTCTCCTCTTCGCCTCACGGGCTTGCTGGATGGCCCACAGTTGACCGCCAGTTCTCGTTGACCGCCAGTTCACAGCGCCGCTTCTCGTCCGATCACCGAAGCTAAGCAGCATTGGGCTCGGTCAGTACTTGGGAGGGAGACCACCTGGGAACACCGAGTGCTGATGGCACCTTCTTTCAGGCACTGCACCGTACTCCTGACAGGGTTGCAGAAATTAGGTGCCTTTTCTAATCTTCTAACCACTACCACCACCACGTTGGAGCTGTGCAGTGAGGCCATCCGCCACGCCGTAGCTTCATCTATAGGGAGTCTGAATTTTCTTCTGTTAAAAATGTGCATTCCTAGATAATGCGCCCAAGTGATGCGCGAGTCCAACCGCACAATTTGCAAGTATTATCTGGATAGACGTCTGGATATATCCTTGTAAAATAAATGGAGTTGGGGAAGGTGTGGGTTTGCAATTGTCTCAAATCTACCGCTTCGGATCTGTCGGACTTGGTGCTTGGCGATGGATAAGTATGCCTAGATTTTTTTCAATAAAAAAGGCCTATTGTGTAAGCTTCAACATTTTCGGTCATGGCTGTCGAACATAAGACATCACGTAGGAGTAATAAAACATGTATGAATGCGCAGACCCAACGGCTAGGGTATACGCCGGCATTAAAACATTTCTAACGGGGAGCTTCAGTTCTGGGGAATACTAGCAGTTCGGTATACGCCCGTGCGCATACGTCTCATAAAACCAGCTTTCTTCTCTTCTACAGCCACACCTGAAAAGAGTATAGACGCAAGGACTTGCGTACATGCAATCACCTTGGGGTCTCCGTCCTCGCATGACGTCATCACATGGTCAAAGATGGGTCGATCCAATAAGCTTTGCGAAACAAAGTGAGGTGTGTAGTGTGCGAAGCTAAGGAAACCACGGAGCATGTTCCGATTAAATGTGGAAACATCCAGCCAGATGCACGTTTGGGAACGAGCCTATACACGATGTCTTGGCTTTTAGAGACAACAATAGAAGGCTGAACACGTGCGCGATAGACATGAGTAAGAAACGGTCATAGTACCGGTGAAAGAAAGCTAGAAAGGAAGCACGAAAATAAATAGTGGGAAAAAAACGGGGACATTCGGCCGTAAGGGGCAGATAGCTGGGCTGTGAACTTACGTTTTCTTTTCTATAGTAAGATCGATTTAGTCGAAGCAGGCAAGGAGAAACGCGTAAAAACTGTGCTTTTTTTTCTTTTTTTTTCCGAGCTTGGTGGCACACATGTCACCACCCCGTTATAAATGGGACGCTCATAGCATCCATCCATCTATGTATTCATTTGCCAACTAAATAAAAAAAAAGGGGGGGGGGGGCGATGGCCTTTACCTTTCAGTCGGCTCAGGCGGATGCACATAAGGGGCCATAGGCCTACGTAGGGTACCCCTTCAGGAGGAGCGAAGGTTTGAGACAGCGCAGCTTCTCTATTACGTCAATGTATGAAGCTGACTTTGTGCTCCCTCTTTCATGAGGCTATAGGGAGGAAGCTGCCCCTCCTCTCATGTATTCGTCTGTGCAAGGGACTCTATGAGTTCTTTTTATTATTATTGTTAATTAAAAACGTACCTGGCGTCGACGCACGCAGCAAAGAAAGCCCTAGATCATCTGAATGTGCCACACTCGGCTCCAGTACAAAGCTGAGCTACATTCTACCGCACTTTTATCATCATCTATAGCTTCACGATGTCACCGAATCAGCACTAAAGGCTCGTTGTAAACAGGATGGGCTCCCATTGTTACTTTTTTTGTTGCCAGATGGGACGGAAACTACGAGGGAAAAAAAAGATACTTCGGCACAAGGTGCATATACATATCTTATCGCTCACGTGAAGTAATAAACCACGAGTAATTTCTGCAGTAAACTGCAGATATAACTTGATGCAACCATTAACCCTTTCTAGGTTCATCCCCCTTCCTATAGTACATCCATATACGCCAAACAATGTTTGCACAGCAACCTGAAGGCGTTTTAAATTACGTGGTGCATTTAACCATTAATGGGATTAACAGACAATCATGGCACGAAAAATATAGGGGACGTTATATGGGATAATAGTAATGCAAATGTGATGAATGAAATGGGAACGAAAAGATAACTTCTCGTGGGCAGGGAACGAACCTGCGACCTTCGCATAACGCGTCCGATGCTCTATACCAACTGAGCTACAACAGCGGCCATCCCCCCGTCCACTTTATGGGGCATATATATGTGCATTAAGCACGGGAGCATGAGTCAGCGCCACCTGTAGGCATGACGGCGAGTCTGGAACACCCCTTATATGCTGCCTGTTTGGTGTCACCTAGCATGCGAACTTATTACGAGCTGGGGTGCTGTTCTGGACACTGTCTAATTCCGCCATATTGTCAAATTTCGTTAGGGCTGCATTTTAAGCCAACTCTGCAGAGAGGTGGTAGCAGCTCACTTGGCCAATTAGCATCAATCAATGGCGGAATCTGACAACATGGCGGAATTCGACACTGTCCACAATAGCACCCCTGGCAGCTGAACAGTTTGCCATAACGAGACAGATCTCTATGAATGAAGGAAACAAGCGTACATTTAAGGGCATACGACGTGCAAGTGCGACACAAGTCTAGAAAAGCTGCTTACGTAAAAATATAGTGTTACGTAACCAGTTCTCAATTAAATGGTTGTCACCATACCTTAAGATCAAAGGAACATTAAAATAATTAACAATGGCCAACAATCGCGCTATCTTCCCGAAGACAATTTCGTTGTCCCAAAAAGGGCACTTTCAGAAGGGATTTGTCCGCCACGGGCACAAAAGTTTATTGCAGCGGTATACAGTTTGATGTCATTACTGACAAACCGGCATGTATGCGTGTGCGTGTGGAGTGAGTGAGTGAGAGAGTGAGTGAATAAGTGAGAGGGCGCTCGTGTTAAGCCATGAATACTTCATTACGTAGGTCACTATGCTATCAGCGTTCGTTTAGACATTTAACGGGATAATAATACCCTGGGTTTTACCTCACAAAACAACGAGGTTGGTGCCAATGCGTGGCGCCGGCTACTCCTTTTCTCTAGCACAAAAGTCAACATCGCACATTTTGTAGCAAACACAAGGCTATACATATGTAATGGTTATGGTGGTATTCGAATGCAGAGCCGGAGGTCGCGGGATCGAATCCCAGTCACAGCGGCCGCATTTTCGACGGAGACGAAATGCCCGTGCTTTCAGATTCAGGTGGACGACAAAAACCACAGGTGGTCGAAAATTTCCGGAGCCCTCCACCAGGAGGGCGTCTGTGATGTTCGTATATCACGCCTTTGGGACGTAAGAGCCCGAAAATTCTCATATCACACTCTTTTGACGACACGCACATTTGTCGAAAAGCGCCACCGCCGGGTATCGAACTCTCGACATCAATCTTTTAAATATTCTTTTTTTTCCCCGAACTGTAACAGAATAGAATGAACTCGATAAAGACGTAGTAACGGTAGTTGACTGTGATACATTTCAGGCTCTCCTTCGATTGTAACCCTGATGTATTTTGTATTACGAAAGGCTTGTCTGCATTGTCAGTTGAATTTTGTTTTGTCTGAATTTGTTGTATTTGTTAAGAAACCTTGTTATACGTTTTGTACCACCCTGCTAGAGCCCCTATCATTGGGGTTAGCAGTATTGGAAAATAATAAATAAATAAATAAATCTTACTTGTCGAGCTACCAAGGCGAGCGTTGTAGAGGCGCATCGACTCATCGACTTACACGGTCTCATAGATTTCAATTCCGTACCTTCGAACACCATCATCAAGTCCATCCTAATGAACCATGATATTGAGTATGCTTATTAAAGTTTCTGTACTTGATTTGTTACATCCTATCTATCAATTTGAGTTATGTGTCGTAGTTGCTTTTCTTATGCTTTATTTTATATTCTGCATTGAAGGTTTTTTTCAGATGACGCTTTTGTGATAAAGTGATTTTTTCTAATGCTTTCCCTGAAATATTGTGACAAGACCATGCTAAATTTTGTTGTGTTATGGTTTATTTATTGTGTTATTTATTTATTTCTGCGTGTTACTTGTTGCGTTATATATTTATTTATGAAAAAAAATGCGACTGGTTGAGCGGCCTGCGTGCCAAACTGTATTTAGGAGCAGAGGCCCCATGTCAGGCTACATAGCCTCTGCTCCCGATCCTGTAAGAATTTCAGGACGAAATAAACTTCAATTCAATTCAACTTCAATTCAATTCATTACGCGAGGATTCGGCGGCATGCAGCCGTCGTCAGGCGACTGCGAGTCGATGTAGACGTATACTGCGCGCCTGGCATTCATGCACGGGCGGCGTTCCAGTCGGTCCGGAGAGACCGTCGTCTTCGGGAGTGTCGGGCTGCCGTCGAGAGAAGGACGGACGCCTCGGACGTGCAGGAACGACGACTTCGAATCGCCGCGTGCAAGTCGTCTCGGGTGACGCGAATCTCTCGCCGACGCCCCACCAGCTCGTCTTATACGTGTATCGTCTAAAACGGTGCAGCGAGACATTCTGCGGGAATGTGGCAATCGTTAGCTAAAGAAAATGAAAAAAAAAAGTTCCGCCATATCCACGAAGTGAATTATGATGAGTGGGCGAAGCTCCGGAGGTAAACCTAGCTGGTGAACCGTGAATCATCCGTACATTTTGCCCACTCGATTTTATTACAACGCTCCCGCTAGCGTACGTTGCCGCACTAAATCGAACGATTGCCTTCCACCATTGACACGCGCCACATGTGAAATCATTCCTATTTTATAACATCTCGCATCTTTTCATCATCAGCTACAAGTACCGCTATCCTAGTGAACACTGCGATAACTAAACGAGAGGTGGCTACATACAGGGGACCGATGCTGGAAGCCGATGCTGGAGTGAGGCTCAATCGACGAAATCATTAACGATGTAAGGAATGTTTATGAAAATCTGTTTGTGGTCTAATCATAGGCGCGCTATGTACGCTCTGTAGACGGTATTGCACACAGATAAGTTTCGCACCTGCCCTTAGAACAAACACGACGATGAGCATGAACGACCATACAGTTTCCTAAATATACACCAAAGCGAACTCGGGCGCCATAGTGTCTATCGGTTGAAAAGAAGGTGAAGGAAGCTGAGACCGATATGTGGAGAATCGGCATGATTAAGAAGTCCGCAATAGAGATGTATCAAACTTTTAAGCAGGAAATTGCCAAGGAAAAAATCTATGATAATACTCGGGGTAGTTCTCTACTGTGTGAGGCCAAGACGGAAGTATAGCGAACCAAGACATATCGGGCAAAATATGAAGGGATAGAAACGGTATGCAGTGCGTGTGGACAGGAGGATGAAACTGCCGAACAGTTGATGATGTTCTGTAAAGGGCTTCACCCTATATACAATTCAGGATGATGGCGCAGAGTTTTTCAAAGCAATGGGGTTTAGGGACAGAGAGGACAAAACTGACTTTAACCGGGTATAATTAACTAGAAGGAGGTTATCTGATTGGTGGCTAAAGTCAAGGCACGAGTGAAAATTAAACCCTTCACTGCAAAGTACCAGTCCTCAACCTCACTATTTAAAGGGAAAAAAAGATAAATCTAGTTTTTGGTTCACTAAGTATTACGGCTTGGTGGCGTTAGCCACCGCCCGATCTAAAGGGTACAGCCACATCAATCCATCCATCCGTCTATTCGGAGCTGCAACGCAAGGCGCTTCTGCGGGCATGCGAATGATGGGTATAGTACACAGATTTGTCCAATCTTCGTACTTCTAGTTGAACCCGTGTGTGTTCCTGCATGTGGCATGGAGTTGTTTTCTCACGAAACAAAAATAAGCAAATTTTCAGCGGTTGCGCTTCACCACCTTAATATTTTTATGCTTACCATTTCAAATCGGGGTCACGAAGTTCGAAAAGGTTCATTCTTTCCTACGAAACAAAACCGAAACAGGGGATAAGCGAAGCCACAAGTGCAATTCGCCGCCCGCAAGTACGAAGACTATAGGCTAATTCGTGTACTACCCATCATTCCCATAGTGGCTGAACAATCGGCAGCCCCAGAGTCCCCTCTAGTTAATTTTACGAAACTCTGCGTCAACGCGACAACGGTCGGACGTCACGAAGGCTTGAAGAGCTTCGCTCCTATAAAGTCCCTAGGTTTTAGGTGTGGCGTCGTTCCCTAGATTTCAGGTCCCTAGACTCAAGGCGTTCGTTCCGTACTGCGGCGGTGCGTGCTGTTACGGCGAAAGCCTCAGCTGCCTCCTGGAACAGGAAAGTGGTCGACGGTGGCGGCACCCCGTCATCACGAACCATGCATTAAGTCACGTGATTGAAGATTAAGGCTTGATGATGTCACCACGCAGCACATCACGACGTCACAGATGGCCAAAATTCGCGGCGTCACCATGTCGTCATCACACTCAATCATTGCATGGTCGAAACCACTGCATGGCGCCCAAGGAGCCTTGAATGAAATGGTCTATACTACGAGCGTCCACATGACGGCGAACAAGATTGTTCCGCGGTTAGCTGCGCGTGAAATCGAGATAGCTTTGCTTTCTTCAGCTTGGCACTGAAATTGAATGATTTGCAGAGTGTGTGAGTGGAGAGGGGGGAGAGTAGGGAGGGGGCAAAGTGAGCCCCATACATTGACATGATAGAGAGAGGGGAGGGCGATGCGACAAACCTTCGCACCCCCCATCCCTGAAGGGAAACCCTGCGCACGCTTATAAGTATACCTGTATGAACACCTGCAGGCTTAAGTCGCACTTTTGGTGGATAGCACGCACCTTGTATAGCTTCTCTGTACAAATGGAAATTCTGAATGATTGCATATTGAGTACAAGTGTTTACTGTGTGCTTGTTTATGCCTTCTTCGGATTAGGATGCCGTAGGTCACCGGCGGATAAAGCTTTGCGAAATATGCACGCAATCGCTCCACCTAGTTCCCTATCTTCTGATCGTATTGAGGTAACGTCTTTCTTTGCGCGAAAAATAACGTATATACTGCATCCACGGGCATGCGTTAAATATCTCAGCTGCCACAAAGGTTAAATCATGATCTTTCGTGTTAGTCGGCAGGATGCAGACGTGCCAGCGGAAGTCAACGAGCATGGGCGCGTGCGTCCACGTCAAACTGTTCTACAGCTGTCAAACGCAAGTACACATTGTGGAGGCTCTCGTGTCAGTTTGCAATAAACAATCGACTACGTCCGTTATAAGGCACGTTCCACTTCCGTATTATATACAACACGTCATAATAATCACTTCACTGATTATTATGACCAAGGGAACGAGCGTGTATTTCTTTGTATGCGTGTGCACTAGGAAAAGCAATTCAGTCAGCTGAGCGTATAGCGGACACTGACAAAACCGCGGAGTCGGTGGCTTACAAAGGAGCCTCCACTTCGCCAATTGAGTGTATACCCACGGTATATGTCTCTGGTCCAGTTCTCGGAGTATATGTACCCAGGGCATATGCGCTAACACGTCATTCCATATATAACAAAACCCAGCTGTATACCACAAGCGCTTATCCAGTTCAGAGTACTGTATGTCTTTCAGGAAGACGTTCGCCTTTTTCTGCAGACGCATCTCAGACCATGGTCCAAGTAATTTCTGTAATGTGAAAGGCCGTTTGTCCAGATTCGCTAGCTTTTCCCCCTTATTATTTCTCTTTTATTTGGGTACTTTCGTCCTCATCAGCCTGACTACGTCCACTGCAGGACAAAGGCCTCTCCCATGTTCCGCCAGTTAACCCGGTCCTGTGCTTGCTGCTGCCAATTTATACCCGCAAACTTCTTAATCTCATCTGCCCACCTAACCTTCTGTCTCCCCCCACCCGCTTGCCTTCTCTGGGAATCCAGTTAGTTACCCTGAACGACCAGCGGTTATCCTGTCTATACGCGCTACATGCCCGGCCAATGTCCATTTCTTCTTCTTGGGTACTTTACACACTATTAAAGACAATGACGAACATTCTCACCTTCGTGACCAAAGAAGCTCAAGTTGTCCTGCTCGAGCTGTGTCTTGTTTACTGTATACACCCCTAGCCGCATGCACCTGTTGACGGCAAGTACAGTTTCGACCGCGCTGCACCGATTTAGGTGGCATACATTCAGAAACAGCATCGAGAAACGTTCGTAGAATGCTGCCGGCAGCTGGCCGGTTTCGTGTGGTGTCATCGGTGTCACCTGACGCAGGCAACGACGACACCGGTGCAGACGACGCGTCGCGGCGGTTGCGACGTGCCTGTGGTCACGCGTCGAACTGAAAGGCAAGAGCTCGAATGTCGAGCGCGAGGGTCAGAGTGGAAGTCCTTCGCGACCGTAAGACGACACGTCGAACCACAACCGTCGGTCAGCGATGGCGCGCCTTTGGTGCAAGCTGCATAGGTGCCGATGAAATTCTTATTCTTACAAGCTAACGTGCAATTAAACAGCGTATACGATGGGACGAAAAATGATAGGCTATAACTTAAGAGAGAATCGAAGAGAAAATATTCGATTTTTATTCTCGCAACGCTGATGTGAAAATTGTAGTGGAGGGCTCCGGAAATTTCGGCTACCTCGGGTTTTCCTGATGCACACTTGAGTCTAAGCACAGGGGCCTCTATACTCGCTCGCTGGATTCCGTGCCGACCGGTTGTGCCCTCGCGATCTCCGACGTCAGCGTAGCTCTGGCCGACTGGGCCCCTACGTCATCTTCTGACGCCGACGATCTTCGACGACAGTGAAGCTCTGACTTACTGGACCTGCTCTACGCCATCTACTGACGCCGACAAGAGCTCTCGCAAGTGGTGCCCCGTCCTCGGACTCCTGTGACCGTGTTTCCATATCTCTCCTATCCACTCGATATGTCGTCGCTCTCTGGCAAACTTGTTCTCTCTCTCTACAACTTTATTCCTATCTTTTTAATCCCTCCTCATCCCCATCCCTTGTGAGCCACTGTTGAGGTGTCGCTCGCTGAAGCAGACAGTTACGGGGCTCACTTTTCTCTTGCTTTCTCTCTCTTAGAACCATTTGGGGGGGGGGGGGAGGCGTCTATCAAAATGCAGCTGCCGCGGCCAGGATTCGATCCGGCGACCTCCGGATCAGCAGTCGAGCCCGTAACTATTATAGCACCGCGGGCAGCGAGACTAAATTGGAGTGATTCGCAACCACGGTCGACGTGATCCGAGTGAGCAGCACGTATTTAACGTGCTTTTCACAGGAGAGAACAAACTTCGCCATGCTGGGCTGCACGCGTGAGTACAAAGGGTGACGTCACAACCTCGGCTGTACATTTTAGAGGGGTGGCGAGGTGGCACGCTTGTTTAGCGCAGTTCACAGAGTATAATGGCGGCGCCCAGGTAGCCGTCTGTGAACTAGTCTACGTAGACGTTAAATTCGCGTATTGTAACTAAAAGTAGTCATACGATACCGTATGGAATTTCCTAAGAAGGCTGAAGCCATCATCATCATCTTCGTCGATTTCACTTCTCCCGAACTTAAGCTCTGAGCATCCAACGTTGCTTTTTATAGCCTCCGAGATCGAAGAAATTCGAAGCGTTGCGCTGCTCATCTGCTTTTTGCACTGCCTCCTTGATCGGCCCATCTGTGATTGTCATAAAGGCACGTGATGCGGAGTGAAGATGACGTAACGAGTTTTTACCGTGTGATGTCATGGCGACGTCAAAGGATGACGTCGTCGCATGATTATGGTCTTTTGAATCACTCAGGTTTACGACTAGGATGCCGAATAAGCACCATCGAGAAACATGCATGTATATATATAGACACGTCCTTCAACGGCGTATATTGATTGATATCATCATTTTAGGCTAAAGTGTCGCCTTGCACGCCGTATAAAATTTCGTTTGTCCAATGACAGAAACGAGTAGATTTACGCAGCTTTTTTTTTTAAATCATCCAATCAGCACGCGCTGCAAGCAAGCAATATTACGGCGATATCTCTAAAGATGTGATCGTTTCGGAATGCACGTCCTTCAAGACGTGTTTCGCGCAGGCACAAGAACGAGTGTGCGATCAAGAGTTTCCATCCAAGTCAATCCACCATGGGGGCCGATTGGAAGTCGTCGAGCAAGACAGGCATTGAGGGATGGATCGCAGGTGGCACTGAGAACGAAAAGTAAGAGGGGAGGAAAATAATGACGCTACCACAAAAAAAAACAGCGATAATTAAAAAGAAATCGGCGATTTCTCCGAGTGGGCGTGTACATATATGTCAAAAGCGGCCGATACCGCGGAGGCCACACTATCCGCGGTCTCAAAAAGGCACATCCGTACGAAATAAAACGCTCGGAACGTCAACTGTTCAGATGAACCAAGACGAGAATGAAATTGAGTATGCCCGACAAATTAATTACAATGTTTCAATAATGCGAGAAAGAAACCGAAATTCCGTCAGTAAAAAAAAGGAAAAAAAAGGATTGCCCAGAAATGAACATAACCGTTCCTTTATCTTGGCCAACCACGGATAGTGAATTCCATATATGTCTGGAGCTTGCAGCGTTGGTTCTCTAAACTGAGTATGACGTAGTACTGCACTGAGATGTTAATAAATCGCAGGATGCAATCGCCTGAGGTTATTACAAAACGAAAGCTATCCTTTTTTTTCTGTCTTTTCTTTTTTTTTTATTCACAATCATCCATCTCCCCACCCCCGAAAGCTTTCTGCACCTAGCGTAGTTTCGCGCTGCATCCGAGATCGGAGGCATTGCAAGCTTTCCCTCCGGGATCGGCCCATCCATTGAAAGCATCGTCGGGGGTTGGGTATGTATGGTCGATCACGAAGCTTGTGTACCCAGTTGTGAGTGTTTCGGGAAGGATGCTGGAGCCAAAGGTAATGATTATATGTTTTGCTGGAGTCTCATTGCCATTTCGCTTCATCTTGATTCGCTATAGATTTATTACATTCTCTTCTTTCCTGCCGGCAAGAAGTCTTTCGCTCCGGGATCGGCCAATCCATGACCGAGCGACGATGTCATGTGATGACGTCACGTTGTGCGACGCTCTGGTAACATCACTACGACGTCGTAATTACGTCATCACGCGAAGGTGATTTTTGTGTCCACACGTTTGACGCCGCGACGGTCACTTTCCATGTTTGATGAGGCCTTGAAAGCGAACACACGAGGATGGACACGAATTGCAAGAGAGAAATACACGTTCTAGTATTAAGAAGCACAAATGAAACAGCATCAACTTGCATTAAAATTAACTCGATGAAGGGAAATCGATTGACGTCAGCTATTTGTAATGAAGTTTGTGGGCTGTCTTCTTGTCGAAACGCTTCGAAACACCTAACTGTCGGACTTTCTATCGAACGAAACTGTCGATCCAACAGCCGCTTTTTGCGTTCTCAGAATACTTCTGAGAGCGCCCCGAAAAGAAAAAAAGAAAGGATACCACGGGTTCGCTAAGAGATCGAAGGGCTCGCTCACGCTCGCTCACACACACACACACACACACACACACACACACACACACACACACACACACACACACACACACACACGCGCGCGCGCGCGCGCGCGCGCATGCAGCACAAACACACACACACACATGCACACATGCAGACACACACATGCACACACACAGTGTGAACAACATTATGCGAGTCTTCACCTCAAGCGTAGTTACGCTCATTCAACCATTGGCTGCTAAAGCTTTCAAGGCTGTACATCTTGTTTTACATCTCACCCCTTATATGAGAAAAACAGGTCCTGCCCCTTCACTCTTATTCCATTTATCGCACTACTTAGCTTTGCCCGTTTCCGCTTTTTTCTGCCGCCAGTCGACGCATGCATTAATCCTCGCTACCGTCGTTCTCTCTTTCCATATTTCTTTGCTATTTCCTACGCTGCATGTCAGCGTGGAAGTGTATGGTACGTCGACGCAAAAGAGAGGCATTCTATCCTCGCTAGCAGATTGACAGCGGTTTGAAGTTATGAAAGACCCAGATTTCTGCTTCATATACAAGGGAGCGCTGTTCCGGATCGTGGGGTGCCAAAAGGAGGTATGAGAGTAGAAAGGGAGGCCACCTTTATTATTATTATTTTTTGATGAGATGAGTACACACTTACAATATACCCACTAGAAAAAGCGAGCGCTTCCAACACGAGAATGCAGCAACCGCCCCCACCCCCACCCCCTCATCCCCTTTACACCGAAGCGAGAAAGCTGCGACCGTACAGCACCCCTCCTTCTTAACACCCCCCCCCCCTATTCCGCCTTCTGCGTTTACGCTTCCCATTAAAAAGAAAAGCCGATTATTCTGAACACGACACAGTTGAGATATAGCCCCCTCCTCCATTTCATGCGCCTTAACATCATCAACATTCGTGTTCCCGCGCTACAATGCGTACATGTCGTGGCTGATCCATTCTGAGAAGCGACGCGCGCATCTGTAGGTATACATACAAGTATACATAACGTACACTCGAGACATTTCCTTTGTACGAGGCACGGCCGAACGAGACGGCAACACGCACACACTTGCGGCCCGAGCGGCGCTTCTCCCATCAATCTGCCTGGTGTCAGTGGCGCGCAAGTTTTTCCCCGTCTGCCCGCGAAGGCCAGAGGCCCAACTCCAGTTGCACCCCGGCTGCGGGCCCCTTCCCCGTAGAAGCCCACGCAGAGACGATGCAGACGCGTCCTCCGGTCCGTGAACAGAGCGTTGTTGCTCGGAGATGAGTCGACGATTTTGTAGAGCACACCTAAACACGTGGAGGAAGAAAAAGAAAGGAGGGAATATTCAGTCACGCGAGTGAAGCCCACCTCGTCGGCCCAACACGTGATCGAAACGTCGGAGCTTGCGCTATCTTTTAGTACTCTCGATCATAAGGGTTTCTTTTATGTACACTATAGAGGGAACTCAGGCGTTAGAGTCTATGGGAGCTGCAACGCACGGTGTTTCAGCGAGCATGGGAATGGCGGGTACGTAGTACACGGATTTGTCTAATCTTCGTACTTCTGGTCTGCTTTTGGCTCCGTCTGTGTTCGTGTGGCTTGGAGCTGTTTTTTTTTTTCACGAAACAAAAATCCCCAAATGTTTAGCGGTTGCGCTTCACCACCTTATTCTTTTAGTACTTACCTTTGCAAATCGGGTCCCGAAGTTCAAAAGGGTTCGTTCTTTTCTTCAAAACAAAACCGAAACACAGCAATAAACGAAGCCGCAAGTACGAAGACTAGGCAAATGTGTGAACTACCCATCATTCCCATGGTCGCTGAACGATCGCAGCGACAGAGTCCCCTCTAGCTAATTTTACGAAACTCTATGCTCTCGGTGCTGTTCCGTTTTTGAAACACCCGCTTCAGCCGGCCAGTCTGCGCCGAACCAGCGCGTTTCGATTAAAAGCTACCGGGCGCCGTACTCCGAGGTATCGGGCAAGTCTCGTTTATTGCGTGATCTCAGGGCAAAATGTCACGTGTTGGGCCGACTTTGATGGCTTCGAAACGGGTTGGTTTGCCAAGGCTGGGAGCGTGACGCCATGCTACCTCGTGTATTTTGCCTTCCTCCGTGCCTAAAGACACACTGAAGGTAACTCACTCCGAACGTGTGTAAACTGTAATAGAGATACGACGAAGTCTGCTAGAAAGGTCAGTATCAAGGGGAAATCCTGAGATTTCTCATCAAACACATATATATATAGCTCATAGTCGGCGTCAACACGAGTGATGCAAAAAAAAATGATTACGCCACCACATCACGTGATCATGACGTTACAGAACGCCGAACAACTGTGACGCCATCGTCACGTCATACCACGTGATGTCCTAAGATGACGTCATAACATGTCATTGCCTAATGATGGCATGTAATGGCGTCATCACGGAGACAGCGCAAACCAAGGTGAGGTGCAAAAGGTATGCATTGCCTGCGATCTCGGAGGCTGTAGAAAGCTACACTGCTAATCAGGTCCTGCTTAAAGTGCTACATTTCAGCCCAAGGGGCTGGGTAAGATGCGGCGGCCTCTCCACCTTACACTCTATCAGCAATCATGTGACTGTGTCGGGGAATGAGATTCTGCATGCAGGCGCGGGATGAACCAAAGGCGCTAGCACGAGCTCGCGTTCCGGCCTGCGTAAGTGGCTAGTAGGACCGGACGTTTGTATATGAAAAATGTTTACCAATTTAGAGTTCTTCGTACTCTACTATGGCGGAGCATTAAGCCGTCTCAATACTTATACAACGGCTGTGTGTTTAGAATAAGTGGTTAAGAATTCGGAGTACTTGGTACTCTACTAGGGGAGAACATAAAGCCGTCTAATGGACCTCACACTTGCAAGGGCTTGATGTGTTTAAAAAAAAGTGCTTAACGATTTACAGTACTTGGTACTCTACTAAGGGAGAGCAAAGCCGTCCCAAGTACACCCGGACGTGTGTTTAGAAAAAGTGGTGAACGATTTTGAGTACTTGGTACTCTACTACGGGATAGCATAATATTTTCCCGCGCGCCTCACACTTGATGAGGCCGCGTCGACAAAAATTACGCCGTGAAGCGGTTCACGACATCGAATGTCGCTGCGTAACGTCGCTGCGTTACACTGAGCACCATTCGTTTAGAAAAAAAATGGTTAACGATTTAGAGTACTATAGTTACTCTATACCATGGGAGAGCTGAAAGTCGTTTTTCGGGCCTCACACTTGATGAGGCCGCATCAACAAAAATTACGCCATGACCGGGTTCACGAAGTTAGTCGAACTTTGATTAGAAAACGTGTTCAACAGTTTAGAGTACATGCATCTTTAACATGGGACGGCATGAAGCCGTCCCAGTACTAAGCCCCATTCCTGTGTCCATGTGTGTTCAGAAAAAAGGGGGTAACGATTTGTAGTAGGTACTAGGAGGTATACTCCACTATGGGAGAGCATTAGTCCCGTACGCGGCAGAGCAAAAAGCCGTCTAGTGGTCACGCGGACACCGCTTACACTGTCATTGACCGCTTGCACTGTTATTGCAACCTATATGGGTACAATTCATGCTGCCAAAATACACCACCTTGCAAAATCCTGCGTAATTGGTCTAGTTAATAAGGAGTTTCAGAATAGCGCACCGCAAGCCCTTGCGGTGCGGTCGCTGCCACTGCGCATGCGTCGTAACGCGAACCACCGTTCGCGGCCCGCCCACGGAAATTCTGGAACAGCGTGCGGCGATCACGCCCCTCGAAGTGCTGTCTATAGCCTCCGTGCATTTGGGTTTGCGGTCGGGCGAAAGTCCCTAGACGTTTCCCTAGGGCGAGCAAACACTATTCTAAATCTCAGATGGCACCCACAACTAAAGCAACACCCGCAACACCTGCAAACGCTAAGCGTAAAGCCATAACACTGTTTGTTATAAAGGAAAAAAACATATCAACGGACGAAGAACTGAGAACCGCACGGAATGCGACGGAATGCGAATATCGGGAACATGATGCAAATAATCACGTTTGTCGAGACAGTTCACTGACGAAGTGCCTTTAGAAAACTTTTAATAATATGTACACTGCAGCATTCGATTGGATTTTCGATGATACTGACTATCGGACATTCACATTCTAGAGCGTTCCTAAATAATATAATTAAGGTCGACATCGCTTTTAATATCAGCTGAACATTTCCTTTTACGAAAAGGTCGTACTAAGGATGCGCAGGCATCTGCAGGTTCAGTACAACTTTCACTAAAGACCTAATGATAATGTGTAATGACATAGCAATATCTGGTGGTGCTTGACTTTTTTCTCTTTTTTTAGTTATTGACCTCACTTGCTCGATCGGCTGACATGCGTCCAATCGCAGATAACTACACGACGCGGCCCTTTCGTTTTCCTTCTTTCTTTCTTTGTTTTTCTTTTCGATAGCGACAGCTTACCGTTTATGCTAGTTTGCGAAAACTGAATTGCTGCCGTAGCATTTTATTAGCGTCACTTGTACTTTAGAGCAGTCCGAGAGCTGTGGATTGGCGAATAATACAAACGAACCTCTCAGCTTGTTCATCTGTGTTTGTTACAGCCGATGATTATTTCCCGTGTATTGTTCGTCGTACCCGCACGTCTGTTTACTTCCTCGTCGAAGTCCGGACTACGTTTCCTATGAGTTCTTCGCCTGAGGAGTAGCGGGCGTCACACGTGATGTCAACGACGCACCCCCCCCCCCCCCCCACACACACTTTAATTGAACAGTGAGTCAAATGTATCTGACATTATACAAATTTTATTAATCTAACGACGGATCCAACACTAGATAATTCTGGAACGCGTTTGTGATAAGCCGTGTTCGCGACAAGCATTGAGAGCGCTTTATAAAGGAAATAAATTTAAATTTTTTCATATGTGGGGTTTTATGCCTCAGAACCACGCCGTAGTAGAGGGCTCACGAAATTTCGACCATCTGGTGTTATTTAACGTGCACTGCAGTACAAGGGCCTCTACCATATCGCCTCAATCAATATGTGTCCGTCGCGGCCGGAATCGAACCCACGACCTTTTGGTCAGCAGCCAGTAACCCCAGCCACGGATCCGTCAAGACGGACAGAACGATGCGAAAGACAACTACGCCAAAGTGTAGGGGACATAATTTGTTTGTTTGTTTTTCCACTGTAGTATAACGACTTATCACCAAACTTGAAAGGAATTGAAGTGCACTAAAGATCACCCTTTTGCGTCACTGGGACCTGACCCCACAAGATTATAGAATTATTCGAACAGTAGTTTGATTTGGACGAGTCGGCATATGTTAGTTGTGGGTGCAAATCGGAATTATTTAAACTTAGAATTTCCCCAGCGTAGAATTGCACGTCTGATGCTGTGTGAATTCAGCCACGACGGAGGGCCCTCAGTCATACACATTTTATGAGGTACTTACATGTGTTTAATCTTTGGGCTCATTAGCCAGCGCCACTCGAATCCGCGGTGGCGAGTGTGGAACAATTTTCCTTCCAGAGGGCGCAACGTGCGACTTGAAAGAAGGACTTTACTTCAAGGGCCCCTTACTGAAACAAGAACAAAAAAAAGCCCCTACATCCACGAAGGGAATCGCGTGGAAAAGCGAATGAATAGCGTAGCATCCATAACGGCGTTTCGCACGTGAGAACGCGGCGTTAGAAGAATAGCGTTTTCTGTTTTTTTTTTCTTTTTTCTTACACCATGCAGCCAATCGCGCAGTTCACCGCACGTGGCGTTTTTCTGTCGCGAAGAGCGCGGTATGCGCTTCCAGATCTAGTAGCTAGCCTGCACGGTTTAAAAAAAATACTATGAAGTGAACGAAACAAACATTGTTCTCGACTCGACGTTGGCGCTTCACAGCGGCGTTTCGAGCACACATTTCCGGATGTTCTTGAGAGGTGCCCAGCCAGCGAACGGTCGAGAGTGAGGCACGAGCATACGGGATAGTGGGGCGCAAGGAGGAGAGAGAGTGAACCATGGCGTTTCAGAGCGGCGTCTCGAGCACACATTTCCGGATGTTCTTAAGAGGTGCCCAGCCATAGAACGGTCGAGAGTGAGGCGCGAGCAGACGGGAAAGTGGGGCGCAGGGAGGAGAGAGAGTGAACCATGGCGTTTCACAGCGGCGTCTCGAGCACACATTTCCGGATGTTCTTAAGAGGTGCCCAGCCAGCGAACGGTCGACAGTGAGGCGCGAGCAGACGGGAAAGTGGGGCGCAGGGAGGAGAGAGAGAGAGAACCATGGCGTTTCACAGCGGCGTCACGAGCACACATTTCCGGATGTTCTTGGGAGGTTCCCAGCCAGCGAACGGTCGAGAGGCGCGAGCAGACGGGAAAGTGGGGCGCAGGGAGGAGAGAGAGTGAACCACGGGGAAAGGAGCGGCGAAGCACTGCGCCTACCCTCTCCTACACTATATCGCACCACATGTTTCCGTCGCTAGAGTCGAGGGTAAGCGCGCGCGCCCGCAGCTGTAAAATATAGTAAAAACACGCGTTTACTAAAGGTCTACTGACAATCTCTTCAGAGTAAATTTTGAATGGACAAACTCTCGTTCATCCAAAGTTCTCTCCGTTGAGCATATATCCTCATATTCAGCCGTGTCATTATTCTCGCGTTAGCCGACATACTGTCACTCAGCTCGTTCATGCCAGCCCTCGTCACGTGCACTCACTTAGCGCGTAACAATGCTGTCGATTCCTTCCTTTGAAACAGTGTACTACTATGCACTACCTCTTGACCCCCCGCGCATTGATCTCATGTGCTCGCATACAATGGCCGTGTCTATTATGATAGGCATTTAACAATGCACGTTGTTTCTGAAGAAGCTCACACTACGACAATTCATATGAAAGACAAACGTTTTTAATATCAGCCTCTCAATAATGCCTCCGAGCACTATGGGTTTGTGCCGCCGTTTCGTTCTAATTATGCCTCAGTGTGCCATTCACCCACGTACCATATTGTATACACAATGTAGTAGAACACGCATTGTGTTCATTGGTACGCGCGTCGCTATTTTAATGCAGTTGTGACCTTTTCATAAATTCGGAACTTTCTCGTTGACGCGCATACGACGGTATCAGTTTTCTTGCAGTCAGTGCCGGCAGAAATGGAAAGATGGGAATTTATCCCAGTATCAAGAAGCGACGCGGCGCAGGATGTCACACGCGGTCTACGTGTAACACGCCTTGTTGTCTCCACATCCACGTTCACCGCATGGATACGCACCTACGACTTACTATTCCACCCACGGCCTACTCCAATCTGAGACGACCGTTCGCTGATGTATGCGGCTTGGGGTGTCATTGAGGGACGTCCTTGCTCGCTGCTTGGAACGGGCAGACAGTGCTGCATGCGGCCATTGTGGCACCTCAGAGACAATCCCTCTCAGCAGTGCTTGCACGCATCGACGACCAGCCGCTTTCCGAGGAATCAATCTCGGAACGCCCGGAAGATCGAGCATCACGCGGCAAAGAGACGAAGCCGCCGCTGAAAGTTTCTTCGAGCGACCCGCAGTGTCGTTCAGAGTGCAGAAGGATTAGCCTGCGTGTCACTGATCGCAGCGATACGACGTAAAGGACAGGCAGCCATCTTTTTTGCGCTTGCGTAAATGTATACCGTCGTGATCAATGACAGAGGCGCACTGCATGCACACGCGCATACCCTAATCCATAACGTGCACGCCGCTATAGCGAAACGGTGCTGCAAGCGTGGACGTCTCGAAGTCTTCACCAGCGTTAATATGGACAGGCGACGCCAAAAGTTTACGGAACGCGTGATCCGACAAGGCACTGAATTTTTTTTAGATGCGGAGCATCTAATACTCGAGGCTTGTAGTGCGGCGCCGTCCGCAAGCTTCCTCCTCCTTCTTCCACCATCTGTGCATCCCTTCCTCCTCTACACACCGCGCGCGCTTCACTCCTCCACCATCTGTGCACCCTTCCTCCTCTACACAGCGCGTGCGCTTCTCCTCTTCACGAACATTCGCTAGCTGTATAATGTAGCGCGCATGCGCCGTCACGCTTCGAGAACATCGGCAGCTGACGCGCGCGCATGCGCCGTCGCGCTTCGAGAACATCGGCAGCTGACGCGCGCGCATGCGCCGTTGCGCTTCTCCCCCTTCTCGAACATTCGACAGCTGACAGTGCATGCGCCGTCGCGCTGTATATATACTCAAGGTCGGCACTCGCTCGCTCAGTTGGCGCTCGTCGGTTGGTTTGTACGGCGCGTCGACGTCCAAGGTCGCGGTGAAATGAATTCCAACGAATCCACAAACACAATGATCGACGTCCCTTCGACCAGCGCCGCCCTTTCGCATACGTGTGTACGTGTTCACTCATTTAACACCCCCTCCTACAACCACGTTAACCAATTTAGCCATCGACCCAAGTAAGTCGCAATTTAACACCGCATTTCACAACCACCTTAACCAATTTAGCCATCGACCCAAGTAAGTCGCACTTTAACACCCGTTAACCAATTATATGCTCCGCATCCTCCTCAGTGTTCCCCCGAGGGAAGCTACGGGCAATTTTTTTCGAGCAGCTGGTGACCGCATCAAGTCACACTGCACAGTACTGTGACATTCGCGTGTATAGGATGCGTGTGTAGGAAATGTAAATACTGGGCTGCTTGCTCAGCCCTCTGAAGTATTCAGTATTTTTTTGTTTACCATTGAGCTCCATACAGATTTTCGCGGCTGACTTCACAGGAATGTCAGTAGATTTGACAATCATTATACTAACGTTCGAAGTTTCTCCTAACTATCACAGCATGCGCGCACTTTCTCGACGTCTCGCCTATTGATTTAGAGTTCCGAAGAAACACTGGTTTCTTGGAACTGGCATGATACACCTATCACGCGTATATACACGCAGTTCGCAAACCTCAGCTAATCCCCACCGAACATTTATCGTTCAAATAACGCGGCACGTGTGATTGTAACGTGAAATGGCAGTTTAAGAAAGAAAAAAAAAGAACTACTTCACCCCGACGAGAAAAAAAAAAGAGACGCACGTTCACGCCGAGTTCCAGGAATCGCCGCCACCTTTCCGTTTGACACAAGTGCGTCAGCGAATGCGGCGGAGGCATGTACGCATTGTGTTTATTGTAATTTATTTTTGTCCACGCGGTTTTCCTGGAACCCGGTTGCGCCCACCGTTTTCTCTTGATTGTAGTTTTCTCCCAGATGGCTATTCTTAATTATTTTGAAAGGGTGAAGACTTAACGAAAATCTTTTTTAATATACGTATAAATAAAACGGGTGCACACGTTTAATTTCATTCCTCGCCTCATCTTGTGACGTAGGAGGATTCATATACGTAGCTCGCCGCGGCGAAACGCGATGCATGTAACTACATTCGTGTAGCCTTTGTCCTTTTCCCTTTATCAGCCACAGACGGTATAGTTTTTTAAGGTGGGTTGAGACTTTGGCCAAAAAAGAAAAATAGATTTGAGAGTTTCCAGTCATATGATACAGCATTCGTTTATCTTTTGTAATTTGTATACCACGCTTTGAAACTCGCTGTTTCAGGAATAACTTTTGGTCCTTTCTCTTTGAAGCGTTTGCAGAAAAAGTATACGTACGTGTGCCAGCGTTTTTTTTTCGAAACATTTTTGCGTGGTTGTGTATTCGTTTTCCCAATAACTACATATAAGCATCAGCAAACAATAAAATATTATCGCATCTGCTAACTGGTGGCATTTACATAACTGGGACTAGAATTAGCTGCCTCGATGAGTTCGCATTTTTTCGTCTACAAAAGACCATTCATAAGTGACAACTTTCATACCTCGACAAACGTAACAAAAGAAACAAAAAAAAACATAAGAAGCCTAGTCCCTGTTGCACGCTCACAATTCTAGTTTCACCTCTGTAAGGCATTAGTTACTACCTTTTATGGAAATTGACATGCTCAGCGTTTAGTAGCTCTTAAGCAAAACAGCGCAAATGTAGAACAACTAAGACAACAAAAATTAGGGGGAAAACGTTAAATTCAATTTAAAGCTAATCTCAACCTCCAACGCAACATTTGTCTGTACCTTCGAAATTCCTTGCAAGTTTCATAGCCATAGATTTTACTACTGCTGTACAGCCAAACTTTGGAACTCGTTTTCAAAGCCTCACCCCAACCTTGAGTGCACTAACTCGTTTAAGTGGGACTGGTTGGCTAGCTTGCTTTTTTTGTATATTATCTTGAAGAACACAACACTAAGTTTAAGAAACATGGACAATCCAATAATGATGCAAATAACACAGGCGGTGAACATCAGCGCAGTGCTGTATAGCCTTGTATTGTGTCTCCGTATTTTTCTCTCTTTTTTAAATTTTGCGTTGACGTTCTCAAGATATTAAGAGAAATATGCCGTACGTGTAGTCTTGCCGCAAGAACGACGCGTTGACAGGCGAAGCCCGACTTGTGCGGGATTTGAGTGGGGAGGGGAAGGAATCTTACGCCACAGCTTGAATTTCGACCAGACAAACTTGAAATAGTATCGCACTATGGAGCACTTTGTTTCTTTTTTTTTACCTTTTTGTTCTGAAGAAACCCGCCTCCCAGTTGTACTTCAGCGCTGTCCTGCCTTTTCGCTTAGCCAATTTGCCTCGTTCGTCATGTTTAAACACCTGTCGTCGACACACAAACATCCACACTCACAGCCTGCTTCAACTGCGATATAAAACACGGCAATGACGTCAAACGAACTAAAAGTCACACTGTGAAGGCACAGATTTGTTGCTGGGCTGCACTACCGACCTCAGCTGGCGCCGAGATTCACCGCTACGTATGAAGGAAGGAAAATAGCAGGAAAAGAACGGCAGGGAGGCTAACCAGCCTATAGGCAGCCGGTTTGCTACCCTGCGCATGGGAGGTGGATGGGGGAGATGAAAAATAGAGAGCAGAGAGGGAAGGGAGATAAACACAGCCCATTCGGCAGCACACGCGCGCACATGTAGCCGCTACGAGGCTTTGCGTATCTCCGGAAGCGCCACCACACGGCGCTACTCCTGAACGCTGCCAGCGCGAGCAGTGACATAGCCAGAAATTTTCTTCGGAGGCTGATTAAACCTTTCCTAATCTATGTTTCTGTGTGTGTTTGTACGTGTGCGTATGTGTACTCATATAAAAATTTTTAAATTCGACAAAAGTGCTTCACACCCCCTCCCTCCCCCAGACTACGCCAGTGATATCGAGCGAAAGAAAGTCACAGTCTCTACACAAAGACGAGCAGTGAATGCGATAGCATTGATATGTGGGGTTTAACGTCCGAAAACCACCATAAGATTATGAGAGACGCCGTAGTGGAGGGCTCCGGAAATTTCGACCACCTGGGATTCTTTAACGTGCGCCCAAATCTGAGCACACGGGCCTTCAACATTTCCGCCTCCATCGGAAATACAGCCGCCGCAGCCGGGATTCGATCCCGCAACCTGCGGGTTAGCAGCCGAGTACCTTAGCCTCTAGACTACCGCGGCGGGGCAGTGAATGCGATGGCAACAAACTGGAATCTTATTTGAAGTAAGCCTGGCAGCTAACTTGATTGCGATTCACTGGCGTTAAGAAATACTATACGGCCACTTCAGGGAGCGAATCGCTCTCATTAACTTCAACACCATTCGCCGAGCAAGCGTTAAGAGCCCAGCGCGTACAAGGGAATGAGCTGACTGCTCATCTCAGTCACGATAAGCGCGCGCTACTTTTGATCAAAGTTCGTAGTATGCCTTCCACACCCCACCAAGCGCCTTCGCCCTAACTAGCTGGCGGTGCGTTTCATGTCTGCTTGAACCGCCCTCGTCCGCAGCGTATTCAAGCTTTACCTTGCACACGAAACATACGACGCGTCTAGCGACGTTATCGATTTGGACGTTATATGGAACATGACGGCGACGGCGGGAACTCGTTTCAAGCGTCCATGTAATTACTAACGCATTGAAAGTCATTTAAATCGCGAGCAACGAAGGTTAATAGTATCCATTTACACTGATAAAAAGTTTTCATTGCGATACAGTCGTGAACTCCACGTTCGGCGACGAGGCAGTGAGTACGATGTGACGTCATTGGAACGTCCACGAAGGCACGGTTGCCACTGTGACGATTACGACGACGCAGCGACATAGGTGGAAAATAATGACGGCGGTGTGACGACATCATGACGATGGAACTGCAGGGCCACTGCAAGTGCATGACGACGATTTGCTCGATAACGTGAAAATGCGAGCCAATCGGCTTACAACCCCATGGGTAAAACAGCGCAATGAAAACACGGAGAATCGAGAAGTAGACACCTAACGAGCGCTGTCGAAGAGAAGCGCTTGTCTTGTGTTGACGTGTCCGTATTTTCTTTGCGCTGTTTTACCCTATAGTAAAAGCAATTACCAGGTGACACGAAATCGTAACAAGGCGTACCCATAACCAGGTTACAGGTAACACGCTGAACAAAAGTGGAAACGCGAACTTTAGTTTGTAAACTGTTGAACGCGTGTCTTTGGTGGGTGTTTTGTACATGTCACGCACTGCAGCCTGTGTTATTCTTTCATCCTCTGCCATATATATCTCAAGAAACTCGCTATAGGCAACGCTCTACTGCAACGAATATCTATCTATCTATCTATCTATCTATCTATCTATCTATCTATCTATCTATCTATCTATCTATCTATCTATCTATCTATATATCTATCCATCTGTCCATCTGTCATCTATCTATCTATCTATCTATCTATATCTATCTATCTATCTATCTATCTATCTATCTATCTATCTATCTATCTATCTATCTATCTATCTATCTATCTATCTATCTATCTATCTATCTATCTATCTATCTATTGAAGCGGGCATGGGCGCCAATCGACGATTTTCCGCAGCTAGTTTTTCTAAGCAAGGCTACATGGCGCCAACACACCGGAGCAACACGGCCTTCTCCTCGGTACTACATGATTTGATTTGTGGGGTTTAACGTCCCAAAACCACCATTTGATTATGAGAGACGCCGTAGTGGAGGGCTCCGGAAATTTCGACCACCTGGGGTTCTTTAACGTGCGCCCAAATCTGAGCACACTCCTCGGTACTACAGACTGGGCGATTCGGTGGATTATAATGTCGTATATAGCTATAGTGCAGCTAAGTTTGGGCACGAAGAGGCAACAACGAAGACCGGAGACGCATGGTACACGATGAGTGCTAACGTGCTGCCCGTGTTTACATTTCAGGGGCGGAAATTCTCTCAGTCAAACCTTGTCATGCACGTGGCGTAGCCGAGATGATACGAGAAATAAATGAAAACAGTATTTCTCGAACAGTATAATGGACGGCGCTGTCTTAGTGAAGTGCATACAAACTGCAGTTGAGAGAGGATATTCTTGATGGCGCTGTACCGCGACTCTCCGATTGGCTGCTGCGCGAGTTGTGCCTGGGTGCGGGAGGATGAAGTACCTCCCTCAGTCTCCTGGATAGCCACCGTACGTGCCGCTCGGCTTCCTTGCCTCGCGTCTCGTCGGTGTTACCCGCGCGCCGTCTGCATTATCGGACGCGATCGGACGCATGGACGCTTGCATAGACACACGGACGGATGGACGGACGGAGGCTTCGCCCCACACATCATCATTCACTCCGTGGATGCGCTGTGATTTTTTTCCGCTGTTGCAACTTCATGCTCAAACTGAGCTGCGCTATAGCTATACGACATTGTGAATTCCAAGATGCGCGGTGCATTGAATTCCTGGAGGAGTTGACGCATGTTCCACAGAATATAATACCGCCGGTTTTCGGGGACAAAAATCTGATAAACATGTTCATATTGCCAAGCAGGCGAACTCGCATAGATGACTTGGTACAAGACCTAGTATCAAGCAATATTAACGGGGCGTTTAAGAGTCAATTTCATGAGTTTTCTTTATTTTTAACTTTATTCGAGAATGTTTCAGACACAGAAGGTCTGACATGGCAAGGCTGACGGGATAAAATTTATCTCCTTGACCGAGACATTGTAGACAACAGCTGGGCTATAGTGGAAACCTTCATGCGTCGTACGTTTTAGCGCTTCAAGAGAAATAGAGAGAAAGCAAACTTCCAGTTCACTCGTATTTTTGCTTTGCTAATATTTTAAAAGGACTGTGCAACATTCTTTAGCATGGCTAGAAAACACTGCCCATTGGTAGTCGGGGTATCTTAGAACATGTGCCCCGAACATTATTAGCGCATCAAGTGACCAGAAAATCGACATTAATTACCAAAATCAGCTGAATTTCGCTTCCTGTTCACTCTACAAATGATAGCATAAGCCCAAGTGATCACGCCATAAACCACGACCATAGGCTGATTTGAGCGTCGTGAGCTTCATAGTTACCGAGGCCGCCGCGAGATGCCACCATGTGACCGCGCCTGCCAGAGTGCCTCGATGTGCGCACGCCGCTAGCGCGTGCGATCACACCAAAGGTGAATGACGCGTGCGAAGTTCGCACAAAAAAGAATAAGCTAAAGAAAGTGCTCAAGGTCACGGCAAGCTCTGTCGAAAGGACGTACCTTCTCGCCCCTTTGGCGTGCCCTCTCGCATAGCTTTCAGCGCTTTCGCTGGTACGGAAGAAGATAGAGAGCATTGTGGAAGAAGAGCGCTGGTACGAAAGGAGATCATCGTGGAAGAAGAGGGGCACGGTACGTAACTGGAGTCCTCCAGTCTGTGTTACGTACCACGCCCATCTTCTTTCATAACGAATCGCTACCAGCTAGCCCAAATGGCTGTTTGGCTACACGAGATAAAGAGCGCTTAAAGCGTGCGACAAATACCTGCAACTCTGCTCATACCTGACAAATTCTAGATGTTTCGTTGCAGTCGATTCATGATGTAATGAACTCCTATAATGGTCCTATTCGATCATTACTTGGAAAAAGTATTAGAATAATAATATAATAATTTATAACAATATACGAGTTTTTACAAGCTAAAACCACGATATGGTAATGAAATACGCCGTATAGAGGGCTACGAAAATGTTCGCTATATCTGACGTTCTTAAACGTGAATGCATCGCACAGTACTTGAGCTTTTCGCACGTCGCCTCTGCTGAAATGCGATCGTCGTGGCCACAATCGAAATCACGACCTGCGGGACAGAAAAATGTTGCAGGGCTCCTCTAAAAGCGAAATTCTCACCTGCCTCATGGGACGCGTAATGTGACCGTCCTGCGGCGTCGAAGAGCAAGTATGGAAAAATGTTCTTAAAATTATCAGCCACATCAACAAAGACGCTGGCCCGATAAAATCGTCACCATCGTCATCAGCCACAGCATCGACAAAGAGGCTGGCCTTGAATAAGCGGCGTGCGGTACAAAACTCACGTGAAGTTCTCACCTATAATAAGGATGTTGATAGCTTTCGCTTTCAATTCATCTAGGAGATAACGATAGGCAAGGTTAGATAGCAAATGATAATGGTGGGTCACCTCATACGAGTGCATACAGAGTCACGTGGATATAGATGAATACACAAATATCGGCATCTCGAGATCGAGTTCCGGCATTGGCGGTATAGCGTTTCAATGAAGGCTAGATACGAGGCAAATCTATGTCTCAATAAAAAAAAATGCGAGAAGAGAGTCCATACTTAGACTCGAGAGCAAGTTCATGAAGCCCGGGTGATAAAAATTTCCGGAACAGTCTACGACTGTGCACTTCATAATCATATGATGGTTTCGGCTGATAAAACCACAGAAATTCATATTTTAGAGGCGAAGCTCCTTAAGGCGTGGGCTGTGCGTCCCCTGTATGTAGCCACCTTCGTTTAGTTCTTGCAGTGTTCACTAGATGGCGGTACTTGTAGTTGATGATGAAAGATGCGAGATGTTATAAAATAGGAATGATGTCACATACGGCGCGTGTCAATGGCGGAAGGCAATCGTTCGATTTAGTGCGGCGACGTACGCCAGGGGGAGCGTCGTAATAAAATCGAGTTTGCAAAACGTACGAATGATTCATGGTTTACCAGGGTTTACCTCCGGAGCTTCGCCCACTCATCATCATTCACTTCGTGGATATGGCGGCACCTTTTTTTTTTACTTCTTTCTCTGCAAAACAGCCCCATCGATCTCGTAGCGGGCCCCACGTCGCAGTACTCACGCGCAGGTGGCGTGGTAGTCGAAAGAGGTCCGTCACAAAGGTCTCGATAAAGGACGTCGGATGATATTTTCCAAAACTGCGTATCGATACGCGATATATGTCAGAGCAACGCGTGAAATCCCTACACCGAAACGTTTCACGAAGCTTTCGCGTGCTTCGGGAAATACCGGTCCTTCGACGAGCACGCGCAGTATAACGCGTTAGCGAGCGGCTGCAGACCGTGCGCCAAGTGGAGACCATTTACAAGACGCCCACATTGGCCATCGTTAGCTTAACTTGCCAATATCGCACTCGTAAAGTATTAGTAATGCGTGAATAAAATTTTATCTATTTTTTACTTTGCTTTGTTTTTCTTGATGATTACATTACTATACTGTCCTTCCCGATATTGATTTTTAAGCGCCATTGCTGTCTGTTCTCTTCTGTTTTAACTGTTTTGCTGTGGAGAGGTTGAGGTGCCTATTGCCTCGCCTACTCCATATCACAAAGTTCTGCAGCGAAAAATAAAATAATAATACAGAACGGTACCCAAAAATAACAATACGGAAAAGAAAAAAAAACATAATAGCACTCTGAAACCAGTTCAAATATCATGCCAATACACAGTTTTCTTCGCGCAGTTCACACAGTCATAAACTACTTACACGCACACCTTACTATTCTAATGTCAGTATATACATGACCACATTTTATATAATACCCATCTCTGGATGTCTGTCATAGGCGCTTGTCCAGTCCGGTCTCCACTAAAAAGTCTGTCAGGAAGCCATTGCTGTCATCGCATGCGGGCTTCTGTGGTTACTTGTGTATCAGTTCTTTTTTCTTTATAGCTTAAAGGATTTTCTTTTAGTACTGTGATTGTATGGGAGGAGATGCGCGAGACGGTTGTAATATTTAGTATATATTGATACGCATCACCATAACAACAAACAATAATAAACCATCGTTGGCATTTAATATGCCAAAGCCACGATACGATTGTGAGGGATGTCCATACTGGAGAATTCCGGAAATTCGGACATCCTATAGTTTTCTTTAACGTGCACATAAGTGTATACATACACAATCTACATCCAAAGTACGGCCTCCGTGGCTGCGTTTCGATCTCGCGACCTTTATTAGAGCACCATCACTATACTGTACCACCAAGGCGGGTGCGTTCGCAAATAAAACGTGGTTTGAACGCGCCACGGTGTCAAGTGGCTGAGGCACTCGACTGCTGATCCGCAGGCCGCGGGTTCGAATCCCCGCCGCGGCGGCCGGACTTTCGATGGAGGCGAAAATGATTGAGGTCCACGTGTTTAGATTTAGGTGCACGTTAAAAAAAACCCAGGTAGTCGAAATTTCCGGAGCCTTCCACTACGGCGTCTATCGTAATCGTTTGGTAGTTGAACCCCAGCAGTTATTATTACTGCACATGCATGATTTTAAGGTAACGCTTGCGCTGTCTACGTCTCTATTTCGCCTATGTGCGTCTAATGCGTCCCTCGTTCGAGAAGATGATTTATCGAGTGATTTCTGAGCCACGGAGTGCCATGTCTGTACGCTAATGTCTGATCGAGGTTCGAAAACAAGAGGACACACAGACGTCAACGGATGGCTTCTTTCCTCGGAACTGATTTATCGCGCGACGATTTAGCACTCATGATTCATCGAAAGACCCCGGCGCAGCAAGCTGGTGAAGACGATGGACGCTCAATAACGGATCGGTTCTATACGCTTTAGATCGCAGCTCTTGAAAATGTCGACAGCGTGTAATTTATTCCGGAAGCAGAGACCTTTACGAGTACAAACTGACGCGCGGTTAAAAGATTAGCAACGCGTCATTTAAAAAAATATTATTAATAAAAAGACATGATAAGCGCGCGCCACAGCTGTCTCGGATACACAAGCAGGCAGTCATGTTGGAATTATCCGATTACAGTGGCATTTGATGCATCAAAGTCAATCGAAATGCGTAGTATATACTATTTTACTTATAAGACACATGGAAGGCACTACCATGCATATGTTGTTAAGCGATTTGTATTTTTTTTTCGGGAAGAAGGGGGGGGGGGGCGTCTATCGCGACGGGAATTACCAAGTCCATGAAACATCGAATGCACCAACCTCCCGGTTTTCATTCGTATGCGTTTACCGTAGATCTGTTCGTCTGTTTCTTAAAATACAAAACAGAAAGGCTACATACAGCACGATATTAAGCACCGAAACTCGTCCGTAAAGAATACGAACAAAACTTTTGCCGGCCTAACGTCTCAAAGCCACCATTTGATCACGAGCGAAGCCGTTGTGGAGGGCTACGGAGAGAGAGAGAGAGAGAGATAAAGATGCAAGGAAAGGCAGGGAGGTTAACCAGACGCGCATCCTGTTTGCTACCCTGCACTGGGGAAGGGATAAAGGGGAGAAAAGAGGTTGCAGAGAGATGAGAAGGTACACACAATCACGAGCACACTCGGGGAGCACACACAGTCTACAAGCGGTCGCTCAAGTTTGTTGACTTTAGGTAAAGTAGCAGTGCTTTAGTTGCTTTCTGCGCAACTGAGGCAGATGCGCAAGGTCCTGGTATCTTCTGCACACAAAATGGTCCGGGGTCAAGTTTATTCAAAACCATCCGAAGCTGGCATCGCTGTGTGTCGTAGCAAGCGCAGCTGCACAGGACGTGTCCGATGGTCTCTTCAGCTCCGCAGAAGTCGCAAGTAGTAGTGTCTGCCATACCAATGCGAAAGGAGTACACCTTGTAACGGAAATTTGACGATATGCAAGGTCCTCAAGGATTGTCGCCTCAATCAAGAATGCAACCGACCGCCGCGGCTTGGATTCGATCCCGGGACCTGCGAGTCAGCATCCATAAAATAGTCTATATACTAGGGGTCGGTAACCTCTTGAACCGGAAGGCCAAATTGCATGAAACTAACGAGGTCGAGGGCATCCAGGGCAAATCAGATGTGGAGAGGGGGGGGGGCGTAGCTTTGTAGGCAAAAGAAAAAAAATCAGCCAATCGAAGAGTGTTATCTATAATCAATAAATACAGATCATTATCAATTGATAAATATAATCGTTATCAACAGAACCTGAAAACACGAGTTATCAATAATCTTAAGACGTGAGCTGCATGTGTAGTGTGAAGACGCGGTATACAAAATCCAGCTGGAAGTGATTATTTTTGCTTCCGTCTATTCCCGTTTGACGCGAAAAATGCCACGTCGGCCTTCGTGCGAAGGACTACATATAATATCTGGCCCAATTGGCGCATGCGGCCCACAGGTGGCCGGTCCGGATACTGCGTTGTCTATATACTAGGCCCGTCGCCGATAAGTACAACATCCGTCGATCCAGGAAAGCGAGCACAGCAGGACGAAAATGAGAACGACCCAACGCGAGGCGAACCTGAAAAGAGTCTCGTGTTCTCGTTCTCAAGCTTGTACTCGCACAATTGTAGCATATACTGCAGTTTCATACCTGTTACAAACGTCGTTGTCGAAAGTTTAGGGGACCACAAGATCTGAGAAAACGCAAGTTTCCCGGCAGTTTGTGACTGTATTCAATTCGACCCTGTCACGGTCTGTTGCTAACCCAATGGTCGTGGGATCGAATCCCGGCTAAGGCGGCCGAATTTGCAATTGAGGCGAAAATTCTGGAGGACAGCGTACTTGGTTTTAGATGCGCCTTGTGTGCAAATTACCCCGGGAGGTCGAAATTTACGGAGTTCTCCGCTACGGTCTCCCTCACAATCGTAAACGTGATTTTGGGACTTTAGACCCCTAACAATAACCAGAAATAATAATATAAACCGGATGGTTCGATTATGCTGAACGTCCCCGCTTTTCCCCTCATTTGTACCCGTTTCTCTGGCCCGTGAAAATTCGTAACGTTCTTTTTTCTCCGCTGAGGTCTCAATCACAATCATATCATAGTTTCGGGACGTAAAACCCGAAAAATCATTATTGAATACAACCGCGCAGTCGGGTTGAAAACTTTAGAGACAACAACGTCTGAGAAAGCTCTGAATTTCCCGGCAATGTAATGATATTTGTTGGGTAATTGTTATCCCAAAACAAGGAAAGGATTATGAACGAAGCTGTAACGGCGTGCTCCAGAAAATTTGGACGATCCGGCATTCTCTGGGACGGACCCAAATAATAAGAACACGGGCCTCAAGTATGTTGTTTCCATTGTGATGCAGCCGCTGCGGCTGCAGGGACCAAATACGGCGACGTTCGTGCCGGCCGTCGAGCGCCATACCATACACCGCGACGGGTCTCCGACGGTCTCCGATATTTTGACGTCTCCTGTACGTGCATACGAGATGACTGATTATCGCCGGATTACTTATAGCTTTCTTCGGCGTTCGTTTGCCTTTTTTTTCATTGCTTAACGTCGCTTGCTACATACACACATACCAAGCGTTCCAGTATGCCAACATCCCCAGGAATTCTAAGCATAACATGTCGCGCCATCTCTCGGCGGCGACCGGGTCACCTCGCCGTAACTGAATGGGAAGCGCACGAAAAAAAAAAATTCATATCTCACGAACCAGACACGATATCAAAAACGACTCCCGGTTTGTAATACAACGCAACCACCAGTCCGAGCACGGGACACCGAAGCGAAAGCAGGGAGATTCACAAGAGCCTACACATCCGGTTTATATTATTTCTTAATATTTATTACCAGCGGAGCTGAATTCGAGGCCTAATTTCAATAACGTGCCACTAAGAGCCTTCCTTCCCAGACAATCTGAATATTTTTTCCACACAGCCTATAGGGATCGGACCCAATTTTGACACGCTTTGGCCTCTTTAAACATCGATTGCAAAGCTTAGAAAATAGATTTCAAAAACGACTCCCGGTTTTAGATTGGCCGATAAACGACCTTTTGATTGATATAATGCGTTATTTCGTAGCTAAAGCCATGATGTAGCTTCCTGAGCTAGCGACATTCTCAAATCACCAAATCGCGAGAGACAACGATAACGTTTTTTTTTTTGCGTAAGTACTCACGGTTATCCGTGAAAACGAGGCGTAGCCGCAGCGCTATAGTGCCGTAAGAAGGAAACAAACAAGCAAACAAGCAAAACAGACAACACGCCACGCACTCGCCTGCGGGAGACGCCAACGCGCGAATGGCCGACCCGGCTCACAATTTCGAGAGCACTCGAGAGAGGACGCGGATTTCCGAGTACTACAGCGATCGCGGCGCCCTGCGCAAGATTTAATCGCATCTGCACGCCGTCTTAATTGTTCGTCGCCCTATATCCGCGACGACAGGGGAAGGCACACGAAACAAAGGATGCCTTCCGTTTCGCTAGAAGTGCCGCACGTGTGACATTATCCTCCGGGGCCGTGGCGATGCCGACTTGTACGCATCACAAACGCGCGCTTCGGAGATGAAGACACAAAACACCGCGGCACGGCGCCTCGTTTGACGGAAAGCCGTCGGGGGATCACAAACAATGAAGCCCACAGTCGCAGACAATATGCACAGAAAGAGAACGTGGAAGGGAGATAGATGTGTGGCGAGGTGAAGGCATTTCATGAGAGAGCCTTTTCCACTTTCTTATGACAATAGAGGGAGTTAGAGAGAGAATATAAAAATGCATATCCATAAAATGTAGTGTCAGTGCTTCTTGAAGGAGTGGAGAAAAGTGCTAATTTCTGTTCGCCAAATGTGGCGACACGGCTGAGCTCCTTGATGAGGAGGGGGGAAGGAGATAAACAGAATGGCAGAAAGATAAGGAAGAGGGGCTAGCACTCGCCGCATAGGAGCAACACAAGAGAGAGAGATAGAGAGAGAATAAAGTGAGGAAAAGGCCGGGAGGTTAACCAGAAAATGGAGCATCCGGTTTGCTACCCTGCACTAACGGAAGTGGGAATGGGGAAGAAAGAACACAAAAAGGAGATATAGGAAGATGAGGGGTACGGTCGAATGAGTCCGAGGACGGTACACCGATAGGCGAGAGCTACTCAAGCACCGGAGATCACGGCCGACATGACCGTTCAGCACGAAACGCACCGAGCGAGTCCTCCATAGAAAAAAGCGTGAAAGAGATAGGCATGTGGTGGGATGCAGACACAGCGAAAGTGGGCATCCAGCATCCTTTTCACATTATGCAGAGCAGCGCAGCGCCGCCAGCGGTCTTCGCTCACAACAGAGCACGCGCCGGAGGGGAGCGAGCGCTCTACCGCAGAGCCATCTAGTAAGCGCTCCGAGTACTAACGTGGCTACGACAACGGACAAGAGACAAGCTCCGACCATAGGCTGCTTCGCGTCTAGAAAAAAAAATTGACACACGCTCCAAAGGCAATTGCATGACTGAGTGCACAAACAGTCAGAATGGCTCAACGCAACGCACAATAGTAACACATGCGCATTACCTGTCGCACGCATTAAAGGCTCCCACACTACACCATACCTAAACGAAGGAGCACGCTCTGATTCTCTCAATAGTGCAGCCACGCAACAACCACAATGGGCAGGTAACAGTGTACACAAACACGCCGCACAAACACGCACAACATCAACTCTCGCACAACGATACAAGAGAGAAAGACGCACACGTCCATTATCTCTCAAAACACATCCGCATGACACGCGGGCACTCACATACATTTCACACCATGCACACACGGTATAAACAAACACAGTGCCCTACACAAACACAGGCACGTGCCTCGTATTGTACCGGCACGCGCGAGCAAGCAAGCGCCAAGTTCATTGTCTCTGCGTGTGTGTGTATATATATACCACACTAAACATCACGGACATAATCCATTGTGCGCCTCTGCCGACCCGTATAGTAGAATACCACGGGGAGAAGAGGGCATTGTGATGCCCCGTTACAAGGGAACATAACCCCCCTCCCCCACTCCCTCTTCTATTGTGCGTTGTGTGTTACGCTACGGGACCACAATTACGAGATAAGCGGCCGATTCACACTTTCGCCTTATGAATGAACAGCTGACGTTGTGGGGGCAGTGAACCTTGGCTTCATTCACTGTGTACGGAAGTGTGTGTGTGTGGTGGGGACGGAGGGGGGCAGACAGCTAGTATAAGTGCAAAACCTTCATGCAAGCACTGCGCGAAGTAGCACCTTTCGCTGCACTATTGCAAGCCGTAAAGTGAGCTCTCCGCTAGAGAAAGAAAGAATAAACGATGTTTTACGGAGCAAAGATGACGCACAAATGAATCGAAAGCAGGGAGATTGACAAGAACCTACACATCCGGTTTATATTATTTCTTAATAATTATTACCTGCGAAGCTGAATAGAAAATTGTTCTTTTTGAGTCCATCTTAAAAATATCATCATCATAAAGGTGCACGCGCCACCAAAGCTTGATAAGTTTCGCAACTCCTCACAAATGAAGGCAAGATTTAGCCCTACAACTGGCTGTCAAGAGAAGGCAGCGAGCCAGAGACCCTAGAGTACGTACAACGAGAATACTAGGGAATACTAGGGAATTCTAGAGAACGGGAAAGGCAGCCGCAATGCCAGAGGTCTCCGAGGCGGCGGAAGGTTTTATATACGCCAATTACAACGTGTCCGCAGATCTATGAGAGAGAAAGAGAGAGAGACGTTTCACTCTAATGAGAGACGTTTTACTCTAATGAGAGAAGAGCTGAAAGGTCGGCCTGGAGCGATTTCCTGACCTGCTACTCGACGATAGGTAAGGGAAGGGGATGGTAAAGAAAGTAGAGGGAAGGTGTTCATGATAAGTGAGGATGAAGGCGATGACGAATCGAAACCTTCAATGCCCAAAAGCTATTTACAGCTTCAGCGCGAGTGTGTCTCTATAGAGTTTGGTCATCCAGGTCATGTCTGACTTCCTGTGGTTTAACTTCGACCTCCGCTGAATATCAAGATATAAAAAGCCCAGGTAAAGCCTATTGGTTGATATGTGGGGTTTAACGTCCCAAAACCACCATATGATTATGAGAGACGCCGTAGTGGAGGTCTCCGGAAATTTCGACCACCTGGTGTTCTTTAACGTGCACCCAAATCTGAGCACACGGGACTACAACATTTCCACCTCCATCGGAAATGCAGCCACCGCAGCCGGGATTCGATCGCGCGACCTGCGGGTCAGCAGCCGAGTACCTTATAGCCACTAGACCACCACGGCGAGGCCAGATAAATCCTATCAGCTATCTGGACGAAACCCCGACACAACTTGCATGACCTAGGTAAGGCCTGGAAATAACCTAAACACTACCAGATTAGTCTTCAGAATTGTCCAGTTTCGCTCTTTCAACCCTTGCGCGGTTGGTACAAGGCTCGACAATTTTTGTGTTGGGGTGTGACCCCCCAAAACCACGATTATCATTGTGACAAACGCCTCAGTTCACGGCTCCGGAAATTTCGACAACCTGGAGATCTTTCATGTGAACCTGAATAGAAGTACACAGACCTCAAGAACTTCAAGCGGCTTCCATCGAAGACTCCTGGTTTGTTGCGCTGCAGGATGGTAGTAAACTTGCACGTATAAGATGTACAGGGCGATGTTATCGATTTGGACTTTATACGGAACATGACGGCGACGGCACAAATGAGCCTCGATTGTTTACACATTCGATATCGCAATTAAAACGAAACTTCGACAACTGTGAGTCCGAGTCACCATTGTCCGGATAAGTCAGCTACAGGAGCCAGCGTCTTACGATGAACAATAGACATTTACGAAACGCATCGAGAAATTATAATCGAAAGGAAGAGACATTACGGGAGAAATGCACTATTGTGACTTACCATTATTAATCAGGGCGAAATGACGAGAACACAAGTAAGAAACGTGTACAGAACACACGAGCAGTTTAATGATGTCTCAAAGCTATCAACCAAGCTTTCCGCCACGGCATCTTACTGACTTAATGCTGACAGGAATACACGATGATGATAATGATGATATATGGTGACGAATAGTTTAATGAGCCAGTGAAGGCTATAGAGCTCCAGAACCAGATGATGCCTGAATGGAAAATCGTTTCAGGTAGCTGAAGAAGAGCCTCGAAATCCTCCAGCGTGAAGCACATTCGCAAAGCAAAAAGTATAAAAAAACTAATCAGTTGCCTAGCTCGGCTAAGCCAGGATATACGTAGCGTAAGCGGCGCACACACACACACACACACACACACACACACACACACACACACACACAACACACACACACACACACACACACACACACACACACACACACACTGTGATTTGTGCTTCCGTCGTTTAACGAACCACTCCGCGCGAACAGAAGCGGGAACGGAGACGTATGGTGACGTAGTACGCCATCCCCGGGGCCGAATCGCGATTTCGACCGACGTGTGAACGCAGCTTAATATGGGACAAGCCAATTATAGCGCACCATATGTCACGCCAATTGGGATTGCCCGCCTATCTATCTATCTATCTATCTATCTATCTATCTATCTATCTATCTATCGATCTATCTATCTATCTATCTATCTATCTAATCTATCTATCTATCTATCTATCTAGCTATCTATCATATCTATCTATCTATCTATCTATCTATCTGGCTATCTATCTATCTATCTATATATCTATCTATTATATCTATCTATTTATCTATCTATCTATCTATCTATCTATCTATCTATCTATCTATCTATCTATCTATCTATCTATCTTTTCAATTTCCGGTTCTTCGATGCGGCTCCTGGAGACGGGGACACTGGAAACAGCTTCTTCGCTTCACCGCTCACTGGCGCCGCCGGTGAGGCGCGATCCGACGCCGCAGCGAAGTGTGAGCGGTGGCGTCGCGGTCTCGTTAGCGTCAAGGTGCACCACACGGCAAGGCCGAACCGCTTTGCGTTGAACGCGGTCTCTATTAACGCTGCCCAGACAGGCCAGACGCGGCTCTCCAGGAAAGTCGCAGGTAAACACACATACGTATACGGACAGGCAGGTAATGGCATGTGCCGGCAAGAGAGGCAAAATCCGGAGAGTGCGTGAAGAATGCTTGCCTATTGTGTACTACACAGAGTCGCAGCGGTGGCGGACTGGTAAAACATCCTATACCGTACCGAGCGGGTGCTGGCAATGCGTGACTGTATATCCTTCTCAATACATCCCTGTACATACACACGGATGACGTCCCTATACGTATACACGAACGAAGTACATCATGTCAGTACATCCCCGTCATCCTGTCATTCCTCCACATCCCTGTCACCAAGTATGCATACCGGTCATGTTGTCCAAGAAGTCATGTAAGCACATCCCGGTCACGCGGCCATCTCCCTGTACATATAGTGATCTTGTCGATACAATGCACCCTGTTACTACTTCCTTGTGCTAACAAAACGCAGTGTACAAGCCCTCCCCCCACCCTTGGGGCTGCCCCTGTAACCCCAGGAGAGGTGAGGGCGTAGGACGAGAGCCCGACCACCACCTATTTGCCCACCCTCGCCTCCCGAAGAGCGAACATGGTCATACACTACGAATAAGTTACTCGCCCCCCTTCTGCACCTAAATCCTGTAGGAACTCACTCGTATTGGGTATCACCTCTTTCGAGCCCCCGTAAAAAAATCCTTCCGTCGCCATTAGATTTAGAGATTGGTTTCCAGTGTTGTCGGGCACCACTGGACTTTGAAAAAACTAGACGTTCATTTCACACTCACTTTATAAGAAGCGCACACCACGCGCCAGCCAAGAATGATGCGATCCAAAGATGACAAAGCAAGCGTGATGAAGAGACACACGGTGCTATCTAGGCATTTCGATTTAAATGTGATCCAAAGATACCGAAGTGATAGCGATTTGTGAAGTTATAAGCCCCAGAACCAGTATTATGAATATTATGAAGGGCGCCATAGTTCAGGGTTCCGGAAATTTGAACACCTGGCGTTCTTCTACATGTATACCTATATCCAATCATATTCAGAATCCAGCATCTGCAGAATCCAAGTACATTCATGAATCGGGCATGTATTCAGGATTCTAGAATCTGAGCGACCGCCTGTATAGACTGCATGTGTTCCCCCAAGTGTGCTGGAGATTCAGTGTATCTTTCTTCCCTCTGTTCTATCTCTTTTACCCCCTTCATTCCTTCCCGGGTGCAGGTGAGCAAACCAGACGTGCGTTTGGTTAGCCTCCCCGCCTTTCCTTACGCATCTTTCTCTCTATCTCCAGGGGCCCGTATACGGGCCCTTTGAATTCTGACATCACCGACGAGCGGCTGCCACCACCGGGATTTCATCCCGCAACCTCCAGATCAGCAGTCTAGCACCAGAAACACTGGACCACCACAAATAGTGCAGAAAGAAAGAAAAAAAGGGAAAAGAGGAAAGAAAGAAAGAGAGCAAAAGAGAAAAAAGAGAAATTGAAAAATAAAGAAGAAAGAAGAAAAGAAGCAAAGAAATAAAAAAAGAAAGAATGAAAGAAAAGAAAGGATTGATTGATTGATTGATATGTGGGGTTTAACGTCCCAAAACCACTGTATGATTATGAGAGACGCCGTAGTGGAGGGCTCCGGAAATTTAGACCACCTGGGGTTCTTTAACGTGCACACAAATCTGAGCACACGGGCCTACAACATTTCCGCCTCCATCGGAAATGCAGCCGCCGCAGCCGGGATTTGAACCCGCGACCTGCGGGTCAGCAGCCGAATACCTTAGCCACTAGACCACCGCGGCGGGGAGAAAAGAAAGGAAGAACGAAAGAAAGAAAGAAAAAGGAAATAGAAATAAAAAAGAAAGAAAAGAGAAAGACTCGAAATAGAAAAAGAAAGAAAGAAAGAAAGAAAAGAAGAAAGAAAGAAGAAAGAAAGAAAGAAAGAAAGAACAAGGAACTCGTCAAGACGTAAAGGAACTAAGCGGTGGGCCGCTGCGAATTCTCCAACACCAACCGACGTTCCACGCAGGTAAAACGACCAAGGAACCACTCGAGGGCCGCCGTCACGAGGGGGCGGCGGGTGCCGTCGGGGCCGCAGGTAATTATCTGGCCGTCAGATAAGGCCCCGGTCGAGCGCGTGCTACAGCGCACCGGGCGCCGTCTCCTGGACTCGGGCCAACAGTCCACAACGCGCGCGTCAGCGGATGGAACGACAAGAAGCTGTGCTTAGTAAGGCCACCCACCACCTATATATGAGGCAGAGTTTCCCGAAAAAAAAAGTCTGTCTTCTTTTTTTCTTCGCCTTCCGACAACTACTACACTCACGCTTCAGAGTTTTGCGGATTAGCTCGACTTCAAGAACGCGACGATTGCTCACTCGAGGTATTCTTTAGCGCGAAACACCGGGAAAACAAGCGATCCAGGCGGGGGTGCTACTAGAAAAAACAAACGAAAAGGCACTCGGAAAGACGTTTCCATCATCCGCTATTGCTGTTCTTTCCTGTCGCAATTTATTGACTGCAGGGGCGGCGACCAGCGTGAAGTATGCGGGGGCTATAGCCCCCGCCTTAATTTCTGCCTGCCCCCTTTTGCTTCTTAAGGACAAACATAGTAAAAACAAAGCATATGTTGCCAGCCTCGACCATGCCTCCCCCCCTCTAGGAACTCATTCATTGGGATGCGACACCCCCCCCGTCGCCCACCCCCACAAAAAAAAAAGTCCTGGCACCACCCTTTATATTTTGCCTTGATGCTACGAGCTGGTCGTAAAGTTTATCATAATCAAGGTTCAAGTTTAATCATCATCAATAATAATAATAATAATAATAATAATAACAAGACTATGTGCACGGCTATGAAATGTGTCTCAGCTAGAAAGAACACTACATACTCACCTCTCTATCTCACCATCGTCATTCATTAACCTTTCTTTACCCCTTTCCCCTCCCCCAGTGTAGAGTAGCAGGCTAGAGCGAGCTATCGCTCAGGCCGACCACTCTGCCTTTCTGTAAATAAACTTACCTCCTCCTCCTCCATAACAACGACAACGATAACGATAATAATGATAATAATAACGATGATGTGATGATGATGATGACGGCATCTGTAGCATTACGTGCCACGATATATTTACGAGGCCCGCCAGCAACGTGCTGTACCGTGCAGGGGCATCGAACAGTACACACGGGCCACTTCTCCTCCACCAAATGTTTTTTGCCACCGGTCGGGATCGCATACACTCCGGACCTTTCGCGGCAGCAACCGAGCATCGTAACCGTTACACCATGATAGTATAGCGTTACAATGTTACCGTACAAATTTTACAGTCTGAATGTTAGTGTTAAAAGTGTCACACCGTTAAGATCATGCTTGAAACCGAGCTGCTGTCTTTGTACGGGGCTGAAGGACTCCCCCGAGCCATTCAAATGGCTTTTCTCTTCATCTCCTATCGCATTGCATTGTTATGAAACGATAAATTGAAATTCAATATACTTTTGAATAACTACGTATGGATAACGTTGCTAACCCTATATCAGGAACTGCGAGGAGGCTCCCTTATACACGATAGCTAATTATCTTTTTAATCCTATCTTTTTATTCCCTCCTTTACCCCTACCCCTCGTGAGCTACGGTTGAGGTGTCCCTCCCCCTGAGAGACAGTTGCGGGGCTCACTTTTCTCTTCTTTTCATTTAAAATCACTTCCCCCCTCGACGGTCACAGGTTCGGTTCGGCAAGTTTTTCGTCCGCTTTTCTTTTTTCACAGTTACATTCCAATTACTACCAATAATTACTACAAATAACACCCTCTACACTTTCCTTGGCATCGTTGCCTGTTATTCTTCATTTATTATTCATTCAGGAAACTTCATGTTAACAAGCAACCAACGAAAGGCGGCCGAGGAAAATGGAATCGCAGCGAGAGCTTAGAGGTAATTTTGGCAGATTGGACATGCGAAGACGGCAGAAGAGCGATCAAAATCAAGCGTATAGCGAAACGAATGAAGGAAAATTCGCCACTCGGCGATATACTGCACCGAGTCGATACCAAAAACGTCCACCACGGCGGATCAGTGGTTAGAGTGCTCTGCTTCCAACTCAAAGGTCGCGGGTTCGATTCCATCCGCGGTGGTAGCATTTTGATAGAGGTGAAATGGCTGCGGCCCGTGTACTGTGCGATACAAGTGCACGTTCAAGAAAACCAGATGGTCCACTGCGGCAACCCTTATAAATCAAATCGTGCTTCTGGAACGTAAAACACCACATGTTAAAAAGTCTAAAAATAAATGTCGATACTAATCGTATAGAATTCGTTTGTCCTTTCGTTCCTTCCTTCTTACTCTCCTCGTTTCATTCATTAGTTCACGGGATAATCTAATACTCTTTAATATTCCAGAGTTCATAATTTCGTACATTACTTCCTTCAAATTCGCTCGCTTCCTTCTTCCGTTCTATTCGTTTGCCCCTTCGTCAAATCTTCAGTTCATACCTTTCTTTTACTTTTTCACGCTCGTTCCATCGCTTCATATAATATTCGTTTATTTTTCATTTAATTCATTCTTTCCTTCCTCGTTAGTTCCTTCACTTGTTCATGCCTCATTTTCCTTGGACTCGTTCGCTGCCAGCTTCCTTCAGTTGCCTCGTTCTCTGTTCTGCTTGTTCCTGCAATAATCCGTCAGTTCGTTCATTGCTTTATTCATTTTGTTTCCCTCGTTAAATCGTCGGTTCTTTTAATCCCTCCATTTATCTTTAAATTTGTTTCTCTAGTTGGTTCGTCACCTCACCACCTGGGTTTTGCTTCTTCCGTTAGTTCCTTTCTTAAGTGAATTAATAATTTCTTTCACTCGTTCGTTCGTTCGCTCATTAGTTCATTCCTTACTTCATTTATTTCCTCCTAGCGTACTTCCTTTCATTCCCTTATTCCTCAATTGATTCATTTTTCCTTCCTCGTTTAGTTCATTCTTCAGTTATCTTTCTTTTTAACTCGTTTGTTGCTTGCTTCATACATTCTATCTTCAGCTTGTTCCAGCATTAATTCATCAGTTCATTCCTCGCTTCACTCCTTTTCTTCGCTTCGTTCACTCGTCACTTCATTCCTCCACACATTACTTCACTCACTCCTATGCTTACTACCGTTCACCACCTCGTTTTTCTTCTTCCCTGAGTGCATTAGTTCTTTATGTCACTCGTTCGTCCCTTCATTCATTCGTTGAAGCTGCTGCCGCGCTCCTTAACGGGCTGCAGAAATTGGGCGTCTTTTCCTTCTTCTAATCACAACCACCACCGCCATTCGTTCGTTAATTTCTCACTTCATTCATTTCCACCAGGCCCGCAAGTTCGCTTCTTCCTCGCTTGCTTCTCTGATGCGTCCGTGCGGTCGTCCCTGTTCGGAGGTTCGCGTATGCAGCGCCACGTCCTTACCCCCATCCTACGGGCCCGTTAAGCTCCACTGCGTCGCCAGAGTGGCTGCCAGTGATGGCCCTGGCCAAGAAGAGAGACCCAATTCTCCCTCTCCCCTACAACCGAGAGCACTTACATGCATCCTGCAAGGCACCCACTTACGCGCTACGCGACAGAAGAAACAAAAAACAAAAAAACTCCACAACCGCCCGCCACGGTGCTCTTATACGCGCGTGTGTATGTATATGTGGAGGCATCGGGAGGCCGGGCGCGTACACAGCCGAGGGAAGAATCTCTAATGACAGTAATTACACTACGGCTAGGGTTCCACTTTCGTTTCCTCCTCGCCCTCTATTCCCTGCGTGCCGCGGCTCGGCATCGTCGTATTCCCGCTGTATACGAACACCGCATGCATGCACGTAGCTCGCGCATGCGTACACCGCACCTCGCTGCGTACTACGGCGCGGTTCCAGCAATGAACTTCCTGTCCCCTATAGGTGCGTGTGCGTAATTCAAGTGCTGCCCGACGAATGCGCAGTAGCCGGAGTATACGGTGACGGCCCAACGGGGGAGCACGGCGCATGTAAATCTGCATGCCCAGCGTGTGCGCTATCTCGACAGACACCGCACGCGGTTCGTGGAATATAGCGCGGAACACAGGCGCTCCGCGGGCTGTCTTGGTTGGAGACGAGGAGTGGCGTGTGATCTGCGCGTGCATCTGTATGCGTGTACAACAGGAAAAATTCAGAGCTACGCGCCGTCAAAGCTGTGGAACCGCGAAGCCGTGATGATTGCATTGCATTCATTTCTTCACTCATCTTGTCGACTATCTTCAGATGATTACATCTCATATGCTAATACTCTTTCAACTAGACCTTACCACAGCCTCAACTTAAAGCCTTTCTTTACACACACACGAACATTTTCAAGAACAGTTTTTTTCCTAGAGTTATTGAAATGTGGAATGACTTACCCGGTAGTATTCGTGAACTATCGTTGTCGGAATTTGTAGACGCACTGTTATAATAAATCTTTTTTTTTGATGCCAACCTTGTAATCAGTGTATTTTGTTCATGTAAATGTACCCCACTCCTGCAATAGCCCTGTATTGGACTGCAGTATTTGAAAATAAATAAATAAATAAGTAATAACGAAGATGGTGGCTTTTGGGTACGCTCTAAACCAGATTCCGCTTAAAATGCTAGATGTAGCTAGAAAACTAGATATTTTTCCTACTGGTTTCTTGGATATAGCAAGCACTTAGCCAGTACCTGATTAATTGATTGATTTGTGGGGTTTAACGTCCCAAAACCACCATTTGATTATGAGAGACGCCGTAGTGGAGGGCTCCAGAAATTTTGACTACCTGGGGTTCTTTAACGTGCACCCAAATCTGAGTACACGGGCCTACAACATTTCCGCCTCCATCGGAAATGCAGCCGCCGCAGCCGGGAATCGAACCCGCGGCCAGTACCTGATTAAGGCTGTACGGTATATCATTTCGATTTTATTAGGGCGTAGGCCTTATCATCAGTCCGACTACTCTCACTACAGGGCAAAGGCTTCTACACCGCATCAAACGCGAATATCGACCCACGGCGGCAGCATATGAGCGATGCATCGCCATCACGCGATGACGTCCCCGTGACGTCACGGGTCGCCAGAAATCGTGTTGTCATCGCGACCTAACTTAACGTGGTGTTACTTGTAGACGCAATCACATGACATCGTCGCTATAGGTCAAAGCGGGGCCGATGATGGAGGCCGTGCAAAAGCCCATTAGGTGCAGAAAGGTTTTGGTGGTGTGCGGGGAGGACCAGTAGATCGATTGAGAAGATGACAGCTTTCGCTTTAGAGTCCTCTTACAGGCGAACGCATAGGGTAAGCTGTGAGTCCTTGCTTTGCTTATTCATTCCCTTCCCTCCTCACGTAAGCCCCGCCGCGGTGGTCTAGTGGCTAAGGTACTCGGCTACTGACCCGCAGGTCGCGGGTTCGATTCCCGGCTGTGGCGGCTGCATTTCCGATGGAGGCGGAAATGTTGTAGGCCCGTGTACTCAGATGTGGGTGCACATTAAAGAACCCCAGGTGGTCAAAATTTCCGGAGCCCTCCACTACGGCGTCTCTCATGATCAAAAATGTGGTTTTGGGACGTTAAACCCCACAAATCAATCAATCCTCACGTAACCTGCGCGACAACTAGTAGTCCTGCTGATACTACTACTATACTACTAATAGTAGCACACTTGCTACTACTCGGACTACTGTTACTGCTACTACTACCAGTATACTACTACTACGACGACGGTTGCACAGCTTGCACCAACACACATCCACTGTACAATGCGTGCTTTATGGCTAGAATCTGCGATTACAACGGCATGAACCACTTTTTTTTTTCGTTGCGACAGCTATTACGCTCCAACGCACAAAAGTCAAGCACACCAAATGTTTCTCGCCAGAGTACACTGTCAGAGATCAGCTATATCTTCAAATTCGGTAATGGCGGCAATGTCAGGAAATCGAGGGTACCGTCGAAGCCCGCTCGACCAGCCCGAGCTGACAAGATGGCGGAATTCGCATTCGGCAGTCGCGCGCCAACGCTGAAGTCACCATAGGGGTCCCGGACTCGGGCACCTTTCCTCCGTTTACCCCCCCCCCCTCTCCATCAATTAAATAAAAGAAGAAGCGTTATTTCTTCTTCAAGTTCGTGCCCAGAACAGCAGCGCGAGATAAGGCATCTTACCGACGTCATCAAAACGACAAAGTTTCCATTTTTTGCTCAAACGAACGGACACACGCGGTGCTGAGTCTCTTGGCATACATTCTGCTTGGCGATGCAAGTCACGGCTGACAGGCAAACGTCACAAAAGCTGCGATCCCGGTGATTTTAGCGCGGAAGTTACGAAAACTCGTAATTTCGTGAGTTTATATACGTATGACAGCCGCTAACCGTGAGATAACACCCAGGACTGCCGCACAGACTTCCTTCAAGTCCATACCAAAGTGCGCAGGAGGAATTGGTAAAGCACATCCGCCCAAAAACTCGACAGGGAGGAGGTAGTATATTGGCTTGACAAAGTGGCACGGAGCGCCAGCCACAATCGAAAATAGATACCGTGTATACTCATGTAATAGCCGCAGGTTTTTTTTGCTTGTTTTTTACCATTATGGGAGTAAACCAGTGGGTGTGGTCATTACATGCACGCACGCACGCACGCACGCACACACACACACACACACACGCGCACACACACACACACACACACACACACACACACACACACACAAAGATGCAAATTATTTGTTTTGTTCGTGTTTCAAGCATTAGTTGTTGGAACTGCTGTATTCGCTTGTACTGGGAGAAGCGAAAAATAGATGGTGACGTCCACGTAGTTGGTATACTGTTGTTGACTTCCAACGCGCACACTCAATGGTGGGGATTGGCCGCGTAGAAGGTGAATTATTCCCATAATTTCTGTACTATGTAATTAGGTCCAATAGTTGATTAATTGTTGATTAAATGTTGTTGTGATTAATTATGGATTATACGAGCATGTACGGTACAACTCAGGACGAGACTCGGCAAGCCGCGCTGGAACGAGTACGCAATTGTGGCTCGGTGTCTTTCCACGTCGCCCCGTTGTCTACCTTCCGCCGGTGAACCGTGCCGCCGCTGTGCACCACGGCCACATAACAAGCGCGCCGCTCCAGCCATACTAACGAGCCTTTCCCAACACCTCCATGCGACACCCTACGCTGCTAATTGCGTGCAGCGTGCCGTCAGAACTGAAGCCTTGACATGCGGTCCACAACGCGAGGGAAGAGAGCACAAGGGTTTTTTTTTTTTAATTCTTTGTGCTACTTCACTGAACGTCACCTTTCCTCTAAAGCTGCGCATTTGCGAGCCTATATAGAATGTTGGAAGCGAACAAAAAGAAGAAAAAAACATGTCTACCACACTTTACGGTAATTAAGCTACACTTATTAGATTAGTTATTGCTGCCAGGAGTAATGTAGTGTATTTAATGGCACGGAGCAAATTTGGCAGGAATTCAAAGATTAGTGATGGTAGTCTACCACCATTCCTCAAGAGGAAAGTATATAACAGCTGCACCATACCGGTGCTCACCTACGGAACAGAAATCTGGAGGCTTACAAAATGGGTTCAACTTAAATTAAGGACGACGCAGCGAGCAATGGAAAGGAAAATGATAGGTGTAACTATATCACACAGGAAGAGACCAAAGTGGGTCATGGAACAAGCGGGTGATAAGGACATCATAGTCGAAATCAACAAGAAGAAATGGTCATGCAGCGAGTGGGCTAAATAACCGCTGGCCACTAAGAGTAACAGACTGGATTCCGAAAGAAGGCAAACGCGCCAGGGGGAGACAGAAAGTTAGGCGGGCAGATGAAATCAACAATTGTTTGCCGGTATGACCTGGCAGCGGAAAGCACAAGACCGGGTTTATTGGCGGAACATAGGAGAGGCCTTTGTCCTGAGTGGGCGCAGTGCAGCTGATGCTGCTGATTGTGATGATGGTAAGTATTGCAATGCGCTTTTTAAAGCAACTAATTTCAAGAAGAATTGTTCATTTCTTTTCCAGGAACTCTGGGATAAAATTTAGCAAGGACATTCCTATTGTGACATGACAAGTTGGACAAAAAAAGAAAATAAAACGAGGAAAAGTTTCTCTGCGTGTCAAACATCAAGTGTGCGAAAAAGATATCTGAGGCTTCAACATACGTGTTGTATAAATGAGGTGTATGCACTAGTTGCGCATAAATTATTAACTTTTGTTGATTTCAAACTTGATTACTTTTCAAGTGTAGCAGAGTGATGTAATGTCATTACTTTCGCTCAGCTCCAACGTGTAACGTAGTTGAGTTATATTTTTTAATCTAGCAATGTAATTATTAATGCAATTTAATTGACCCGCCTATTCGGAACGACCTAGCCTCCTACTGCAAGCTGCAGCTTTCGCTACATTGTCACGACCAAGTTGGACCATTGGGCAGTAGCGTAAATTTAGGAAAATCCCAACGGGGAACACACATCTTGCGATGGTGGTCGTTTTAATTTTATGAGTATAGGTATTATTTCACATTATATAAAACTTAATATCACGCTTCGATAAAAAAAATGAGCGTAAGTTCGCACTTTATTCGAGTGCATTGTGCTGTCGGGCCTTCTCGTGAAATCGGTCGAAAGACAGTTGCCACTTTAATACAGCCTTACACACCACGCTGAAGAATACGAAACTCAGCTACACACTACAAGGTAAACGGTTGTCGAAAAGGTCGAATAAGAATTATTCGATAAAAAATCGGCAATGACCATCAAGCTGATCAAAGAATGCAATCGACTAGCATATTCCTGCAGCAATGCTTAACCTTAAAGAAATTCAGATATTGTGTTTGAAAGATAAACCGCAACAACGGTTAAAAAATGCGCGCGCGTGTGTGTGTGTGGGCGGGGGGGGGGGGGGTGACACTTGCGAGGGTTGTGAATCTCTTGCAAGTGCACCCCCATCCCCCCCAAATTAACCTCTTCGTGTTACAGTAACGTTAGGAACAAAACCTAAAGTTCAGGCTGCTAATCAGCAACCTAGACTGATCGGTGTACAAGAGCTGACCACGTTCAACCGAGTCCTCCGCACCGGCTTTTGCGCCACAGCACGTTTTTAGTGAAGCATGCAGGGGCTGTTGCCACCACCACCATAGAGTTTCCTAATATACACTAGAGGGAACTCTGGCGCTAGTGTTTATGGGAGCTGCAACGCACAGGGCTTCAGCGATCATGGGAATGATGGGTAGTACACACATTTGTCTAATATTCGTACTCCTGGCCTGCTTTTGGCTCCGTGTGTGTTCGCGCGGCTTGGAGCTGTTTTCTTACGAAACAAATATTAGCAAATGTTCAGCGGTTGCGCTTCACCACCTTATTATTTTAGACTTACCTTTCCAAATTGGGTCACAAAGTTCAAAAGGGTTGACTCTTTTTTTTTTTTTCAAAGCAAAACCGAAACACGGCAATAAACGAAGACTAGGCAAATGTGTGTACTACCCATCATTCCCATGGTCGCTGAACGATCGCAGCGCCAGAGTCCCATCTAGTTAATTTTAGGAAACTCTATGACCGCCACCACCCCCAGCAAACGCATGCGCGGTCTTTCCTCGTGAGTGTCCAACACGTCTCGACTTGTGAGAGCGCATGCGCATAGGTGTGTTTGTACGTGCGTGCGAATGGCGCACCTCCTGGCGGCGGTAGACACCGTCGCCACCACCACAGCGGCTATCGCGGTCAAGGCGGGAGAAGAAAGCCTGCCTTCTATACCTTCCACCACAGCAGCAGTTGTGGCGGAAAGAACGAGTGAATCCGGCGCTTAATTGAGACGAAAGAAAAAAGAAAGAGCGGACTGCTCTTTCGCATTAAGCGGATAAAGACAACGGATGAGATAAAGAGCGATATAAAAAAGGAAATCCAGGAGAAGAAAGGGTGAGAGAAGGAGAGATAATTAGGAGTGACCCCATATCAGAGAGGATCTCTGGGCGGTAATGGCGGCGCAGATCGCTGACGTGCAACGCAAGAATGACGCAAAACAAGGAACACAGAAACGCGTACAAAAAAAAAAGTGAGCGCTTGGAGAGCTTCAAGCAAAGGTGGAAAAGCGGACGCGCCAGTCTATAGAATAAGATGTCATCGTAGCGCTGAGTTGCCAGTTCCGTTTATGATAAGCAGATTTGGCCCTCTATTTTCGCCGAGTCATTTGTAGTCTTCAAGTCGCTTGCCCCGTTTTTCTAGGGGCTAGCTTGCATGTTTCTGGCAAATAGTTACTTTAGTGGTCATCACGTACCCCAAGCCACGTTTGGCGTTCACTAATAGCGTGTTTGTTGATCACATGAGGTAGTGTTCAGTTCATAGCCGTGCGCGGGGTTCACCATCAAGGTGGCAAAGGTTGTCAATGTATGGGGCGAATTTAATCCCCCCCAACAGATGACTAGAAGGAAACTGCCCCCGCTAACCCCCTCCCCCCCCCCCATACCCGTGCGCAAATACGCGTTTGCGCTGCCAGTGCAAATGCGAACACGATAGATCACGAGCGGGCTAAGCCAGAGATAGTCCCTTATGTACACTATTAGCCAAAAGCTCAAGAAGGTGGATACCCAATACGGCACTCTGGTCGCTTTTTCGGCTTCAAACAAGTTGGCCCAGTTGTGCCCAAGTATCGTGCGCGATGATCAAAAAGGCTGCCAGAAGCAGCACACAAAATCTTTAGGGCACTGTGCACAAGAAGCGGTATTAATGAACAATTATTTGTAATGTATACTGATGTGAATGTGACGTGTCGAATTGCCATAGAGACATTTCTGTTCGAGCATTTAGTGTCATGAACACTCTTGCACTTACCCATCGCGTTTAGCCGGTGCGAACTTGAAAACACAATTTCACTGTTCCAGCTCACATTGCTGACGACTACAGGATACGTGGTAAGTTTGATCACAGCGAACGAGTTCAGTTGCGAGTGATCGTCCGTGCACATTGCAGCGAGGACAGCCACAATGAACATATCCTTTTAAATCAAACCAAGCGAAATTACATTTATTAAGACGTATAACAACAAAAAACGCGTGCGAGATATACGGACGATTAGCCCATTCCACGCTTGTTCTGCCTCATTTCGCGAGGCTCTGTCGGACACGCCACAAAAAGATACGTCCGATTCCCACAGTGACCCGCACTTAAAATGAAAAAAAAAACGCGGAAACGAAAGTATAATCCCCGCGCTGGCGTTAGGAACCGAGCTAAAGCGTACAGAGACTAAACGCCACGAACTGCGGTGGGAACCGGAAACAGTGTCAAGGACGGCTCGGCCCGCGGTGCCAGAGATCGCGGCTCCAACACGTCGGAATGCGCGTCCTGTATAAACACACGCAAACACACACACATACACACACACACACACACGCACACAGACACACACACACACACACGCACACACACACACACACACACGCACACACACACGCACGCGCACACGCAGACACACGCACACACACACACACGCACACACACAGACACACACACACAGACACACACAAACACACACAGACACACACACACACGCACGCACACACACGCACACACACGCACACACAGACACACGCACACACAGACACACGCACACACACACACAGACACACACGCACGTACACACACGCACAGACAGACACACGCACACACACACACAGACACACACACACACACACACACACACACTCTGGTGGTGTGCGCGTTTGCAATAAGGGGGCTCTCCGCGCCGACGCTGTGACGCTTGTCAACCCTGAACTTAAAAAGTGTCCCAACGTTCCAGCACAAAGCTCGACTTCCTCGTTTGGTTGCCACCTATTATCTTGGGAACGCATCGCACTGCGTTCCGCGCCACCTGACGACCTCCGGAATCACCCCGGAAAAATAAACACAGCTGCATATAATTTCCTCTGGGTGTTTTTCCACGCACCTCCGAGAGGTATATGTACGTAGTGTACTCCTGAAGATTCGTGAAAATATGCATGTTCTCGCAGTGAGGATGTTTCAAAGTAGCACTATCCTGTTCCCTATTGTAACTCTCCGCATGAAGTGCTTATCACTTGAGGTCGCCCGTACTGAAACTCATATATCTATTCCTCGTGTATGTCAAAGTTATAACATGATATACATATTCGTATGCTGACAAGGAAGGCAAAGATATTCAGGAATTCAGTCAAGCTGCCTAGATTTTAGGCCTGAGGGCTATTCAGTGTTTTGTGGTGAAATAAGCATTCGAATGGTTGATCGAGTGCGCTGCAAAATGCGTTATACGCGTATTTGTTACGCGGCTTATGTGGTGCACTTTTTGGAGGCAACATCCAACTTCGAGAGCAAAAAGGAAATCTTTAAGGTAACATATACGACGTCAATACGTCATTTTTACCTTGGCTGGATAACAACTGAAACTCGAAGTTTCAAGCTCCGGTGGGTTTTTTTGTTTTTTTTATTGCGTTAGTATGCCCTATCGAAATTTCGCACGCCACGGCCATGGGTCCTCTCAACTGCGCAAAGAATTCATTTTACAAAAATTATCACTTGCTTAGTTCGGCTATACCAGGATGTACGGAGCGTGAGCTACGGACGGAAGGACGGCCGACCACGGACGAACGGACAAAATACAAATGAACGGAGGGACTAGAGAGCGAGCAATCTCAAGCGAGTCAAGCGCCGGTCCACTAATTACACGTCACTCCAGGAACTTCCAGACATCAGATGATCTAAGGGGCCCTTCACTATACGGCGTCACTCGTAATCATATGGTGATTTTGGGACGTTAATCCCCAACAATTATTATTATTTCTAATGTACGTGAAATCTGCCACTTTTTCCCACTCTATTGTAATATAAACAGTGATGCAATGTCCTTATGATGTTCTGCGATTGTATTCATTGGCGTCGTCCGCACGGCCGAGAAGTCCCGTAAATTTCGCTTATATAGAACGAACCAGTCAAAAGGCGCGGCGAGGCACAAATGATAGAAGTGGTACACATAGCGACTGCAGAGTAAACTATCACTTCGAGTTCAATGACTGGAAAGAGAGAGAAAGAGAGAGAGAAATATATGAAAGGGAGAGACAGGAAGGTTAACTTGGAAGAACTGGTTTGCTACCCTGTACAGGGGTGGGGAAATAAGGGTCGGAAAGAGGATAGAGATAGAGAGATGCAAAATAAATTAGAAAAAAAATCACATGCACACAAATGCAGGGCATTCCGATCACAGTCGTTTGGACAGGCCGGTTGAACGCAAGAAGCGCAGGAGCGCCTTCACAGCCTTCTTCTGGGACATAAAGTCCTGTCGGTAGCGCAGGATTCTTTCTTCCGAAAGAGTCTGGTTATCCAGTTCGTCTGGAGCATTGCAGAGTGATTGTCCCTGCGAGCAGTATTGTAGGCATTCACGCAGAATGTGCCAAGTTGTTTCGTCACTCCCGCAATGGTCGCATGCAGCAGCGTCGGCCATTCCTATGCGGAACGCGTACGCATTCATAAATGCGGCACCAACCATAATCTGCACAGCATAGTAGCGTCTCGTCGGCGAAGTTCCAGAAGAATTCGTAGACTGGGAGTTGGGTCTAAGGTACACAATCGTGCATAGGCGAAATGCGACTCGTTCCATGACTGGAATATCAACTGTATGTGCCACTCCTTCGTGCTTCCGACCAGTTCATTACTTCTGCGTTATGTATATCAACTATCCCGAGTTTCAACCTTATTCCTGTCAAATTCTTGACGTGGTCCAATGTTTCCCGACACGGTCGCCGCGGTGCTGTAGCGGTCACGCTACTCAGCTGTTGATCCGATGGTCGCAGGTTCGATCCCCGCCGTGGCAGCTCGCATTTCGATGGAGGCGATATGCTAAAGGCCCGTGTACTGTCAACTCAGCAGTGGCGTAGCCAGGGAGTCCATGGCCATTTCAACCAGGACACCCCGCTCCCCCCTCACAAAGAAATTTCTGCCCACATCCTTGCATGTAAGTGCACTCTAAAGAACACCAGATGGTTGAAACATCCGCAGCCCTCGAGTACGACGTGCTTCAGAATCATATCGTCGTTTTGGCACGTAAAACCCCGTACATTATTATTGTTTTTTGCAACGACTCAATTATCCCTTGGCCCCATACACAAGCCATCCCGAATGTTCACAACTATTTTTCCAGGAGGACCCGAGCTTTCTTGCGTATATAGTCAATGAGGTCCCGTATCTCCCTTTCCCATCTTTGTTTATTTATTTTTATTTATTTACTTATTCATTTCAAAGCCCCTTCGTAATATTCCACCCGATCACATAACGGCGGCCACAGCCTATGCATTCCACTGCTCATTCACAGTGGTACCAACACCATCGAATGCGATGACACGTAAACACGGAAGGTCAAGACGAACATGCCTATACAAACGGTAAACAACAATGACTGCCAGTACACATCGTGTCCTTTGCAGAACACAGAAGACAGGAAGCCAGGCCGTATTGGGAGGAGGAGGACTAGGAGGAAGAGGAGTGTTTTGCGCACGTTCTTGCACGGCAGAAAACGTTCCTTTGTTTCGGCGGTCTTTGGCAGCGATGGAACTGGGAGAGATGAAGCCGGAACTGTACGCAATCGTGGAATGGCAGGGCGAGCTGTGCGCGATATCGCGGAATGCGGAGGTAAAAGTCGCTCCGCGCCTGAGCGCCTTGTGTAGAAGAACCATCAGCCGCCGCCGAGACATGCACAGCGCGCGTTTGCGAGGTACTGCACGCAAAAGACTATACGTAGCGGCCTGAGTCCCGTGCTACATCACTAAGCCTCGCGCGGCCACATCGGCAGGGTCTGCTTGCACCTCAACAATGTGTAGCGACATGACACGAGGATAAACATGCTGCGTCATAACACCGCTGCGTACAGATTGAACGAGGGTCCGGGGAAAATTAAAAACTCGGTCACCTCTATTTCGTGACACTAAACGCGGCTCTCTCTCTCTCTCTCTCTCTCACACACACACACACACACACAAAAAAAAGAGCGCGCGCCGCGAACAAAAGAGGGAGATAGAAAGATTTTTTTGAACTAAAGGAATCTTCAGACGTATATAAAGTTTCAAAAACTTAACTTGAGCGCAAACGCACAACATATTTACGCACACACGCACACCAATGTGTCATGTGTTAGCGCTCAAATTTGTTGTTTTTTTAAATGTTCTACCAACTAGCCCAACAACAAGTTCTTTTACAGTATATAAAGTTGCTTACATGCTGCCCTCTGGGCAGGAGAGAAGAGGAAAAAGAAAATATATTATGACCGTTGTCTGTCACAACGTAATATTGATGCTTTAAGCACGCTCCATTTTATCAATTAGGGTTAATGTCCTCGAATAATATCAACAGAAACTTTAAAATTTGACACTGCTGAGAATAAAACGTACGTCCAAGTATTGGCCCGAGGTCGATCAATGCTTGAGAAGTTGAGCGTCTTCTAATTTGGAGCCAAGTATTTTTTTTCTTCTGTGTATGCCTGCAAATCTGACTTAAATATAAGTTGTACTGATTATCATGCACCACGGTTGTCACAGTATATGGGCTCGTCGTCAAACCAAGGCGGCACATGTAGCTATTGTCAAATAGCTGCGTTCAAACGAATTCGATGATTGGGGGACACCAGGCGACGAGTAAGGTGACATGGAAGTCTCAATCTCAGTTCAGGGACTGTGGAGCGGAGAAGCAATCTCAATTCCTGAGATTGCATAATCGATTTCTTTCTTCACGGGCGCACTCCTTTATCATTGCTGATGCACACGATCAAGTGAACTGTGCTTGCCGAATTTTACTTAAATGATGTTTCCGAGGTAAACGGAGATCTCTGTCTCGCGTGCAGTTAGTGATTTCAAGTACGTACTCTGGGAGCGTTGACACAGGGCTTTATTCATTTCCCAAGAGTCAAGACTGGTTTGATCAACTCCGGGCTGTCCAGAAGGCCCACGATGCGACGGTGAGACTTGGCCTCCCTGTCCCAAAGTGGGAGCTGCCCGTGTAGCACCTATAAAACAGGGCCTATAAAACAGGGCGAACATTCTTCCAGGCCCGGATGAAGTTTTGTTCCCACCTGAGTGGGCCTAGCCAGGTGACGTTGAGTTGACCAGCGTCTATTGTGGACTGAACAAAGCTGGTTCACACTCTCACCTCACTCTCTCACCCGAGCAAAGCTTGTTTACTAATAGGTATGTCATTTTATAGCAATGTCAGCCATATTTATGCTTTGCACTCCTTTACGATTCATATAACGTTGACATTTTTTTCCTTATAGACATCTTGGCATATATCTAATCACGTTACTTTTTTTTCTCTCCCTACCACATTGTATCTATGGTGCGCTAAGGTGAGCTAAGACTAAGTGAACGTAGACGCTGCACAGAGAGAAAAAAAAAGTACAGGACACACGAGTAGCCCAGCTATTGACCATGCTGTATCTAAACGCTGTACTCATTGCGTTGTTTGTCGCTACCTTCCAGGCACTGCCATTCAGGCACAGCCAAAGCACCCGTGTATATAGATTTCGGGGAAGGTTAAGAAACCGCAGATGGTATAATTTAATCCGCAGTCTCCAACACTGTGCATGCCCGTATCGTGGTATTCACGTAGAACGACATAAATATGAATTGATTAATTGATATGCGGGGTTTAACGTCCCAAAACCACCATATGGTTATTGGAGACGCCATAGTGGAAGGCTCCGGAAATTTCAACCACCTTGGGTTCTTTAACGTGCACCCAAACCTGAACACACGGACCTACAGCATCAAAAATTATTTAATGACATTATCTCCAGTTGGCACATAACACCGTCCTCCCCTCCCTCTGTTTGTAAGCGTTTGACGTCATGTATTTAAAAAAAATCGATTTACATGCATTGTGGCTTGAGAGTTCGGCGCGCGCATACTGCGTAGGCAATCGGTTCAAAGGCCGTACACGTGCCGAAAACAGGCAGAGAAAACCGAAAAAAGTAAAAAAAAACGAAAATTTTTAAAGACGTTGGAGGTCTACGCAGGAAGGTTAGAGCCATCCTTTTTTTTTTTCAAGTAAAAAGTGGACGCGATTCGAATCTTCAGTGACGGCTTCAGATAAATGGGTCGCAGCTGCAACGTCCCATTGTCCTAAGCTTCGTGGCCAACATGGCCAAGACGTATGGTCCTGGAAAGCTTGCGTTGGCCGCGCAGACGTAGCGCGGTGCTAGTAGGCCTCAAGCATGGAAATTGTATACGGCAAACCAGAGAAATCGGGTCTCCCGCGTATATTTGCACAAAGTATACACGCGAGGGACCGAAACATTGTCTTGTCCGCGCTTGAGCGAGTGGAGTATACCGACCACGTGTCCATGTTCATTCGCAAACTCGCAATCGAATATCAGTATAACATTAAGCGGGAATCGGTGACGCAAGAGTTTCGAACAAAATTAGCACGCCGGAGGCAAGCGAGTTAAACCGGCTAAACGATCGCGCTAAGGTTGTAAGGTGAGCCGGCTAATTCGAGCGGCCATAAATTAACGAGACCCAAAAAGTAAATTAGACTTTAATAGGAAGTTTTCGAATAGGGGTACAAAAGTTTGGGACCCCAAAAAAAATAGCGTCAACCAACGCGCATGTGCAAACCACCTTTGGGTTTTGCGGAAATCATTGTCGGAAATCTTGCGGAAATCGTTCTCGAGTGTCGGAAATATTGCGGAAATAGCGTTGGGGACGCTATTTCTCGAATTTTAGCGGGCGCCCCAAAGCCTGCCCCAAAAGCTTTGGCGACAGACAAACGTGACGTCACCCACTAAAGTGACGGCTGACCTATAATAGGGGAATGATGCGCAAAGCGCCGCAGACCTTATTCGAAAACTCTTAGCTCCAGCTTGACCCAAAGCGTGCATACGAAAGGGGCTTTTGGGCCCCTATTCAGAAACTCCCTAATGTCGATTCTTTGGAGATATGAACGTGGCGTGCGCGTAAGTTAACAAAGGATGACACAGAACGTAAAAGTATAAGTAAAACCATGGTTTTGAAACGATACCGACATGACGCTTTCATTCAGACTCTGAGGGTGAGAAAAGAAAGAGGGGGAGGAGGTAACAAAAGTGCGAGAGCATCACAACCAAACTATAGTCCGCGAAACATGGAACAGTAAACTTGGTGCAAAAAAAAAAAACAAGAGCTATAGAGTCGGAACACGAAGAAATACAAAGTCGGACGTGGTCGCTTTGAGGGACGTTTGCTATTGACAATAAACATGCACCAAGTAAACCTATACATGGAGAACATACTACCATGTAGTCCATGCGATAAATCAGAGGGGGAGAGGGACTCCGGGTATTTGTTTTCAACTATCCTTTTCCGTCTTCCAACGCAACGAAGGTTCGCTTTATTCCGGCAGGATTTGGGGATATATCTGCTTGTGGAGATCTTTCGGCGGCCTCGACGGCGTCCTGCCATAACTTAACGGGAAATAGGCGAGAGAGAAAAAAAACATATATATTTAAATAAGCTGATTATTGAAAACAATTCCGGAATCGATACAGCAGAGACTTACTGGAATACTTCGGCGAAAAATCAGTATCGCGCTGTAAAGCGTGTGGCTTATCAGGACAGCTTGAACACCGCCCGTTGGAAACTCGTGGGGCCCCATTGTAAAATACATCAATACTCTAAAGAGCCACGCGGTTCCTATTACGACACTAATTATATCAGAATGTTCCAGTGGGTTATGCCACGCACAACAGGGAGTAGTTTTTTTAACTAGCTTTTTTTTTCGTGGGATAAGATTTTTTTTTCGTCCATTTTCCATTCAGGTAAACGGCAGGCCACCGCTGTCGCCAAAGAGAGGAGGCGCTACGCGCACCCGTCCGAAAATCCTCGTCACGCTCAAATAGAGAGATAGAAAGAGGAACAATCTTCAATAAAGTTCCGAACCCATCCGGCTTATCGCTATGTGGCCGGCATCACCGGCCCGGAAATCTTGTACCCGCGCTGTCAACTTCACAGGCTACTCAACAGGCTGTAAATGAAGCCTCGCGTCGCTTGAGGGCCAACAAACGCTACGGAACAACGAAATACACTCACCCTAAGGAAAAAAAAAAGTGTGCTGACACTCTTCTTTTATGCACTCGAGAGCCACATGCGTGGCACTCCGTTACAGGGAGGCGCGTTGACTCTCTTCAGGAGAGTCGTGGGGATGTTTGAACTCTTTTTAGGGAGGAGTCACATTGAGACTCTTTCGTGAGTATAGCACGACTTTGTAAAAAAGCCAACGTGACTCTCTAAAGAGAGTTGTACATATGCTAATCTCGCATTTATAAAAGGAGAGTCGAAGGTACGGGTAGGCAACTCACTCGAGTGATGAGAGAACTCACTCAGACTCAGCTCGGGCAGTCAGAGAATTTGGTGAGGGAGTGAGCTCTACGCGCTTCACACACACACACACACACACACACACACACACACACACACACACACACACACACACACACACACATATATATATATATATATATATATATATATATATTGTGAAGAAGAAACAGCGTCGTTGGCAAGCAACATCGCCACCGCTTGGGTACTGGGTGCTGGGCTTCGCTCGCTCGGCTCGTGCTGATCATCGCCCGCATCTGCTTGACCGTTGCTCTTGCACGATCGTGTTTCTTCGTAGGACCACCGTCGCAACAGTGGTCAATAAACCCCCTTTCAATTGGTGGAAGGTGCTGACATTCCCCGTCGCCTGAACCTGGGTGCTGCCATTCGCCGTCACCTCAACCTGGAGCTGCGCAACCGAACGCTACCTCCCATCATGGCTACCAACAACGCGCAACCTGGCTCTTCCACTCCATCCCCCAGCAACCCCGGCGTTCTTCGTTTGCGAGAGCCCAAGGTCTTTAGCGGAGTTGATGAGACCGACGTGGAAGACTGGTTCGCTAACTATGAACTGGTGAGCGCTAACAACAAGTGGGATGACGCGGACAAATTGACTTACGTCATCTTTTACCTCACTGACGTGGCCGAAATGTGGTATAATAACCACAAAAACGACATCACGACGTGGTCCATCTTTAAAACCTTGTTTGCTGACGTTTTTGGCCGACCCGCAGTCCGCAAGTCCAGAGCCGAACAACGCTTGCGGACTCGCGCACAAAAGCCAACGGAATCTTTCACAAGCTACATCGAAGACATTATTGGTCTTTGCAACCGTGTGAACACCACCATGCCCGAGTCGGAGAAGATTCAACACATCCTCAAAGGGATAAATGACGGTGCATATCAGCTGCTCCTGGCCCGTAATCCTGCGACCGTTGCGGAACTTGTCACTTTGTGTCAAAGTTTCGACGAGTTGAGCAAGCAGCGCGCCCTGACTCGCCCATTTTCCTCACACGCCGACTCGCTCTCCAGTCTCACTTCTGTTCCCGACCACTCACCAACCCTGCAAGAGATTAAAGACTTTGTGCGTGAAGAAGTAGCTCGGCAACTGTCGTTGATTCCCTTCACGCAGCAGCCGCCGTCCTCTCCTCTGCCCTCACCACTCCGCGACGTTATTGCCGAAGAGGTAGCTCAGGCTGTTCCCGTCGCTGCCCACCAGCAGCCTGTGGCCATACCTGTTGCCCATGCGCCGGCTATGCAGCCCGTGGCCGCGCCCCTTACGTATGCCCAGGTGGTACGTAGCAGACCCCGACAGCAGCATTTGCCACCCATGTCTTCAGTCGCTCCCCACTCCACCCCATTTTCGACACCTTGGGCCGCACAACGAGTCAGCAATTCCTGGCGCACTCCTGACAATCGACCGATCTGCTACGCCTGCGGTACTCCAGGACACGTGGCACGATATTGTCGCCGTCGCTTCCAACCACTCCGCGACGCTACTCGGCCGTTACCGTATGACCCACAGCCCATGCACATACCTGCTCCCTATCCCTCACCGCAGTATGGATGCACTAACTTTCCTGAGTCTCGGTCACACCAGCCTCAAACTCACTCTCCCCGCTCCCCATCTCCTCGCAGGCGATCACTGTCCCCAATGCGCCCTAGACCCGCTTCCTCCAACCGGGAAAACTGAACGCCGCAGTTCCAGAGGCAAGAACTGCGCCGTCGTCGAAATGCTCAAGTCCTCGCACTTCACCAGCTAACGTCGTCGCTATATCTGTCGATGGTGTTTCTACCTTTGCCCTCGTCGACACAGGTGCTGCCGTTTCTGTTATAGCCGCCCAGCTCTGCCGCTCCCTACGCAAAGTGACCACGCCGCTCTCTGGACTATCACTTCGTACAGCTAGCGCACAACAAGTTCGACCTCTTGGCACCTGTACGGCCCGCATATTCATCCAAGGCTCTATGTACGTTGTCGAGTTCATCGTCCTTTCGGTGTGCTCGCATGACGTTATCCTAGGGTGGGACTTTCTCTCAAATCATCATGCCATCATCGACTGCGCACGCGCTGAAGTTCAATTTTCGCACCTGTGTGACGAACCTTTGCACGAAACCCTTGAGCGGTCGCCAAAACTTGTCGTGCGTGAGGACACTGAAATTCCGCCAGCCTCTCTTGCCGTTGTCCCGGTTTGCTGCGATGACTATAACGATGCTACAGTAATGTTTACACCTTCCGACATTTTCATGAGCCGCAGAGCAGTTTCCTTGCCTTTCGCTACACTCGACGTCACTGCGGGCCGAAGCAATATTTTCGTCCACAACCCCCTTTCTGCACCGCTTACGCTACTTGCCGGCGAATGTCTCGGTCGAGTGGAGTACCTCGATTCCTGTTTATTCCTTAACATGCCAGACGAATCGTGCAGTAGCGCCTCGACCGAACTTCATGCCCTTTCCCCACTGGAGTGCTCATCGAGTGACACCTTCTCGAGTTCCATCGCCGACACCTTAAGTGCCCATGAACGCGCCGAGCTTCTTAATCTCCTCCAGCACTTCGCGAATTCATTCGACGTTTCTCAGCCGCAATTGGGTCGGACTTCCGCAGTGCACCACTACATTGACACCGGTTCGCACCAGCCATTGCGTCAAAGACCGTACCGTGTCTCTGCTGCAGAACGTCACGTCATCAACGACCAGGTCGAAGAGATGCTACGTAGTCGCGTTATTCGACCATCGCACAGTCCTTGGGCATCTCCTGTCGTTTTAGTTCGAAAAAAAGATGGATCGATTCGATTTTGCGTCGACTACCGGCGATTAAACAAGGTGACGCGGAAAGACGTCTATCCATTACCGCGCATAGACGACGCCCTTGACAGCCTACAAGGAGCCGAATTCTTCTCCTCCTTAGACTTACGATCTGGATACTGGCAGGTTCCTATGGCAGAAGCTGATCGCCAGAAAACTGCGTTCATTACACCAGATGGCCTGTACGAATTTAACGTAATGCCATTTGGTCTTTGTAATGCTCCTGCCACGTTTGAACGGCTCATGGACAACACACTGCGTGGACTGAAGTGGTCTGTATGTCTATGCTACCTCGACGACATTGTCGTTTTCTCTCCCGATTTTCCTACGCATCTGCTTCGGCTCCAACTGGTTCTGACGTGTTTAACCAACGCTGGGCTCCAACTGAACCTTAAAAAGTGCCGCTTCGCCGCGCGAGAGCTGTCCATCTTAGGGCACATCGTCTCCAAGCATGGTGTTCGACCCGACCCTGCAAAACTGCGAGCAGTCGCTGAGTTCCCGAAACCTACAACACTGAAAGAATTACGCAGTTTTGTCGGACTATGTTCGTACTTCCGGCGCTTCGTGCGAAATTTTGCATCGATCATGTCACCACTGACCAACCTCCTACGCGGTGATGCAGACCTTTCATCATGGTCTCCTGACTGCGACGTCGCGTTTGCCACGCTCCGTAGTCTGCTAACATCTCCTCCAATTCTTCGGCATTTCGACCCAACAGCTGCAACGGAAGTTCACACAGACGCTAGTGGGGTTGGTCTAGGCGCCGTTCTCGCCCAACGCAAGCCGGGCTACTCCGAATACGTCGTCGCTTATGCGAGTCGCACACTTACTAAAGCTGAGGCCAATTACAGCGTCACTGAAAAAGAGTGCTTGGCGCTAGTGTGGGCGCTTCGCAAGTTCCGCCCTTATTTGTACGGTCGCCCATTCGACCTAGTAACGAACCACCATGCACTTTGTTGGCTCGCCACATTGAAAGACCCTTCTGGCCGCCTAGCTCGGTGGGCACTGCAAATCCAGGAGTACGACATTCGTGTCATCTATCGCAGCGGACGCAAGCATTCTGACGCCGACGCCCTGTCGCGTTCGCCTTTACCTCCCGACTCGGCCTGCGGAACCACTGGTATCTCCATCGCATCTCTCGACCTCGACTCCTTTACCAGTGAACAACACAAGGACACGTGGATCGCTTCTCTTTTTAACTGTCTTTCTGGATCGTCAACCACTGCGGTACCACGATCTCTCCGACGTCAAGCTGCTCATTTCGCCATTCGTGATCGGCTACTACACCGACGCAACTACGCCCCCGAAGGTCGTAAGTGGCTCTTGGTTGTCCCGCGCAGCTTGCGATCACAAATCTGCGCCTCCTTTCACGACGATCCCCAATGTGGTCATGCCGGAGTTTTCAAAACTTACGAACGCATTCGCCATCGCTTCTACTGGCGCGGAATGTATAATTTCGTTCGAAAATTCGTTATGGGCTGTCCTGACTGTCAACGTCGCAAATCACCGCCTTTCCACTCGTCCGGTGCGCTTCAACCGCTTCCGTGCCCTGCCAAACCTTTCGATCGGATCGGAATTGATCTCTATGGCCCTCTACCGACAACATCAGATGAAAATCGGTGGATTATAGTCGCTGTGGACCATTTAACACGCTACGCTGAGACCGCCGCCCTTCCAAGTGCCACTGCGCGGGACGTAGCATCCTTCATCCTTCATCGCTTCATATTACGACATGGTGCACCTCGAGAACTACTAAGCGATCGAGGTCGAGCCTTCCTATCAGAAGTCGTCACGTCTCTGCTTTCTGAATGCCATGTTGTTCATCGCAAGACCACGGCATACCACCCGCAGACTAACGGGCTCACGGAGAGATTTAACCGCACACTTGGCGATATGCTCGCCATGTATGTGACATCCGATCATACTAACTGGGATCGCATTCTTCCATTCATTACGTTCGCATATAACACCGCGGCACAGTCTACCACTGGATTTTCACCTTTCTTTCTTCTTTATGGACGCGAACCATCCCACACCATCGATACTCTCCTTCCATACCGTCCTGACGCATCCGAATGCCCATCTGTGTCCGAAGCTGCCCGAAATGCGGAAGAGTGCCGTGAACTCGCACGCACCTTTACGTCTCGAGAACAACAGCGCCAGAAAGAAAACAACGCCGACTCTTCACAAAGCCCCAGCTATTCCCCGGGATCACTTGTATGGCTGGCTGTTCCTTACCAAACCCCCGGCATTTCCTCAAAACTCGTTCCAAAGTACGAGGGCCCATACCGCGTTTTGGAGGAAACCTCGCCGGTGAATTTTCTCATCGAGCCACTTTCCCCATCTGACGACATGCGCCGGCGTGGACGTGACATCGTCCACGTCGCCCGCCTTAAGCCATATTATAGCCCTCTGCCTCCAGACTCTTAGGTCGCCAGGATGGCTCTTTTTCGGCGGGGGCAAATTGTGAAGAAGAAACAGCGTCGTTGGCAAGCAACATCGCCACCGCTTGGGTACTGGGTGCTGGGCTTCGCTCGCTCGGCTCGTGCTGATCATCGCCGGCATCTGCTTGACCGTTGCTCTTGCACGATCGTGTTTCTTCGTAGGACCACCGTCGCAACAGTGGTCAATAAACCCCCTTTCAATATATATATATATATATATATATATATATATATATATATATATATATATATATATATATATATATATATATATATATATGTGTGTGTGTGTGTGTGTGTGTGTGTGTGTGTGTGTGTGTGTATGTATGTATGTACATGTATGTGTGTGTGCGTGTGTGTGTGTGTGTGAGTGTGTGTGTGTGTGTGAGTGTGTGAGTGTGAACACATTTTTTGCCCGCCTGTGGTCAAAGGACACTTTTTCTTGTCGCGCGGGCCGGTTTTGGTGTATATTCCTCCACTACGGGCGTCTCTCGTAATCATGTCGTGGTTTTAGGACGTAAAACCCCAGCAATAATTATTCCGTCTGTTTGCATGCAGCGTTGATCTTGCGTTCTCGAGTGTCTTGAAGTGGTTTCTTTTCGTGGATTTTTCATAAACGACATCCGATTTCGGTTTTTTTTAATCCGAAGGGCGGGAGGGGGAGGTGTTAAAAATGCTCCAGTTCGGCACGATGCGGAATACACATTTACTGTAGGGCGAAAACCGCACCGATTGTGAAGTCGTACACGTCTGCCACTGATGCGACACGTACTGGACTCGATTCGCAGTGTACCTGCGTACACCAACAATCGTACCATGCAGAGTGCTGGCTATAGATCGCAGAAATCTCAACAGCAGTACGACTGGCATAGGTGAGGTGGTGCTGTATATAGCATATAGTATGTCGCGATTGAAAATGTTGCCCAGTATCTTCTGCGGCGATAACGATTTTTCCATTGCTGATTGGTTAGATGGCTTCTTAATGGCTTAGTTCCTTAATTCCATTCATAAGGGTTTTTTTTTGTCCCCAAAAAGAAACATCGAGAGGCCCTCTCGAACTAGAGGTGCACGCCATTCCGTAACTTTTTTTTTGTATAAACTGCACACACTCAATTATTTGTCGTCGTGGATAGGAACCCTTCCGGCATAGCGGGTATGCGAACGAGAGACCGCCGCTGCGCAAAAAAATCTAAAAAAGCCACGACACAACCACACCTGTGGCTATCGCGAGCGCCGTAAAGAAGCAGCGTGGGCCCACGATCACCGCAATACGTCTTCTTCTCCCATCGCGTCCATCGGGGAAAATAACAAAGGGTCCTGGCCAGCGGACCGCTGTCATCGAAACGCCGAGTTTGCAGGCCTACGCAACCTGTGCACGCCAGTATACGCAGGAGCAACTTCAAATTTTGTGGGTTTTTTTTATCGTGTAATGCTGCGAGGCGAAGAGCTTGTCGGTATCTCCAACGCGGCGAGTAAAAAAAACAAGAAAGAAAAATAAAAAGAAATAAATGGTCACGCACAAGTGTTCCGGAGTTGTTGCCTCACGCTGGACGTCTCAGAGCAAAACGAACAAAACAAAAAATTAACAAATTTATAAAAATTTCATTACTCGCAGTAGCAAGAACGAGAATACGCTTTAAAAAAAGATTTCGAGCTGGAGCGAACGCCAGTTTTCGAGACAGTTCGAAAGGAATAACGGATCGTTTTTTTTTTTTAAGAAAGAACAGGAGAAAACAATTTTTTTTTTCAGAAGGTTGTTTTTCGACAAGCATGCAGGGAAACGACTGGCGATGCGAGAAAGGTGCCGTGCGCAACGACGCACTCGTTTACAAGAAGGTCATACATGCGGTGAAGGTTAAGCCTTGTATCATGGCTGGCACGAAAATACACGGCCAGAAACCTTGCATGGATTTGAACACCGGGATTGGTTTTCATAGAGAGGCCCGCAGACGAAGAGGTACACTAAACACCTCTGAAAGGTACACTAGAAAACTTCTGAAAAAATGGGGGGACCCTTAAGTGTGATATCCGCGCACACGCACGCACGCACACATCAAAGTAATAAATATGAATATATACCAAAGGGCATACAATTGTGCACGTACTTTGCTCATCTTTACGATGTGACTGACACCAATCTTGGAACCTCCGTTTACTCGGCCATACAAGTATTCTGTATACGGAGGCGGCTTTGGGAAAGTGTGACGTTGGGGATATTGCTGATACCATATTGTGCTTCAACACGAAAGTCTATTTTCGCGAGGCGCAGGTACAGTCGCATCAACACTAGCGTGCCGTGCGGTTAGAAAATCAATTCTGGCGACATCACGTACCAGTACGGCTGTTATAGTTGCGATGGCGCTAGGCACCGGAAGACCCTAAATGGCGTCACCGACGGAGAAACGCGAGCAGAGCGACCATGGAAACGTTGCGATATATCTTGCGCGGCCACCCGAGCTCACACTGTATCGTAAAGCCGGGGTCAAATAAAAACAATGGTTACTCTTACAAATTTGTAATTAAGTCATCAGGGTGTCCTATAACGCTTACTAGTATCGAAATACTTCAATAGAACTGGCGACTAGATTCTATAAGGAAACGGAAGAAACATGTTTCTATAGCATAGTCGCACATCGTATATAGCGGAAACCATGCGTTTGTTTGCCACAAAGTTCTTTGCTCAGCGGCCTCATTCGGCGCTAAGTTGCACTGTGCATATAGCTTCCCCGAACTTCTTTGGAGGTAATATCACTTTGAAGATATTTACACGGTAATATCACTCTGAAGACATAGCGAACGTTAACGTGTACATTTAATAGCGTTTCGTAGTTCCAAAGCGTGCCGCAGAAGTGCCAAGCCGGTTCCTCTCCAACGCCCACAAAGGGGATGGCGCCCCTAGCGGCTGCTCCTGTCCCTATATCAAACATGCGAGGAAGCTTCGTAACCAGTACAGGTATGAGGAGACTCCGCTGAAGTATGTTCAAAGCTCTCAGGTCCCGACTTTTCATTTGTCGCAGAAAGTGCGGTAACTGACATTGTTAGTGTAATTACGCCTTTAACATGTCCATCTGTCCATCCGTCCGCTCCTATCACACTAGAGCACGCATCGGACGGACGGACGCTTCGCCCCACTCATCATCATTCACTCTGTGGATATGTAGTGAAGGACATACACACAACGCCATCTAGTGAGCAACTCATAAACTAAATGTGACTACTACTACTACTACTACTACTACTACTACTACTACAACTACTACTACTACAACTACTACTACTACAGAGGAGGGAACGACCCACACCCCGAAGAGCTTCACCCCTAAAACTGTCAACCTTTGTCCCCGGTAAGTTCCTGGCGCCACCTCTGCAACAGACGTTTTTTTTTTTTTTTTGCAGAAAGTCGATACTTTGCAACATAATGTTGCGAAACTGCGACTGATCGGCCTCTACCTTTGCATGAACAGTAATGACCGCTATGGTGGGGTCTAGCCTCTGGTATAAGGCCCCGCCGTGGTGGTCTAGTGGTTAAGGTACTCGGCTGCTGACCCGCAGGACGCGGGATCATATTCCGGCTGCGACGGCTGCGTTTTCGATGGAGGCGAAAATGCTGTAGACCCTACAGTGTGCTCAGATCTGGGTACACGTTAAAGAATCTCAGGTGGTCGGAATTTTCGGAGCCTTCCACTACGGCGTCTCTCATAATCATATGGTGGTTTTGGGACGTTAAACCCCACATATCGATAAAAAGCCTATGACATTAACTAAATGGGCAAAAACATATCAAACTTTACGACTATATATCTACTGTTAAATGTTTTGATCCCGGCACCACTTTTATCTTCCTAAACAGTAAATTTATTCGTCAGACAATATTTTCCTTTCACCAATTCTGTTTACCCGACAAGACACACTCCGTAATTCACAACTAACACCGGATTCGCCCTATTTTACTATACACACAACAAAAAATGTCGTCAGGAAATCTACAACAAAGGCATTGTGCCTGTACGCGCATTCAATTTAAAGAATGGTTTACGAGTACATTGCGGTATACATCGAGAACAGACCCAAACAACAATATGATGGGAAAGATCAGTCATCAAATAATACGGTGCATAGAGAGCATTGTCAATCCGTATGACAGCGGAAGCTCCTCAGGGAGAAGATGTCAAGAGCGTCTCATATCTCCGGTTCAGGAATTTCCACTATATAATATGGGCGCCGATTATGTTCTCATTCAAAAACACTGTCTATCTCACGGAAGACATAACGCAATCGATTCCTCGCATTATATGACATTTGTATATTTTTTGAAGAACTTCCAAGGAACGGCGGGGATCTGTGGTAGAACACCAGCTTGCCACCATTGGCCTAAAATCATGGGGAAGGGGGAGTCAAGGGGGGGGGGGATCCGGACCAGAGGCGCAGCCAGGAGGTGGCACACCGGGCCTGTTACCTCCCCCCGTCCCCCGAAATTTTTTCGCCAGGTCATAGAGAGGGAAAAATCGCAATTTCGAGGGTGTGCCCTACTTCCCCACGATGTCAAGGAGGCGCCTCCCTCCGAAAAAGTTTCCAGATGCCGCCACTGGTCCGGACCCCTCTTGTGTTCAGGGTGAAGGGGAACGCCCCTTGCAAGTGTCACCCCCTTGAGATTTAGCTTTACATCAAATACTTGCATTACTTGACAGTTAAGTACAGGGCACTCAACTTTTTTTTTAAGCTGACTGTTCTTTAAGCGCGTAAACATTTGTTTCGTGGAAGTCGCAAAAGCCGCTCGGTTGGTTCAAAGAAGAGTGAACAGAACTGACAGGAGCTCAGACCTCACGATTCTTTTTTAAAACATAATTTCAAAGCATGATTTCATTCTCATGCAAATAAAACTACAACTTATATTTAAAAGAAAACAAAATGGCCACCATGGGCTTTGTGTGCCCCCTTTTTTGTTTTTCTGAATTCGCGCCACTTCTTGGCACTTAGAAGACCTGGATTCGATTCCTTTTTGAAGCTAAGTTTTGTTGTTGTTGTTGTTGTTGTTGTTGATGTTTATTTGTATCTTTCTTGAACTCTCGCTCACAGGCGGCTCTATTTTTTCGCTCACAACCAAAGAAACAGACGCCGAAATTTCTGCGCAACGGGCTCTAAACGTGACTCCTCTTTCAAACATGTCAAAGGCACACGTGTAACGCTCCCTATTGACACGTTCACTCTCTTGTGACTCCCTTGTGAGGGCTCGTGCGTCCCACGACCCTTCTACCCTAAAGAATCAATGTGACTCTCTAAGCAAAGTATTGCCCATGTGACTCTCACACGAAAGAAGAGTCAAAAGACACCTTTTAAAAGCGGGTACACTTTCAAAAGCTTATGCCTGACTCCCTTTGGAGAGTCCCAACTTGCCACGCAAATAACTCTTTAAGGTTTAATAACTCGTCGATTCTCATGAGGCTCAACTAACTCTCAGAAGAGAGTACAATAACACCCCCCCCCCCTCCAAAAAAAAAAGAGTTGACGTGCTTCTTTAAAAGTCGTCATATTGATTGATGTGTGGGGTTCTTTAACCAGCTGGGTTTTTTTAACATGCACAAAAATTCGAGCACATGGACCGGGATAAATCTGAGCTGGGATAATGTAGTAGTCATATTCGTGGCAAGTCTAGACTCTCTGAAAGGAGTCGCACATACTCCTTTTTAGGGCGAGGTATACGACAGTAGATACCCAAGTGCAGCATTTTCGGTACCAACGTACTCGAGAAGAGCCAATGGCCATTCTCTCAGTTATTGATATGTAGCAGCTATTTCGCAGAGCACAACTGAGACAGGGAAGCTCTTCTCCTCGAAAACACTCTATATGGCGTCTACTATAGGAGTAGCGGCCGAGTGATGACGAACACTAAGAGGAACAAGCTGCCGACTCAACTAAGTGCTGAGTACGCGCGTATGCTATGGAAATAAAACTCCCGCGTACCACTTCCGCAGAACTCGTTTTAACGACGTGACGTCAGCGGTAAGTCCACTGACGTCACGAAGAGCGTAGGAGTGTACCTTACAGTGACGCGAGGCTTGGGCTGTAAATAGCATACTCTACGTTTACGCAAGTTACGTTTACGCAATGATACAACACGCATGACGAGATGTACCCGAGAATTCGTGGCCGGGATTCGATCCCGCGACCTGAACCCCAAATATTACTTACGAGGGACGCAGTACTTGTCAGGGGGAGTCCAAATTAACCAGCTGGAGTTCTTTAACGAGGACCTAAATTTATGTGTATGGCGGCCACCTTAGTGGTACCGTGGTTTACGGTGCTTTGCTTCCAAACCAAAGGTTGCGGGTTCGATGCCGGGCGCTCAGGTCGCATTTCCACGGAGGATAAACGCTACAGGCTCGCTGCGCGATGTTATAAGTGCACGTTAACGGGACACCAGATGGTTGAACTCCCTGGAGCCGTCTACAATGGCGCGCCCATATAGTAACTATACGGTAAAATCTTGCACGTAAAACCCGTAACGTCATTGAGTTTGATTACACGGGTGTTCTCGCAAATCGCCCCGATAATAAAACGCGGCCGCCATGGCCGGGAGTCCAACCCACGTCCTTTATCTCAGTAGCGCGACGCCTCACTTGCTACGCGTTACCACGTCGGGTTGCACATCACACCAGTTGTAGTGGTCATTGTCAATCTGACGGATTCTGGTTGACTCTTGCAATATTTACAGAGCCGAGTATACATATATAACGAACACATCATTTGTATTCAGGCCGGTAAAACTATAGAGCGTTTGTTCAACTTAACGCGGGAAATTTTGTTATGACGTGCAATCGTGGTGTCGAAAAACGCAGTAATTTTTTCGAATTGCGTGATAAACATCAGCTCCTACGAGGCTTTTAATACTAATGTGGCGTTCACCTTACATGCCGCGAATTCTTCGCATAACGCCTATACGATTATTTGTCTTATTTTTTTTTCTACACTTGCTCCTGGATTGCCAGTGCCATGCAAACCACGACGTGCAACTGGAGCGGGACCAAGCCCCAAGAATAAACGACGACCACCAAATGGAAACGTGGGAGGCCAAGCTCGTCGTCGAGGACCTTGAAGACCAGCGACAACTCGTCGCCAGGGCCAAGAGGGCAGTCGAAGCCAGAGGATTCCTGGACTAGGCAACCATCCCACCTTAGGATGACACCAGGCCTCGCTCGGAACACTGTTTCTAAATAAACGTTTATTTCGCTCTCTCTCTCTCTCTCTTTCTGATTTTGCTAGTGTGTTTGTCTTTAGTAGTCATATGATAATATGACAGCCGGCTCCAACGCAGCCTATAACTTCTCATGTTATTCATATATCAACGAAAAACAGAATTGTCCTTCGCAATGTAACTAACACCCTCGCCCATCACACGACCTCGTCCCCATAAAGTCAGGATGCCTTCACGAAAGGGGCTGGCTTAGTCACAAGAGTAATTTTTTTTCTCTCGCTTACGGTCAGAGTCTAACTTCCTGCCAGCCTCTTCCCCACCACACCTACCAAATAATGAAAAAAAAAGGGACCACATAATCTACGAGCACGCAAACCTTCAAACACCGCTGTAAATGCACGCCGGAAGACTCGGACACGTGCACGAACGCGCTTTGGAACACACCACGCATGCGCAAACCACCACACCCACTGGCCAATGGGACATATCCAAGTTTCGGTAAGGGCATATACTTCATTTCCCAACTTCGGGGATACGCACACTATGCCGGATGCGAGTGGCACACGCGACTCGTCTGGCAACACGGAGGACGGATATAATAAAGATGAAGCAACGAGGAAAAGAAGAAAAAAAAAAGACGCGGAGAACAATGACAGAGCAGCGCGTGCAGCAAGCGAAGAGGAAGAAGAAGAAGGCGAGGACGAATAGGACGCTGGCACATTATACGCGCGCAGACGCGGTTACACACAGCCGCGAATTAGTGCGGGCACGCGAATGTTTTCCGGCAAAACTCGGACGGACGAAGAAATCTAGAGGATGAAGAGGGGGGAAAAAATAAAGTTTTCACCGCGTCATTACGTACCCGACTCGAGTGTTACCAGTAGTTCTGCCTAGATATACACTTTCGACATCAAGAAAGATAGGAAAGGGGGAAAGAAAGAACCTGAACGTGGCTTCTATAGAGACCACCAGGAAAAGAAAGAAGAGGATGACATAAAATTTTTCGTCACGTCTTTCGCACGCAACTCAGATCGAGCACGGTATACTCGAGCACATAATCTAGCCCCGATGAATAATACTTTCAACATCCAGAGAGAAAGAAAAAAAAAACAGTCTCGAGAAAGAGGCTGCGAATGAGGCATCAAAAGAATGAAAAACAAAAAAAGAATGTGAAAAGAAGGAGTGGCAACTTAATTCGTCCGCTAACAACCGACTTTTAATTCCGTCCCGTGAAGCACCCGCGAAAGACGACAGCGTAGAAACTTAACTACGTGGAATTGCCCGAATAAGCAAATAAGCCAAAATAAACGAAGAAACAACGTAAATGCCAAGTTCACGTCCGTCCGACCAAACCACCTCTCGGCACGACTGCGCTGACGACAGTCATTGCGCGGCGCGTTCCAGGCGGAAAAATTAGCCTCCCTCTTTTTTTTTTTGACATGTTACTTTTTCTTTCGAAACGCGAAAACATAGTAGGCAGCGTAAGCGCATTCATGAAAACTACACGTTTGGCTCGCCACAACAGCGCGGTAACTACGTATGGAAATTTGAGATTCTGACAATCGTGGGATCAGGTTTAGTAGTTTGTTGTGCGATATATAGGACGTGGAGTTACTGTAATTACTGAGATGACAGCAGCAAGCGTAATCTGAAAAAATATAACTGTACTCTTCTAATCTTTTTTTATTTTCACACGACTACCAGCAGATCGTGAAGGCATGTAGGACAGGCGATAGGCCTTCTCGGACAAGATACATGACGAGCCAGTGCCTAACGCTAAGCATAAATTACAATAGCCGTTAAAGTGGTGCTGCTGAACTTTATCAGCATGGTCAGAAAAAAAGCTACCGATCGGTAGTCGACGCTGGTGAAAACGGGTGAACCAAATCAACGCAGCACGCGGCCTGGAGTTTACTATCATTCTCAAAGGCAGCTAGCAATCACTCCCTCTTCTCTCTACAAGTGATGTCATATAGCCAAACACTACGTCATAGACACAACGTCAACGCATCCATTGGAAGTGTCGTTCACGGCCACTGTGAGCTCCATAGTTACCGTGCTCGCCGAGAGGTGCCACCACGTTCCGGCGCTCTCACTCGCGTTGACATTGAAAGTAAGCCACGCGATCTAAAGAAAAAAAAACTGCTCAAAATAAACAACGAAACAACGTAAATGCCAAGTTCACGTCCGTCCGACCAAACCACCTCTCGGCACGACTGCGCTGACGACAGTCATTGCGCGGCGCGTTCCAGGCGGAAAAATTAACCTCCCTCTTTTTTTTTTTGACATGTTAGTTTTTCTTTCGAAACGCGAAAACATAGTAGGCAGCGTAAGCGCATTCATGAAAACTACACGTTTGGCTCGCCACAACAGCGCGGTAACTACGTATGGAAATTTGAGATTCTGACAATCGTGGGATCAGGTTTAGTAGTTTGTTGTGCGATATATAGGACGTGGAGTTACTGTAATTACTGAGATGACAGCAGCAAGCGTAATCTGAAAAAATATAACTGTACTCTTCTAATCTTTTTTTTTATTTTCACACGACTACCAGCAGATCGTGAAGGCATGTAGGACAGGCGATAGGCCTTCTCGGACAAGATACATGACGAGCCAGTGCCTAACGCTAAGCATAAATTACAATAGCCGTTAAAGTGGTGCTGCTGAACTTTATCAGCATGGTCAGAAAAAAAGCTACCGATCGGTAGTCGACGCTGATGAAAACGGGTGAACCAAATCAACGCAGCACGCGGCCTGGAGTTTACTATCATTCTCAAAGGCAGCTAGCAATCACTCCCTCTTCTCTCTACAAGTGATGTCATATAGCCAAACACTACGTCATAGACACAACGTCAACGCATCCATTGGAAGTGTCGTTCACGGCCACTGTGAGCTCCATAGTTACCGTGCTCGCCGAGAGGTGCCACCACGTTCCGGCGCTCTCACTCGCGTTGACATTGAAAGCAAGCCGCGCGATCTAACGAAAAAAACACGAAACTGCTCAAGGTCATGATGCGCTCTGACGAAGTGATACATAATTACTTTTCGCAATCCACCTCCCTGCGTAGCTTTCATCGCGTTCGCTGGTACGATAAAAGAGAGAGAGAGAGAAAGCGCCTGAGGCGTGCGACAAATCTTTGTGACAAAGTTCGCATTTGACGTATTCTGAAACTTTAACACCAGTCAATTTAAGAGGCCATAAGCCTTACGCCTTATGCCTTATTGCCTAAGAGGCCATATGCCTTATGGCCATAAGCCTTAAGCCTTATGGCCATATGCCTTAGGCCATACGCCTGATGGCCTAAAAGGCCATAAGCCTAAAGCCATAAGGCATTAGACGGCTATTTTAAATCGTCTCAGATTGGGCTCCGTGCATGTACCCTACACCTGCGAACCTGCGAATAAACAAACTATCCGCGCAAATCATCATTTTTACCCACCCAAACCTCACCCGCACACAGCTCGGTAACAGCCCAGGCATAACATACGCAGAAATAATTACCAAATTTAAACGATCTCAGGTCTACTCGTAATACCTAAATTTAAAATCCGAAGTTGGGGGATCGACTAACGATCGAAACAAACACTACTTGCGCTGGGAAGGTCGACTTTCAGTCGAAATCGAAACAAACCGTAAAGCAGGCACGGTGTGACATGGTTGAGGCATTATGTTTACGTTACGGCTCTACGTGTAATATATGCTGTTTTTTTTTCGTGTACAATCCACACCCTCAGCAACGATTTGAGGTGTCTTTTTTCTTCTTTTTTCTAGATGTGATTGCCACATATTACCCCGAAGCTAGCTTTACTACATAGCCTTGAAGTACTGCCATGCATCCACCTTCGCACACCATTTTTGTCAGCCACATCGTAAATAATGCATATTAAAACAGAAAGCTCAAAATTTAAAAACAGAAGCCAGGAACATGTGTCCGAGACGAGGCTTTGTGTCTCTTGTTTTGCTCTGCCTGCTCTAATATACATCCTTTCGAAATCGCCCACACTTCCCTTACAGTAAGCAAATTTCGTTGTGAAACATCCTCGTACTTTTGTCTTTTTTCTTTTTCTTGACATATATTTTAGGAGGTCTACCCACATTCTAGTCAAGTTGCAATTGTGTAGGTACGGTACGTCCACTTTCTTTCGCCTCTGGCACGAACATCATTTTGAAGTCTTTAAACCTGGCTTAGCGAGTAGCGAGTGAGCAACGGCAAAGCTTACCCCCGTGAGGAGCAGCATGCTAGGAACCCGCTTTCCAAGCTGGACCTCCCATCCTTCTCATTATTAAACACCATCTTGCTTCCGAATGCCATCCGCTGGGAGGAGGAGGTAAGTTTATTTACAGAAAGGCAGAGAGGTCGGCCTGAGCGATAGCTTGCTCTAGCCTGCTACTCTACACTGGGGGAAGGGAAAGGAGAAAAGAAAGATTAATTGATGACGATGGTGAGATAGAGAGGTGAGTATGTAGTGTTCTTTCTGGCTGAGACACATTTCATAGCCGCGCACATAGTCCAGTTGTTTCCAAAAAGGTTATAACTGCTCTTGTGACCGCAGTTGCACTGTTGGTGTCTGGCCAAGGGCCCATCATGGTCTCATCAGTTAGTGACCTACTGCGATATAGTTCAGTAGAAGAAATCAGTGTTTGTCGTTCACGTGCGTATGCTGGGCAGACACAAAATATGTGCTCATGTGTTTCTGGCACATCACAGTGTTCACAATTAGGACCGGTGTCACTGCGACCGATGATATGTGCGTAACGTCTGGTGTACGCTACACCAAGACGAATGCGGTGGATCATACTTGTGAGTTGCCGTTTCAATTTAGGAGGCATGCGGAACCTCATTTCCGGGTCCCATTTGTGAAGTGGCTGGTGTCGCCGTTCCGGTTTGGTCCAGTGCTGAAGTGTGTAGCTGCGCATCACGCAGCGAAGCAGGGCGTTCGTGTCAGCTCGTGAAAACGCAATGCCATCCGCTGGATTGGCATTTGGGTCGGTCGGTCGTTATTTTGTCGCCGAACAGCCACCTCACTTAGGTAGCAGGATCAGAACGTGAGCCAGGCTGAAGACCGGCCTTGAGCGAGGCTTCAGCATGGCCACCTGTGTGGTCTCCCTATAGGTAAGCTCCTTCGCGTATTTCATATTTGTTTATGTTTATTTGATAAAATGGCTTTTCCGTATTCTGGGATAATTTAATCCCATTCTCCAATCTTACACAGAGTAGCACGCCAGCGGTTATACACACACCGAGAAAATCTGTTTTCCAAATAAAGTCTCTCTCGCCTTCTGTGTTACACGCGCATTGTAACTGGGAGATGGTTTAAACTCCTACCAAACTCTACACATGGACTGCGCTCCACGGCAAAACGAGAGAGAGAGAGTGGGGGGGGGGGGGAGGTCATTATCCGTCCCGCGAGTGCTTTGGAGACTCCACTGTTACGTAGTCCTGAAGTTTCCCCTGAGGATGGAACCAAGTCGGTTTCGAAACGTCGGGTTTCTTCAAAAACTCTTGGTTGAAGTTTAGATCATCTCCCAGTTTTCATACCCAACCAGACAGACTTCTGTCGAACGTTTACATTCACGCATATAGTAAGTATGGGCCACGGTGCACCGAAACATTGACTATTCAACGGGTGGGTTTTGATGCAGCCTTAGAGAGCTTTAGCCTTGCCGTTTTGCATTGTTAACGGCGACACGAACAGTATACTACGGCATACAGACACGAATGAACACAGTTGGTTTGGCCATTCGGCTTTTCATGGCCTTGTTAGTTTACGTCCGATTGCGATATGAAAGATAAGAATCCATTCGTTTAACAAGTTCCTGTGGTGGGCAATCCCGTGTGTCTCACGTAAAGTCGCCAATAAGGCGGTAACAGTATTACGCGGTGGAACGGCCCAAGGATCCGACGGTCAACCTCGGGGCCATCAAGTACCACGCTTGGCCATATAATAACAACACCCGAGTTCTGACATGCCAGAACCTCGATACGATATGATGAGGCGCGCCGTAGTTAATGGCTCCCGAACTTTCGACCCCATGGCGTTCATTTGGGTGCGCCGACAACGCACAATACACGAGCTCTTCGCCTCCCACAATACGCGACCGCCGCTGCCGGAATCGAACCCACGGCCTTCCGGTCAGTAGACGACCACTGTAACCGCTACATTACCGCGGCGGATGCAACACGTAACGACAGCTTAATGATGATGATGATGATGATGATCTTTGTTACTCTGGCGCACACCCACAAAGTGGGATCGGCCAAGAACCGAGCGGCAGGATATTTAAGTAAAAGGCTTATGGTTTTACAAACACAAAGTAAGTTTGGACTGAAAAAAATTACGTGGAAGATCTATGTAACGGCGAGAGTTATGCGTGTGCCACCCACAGATAAGAATTTACCGATAAGAATAACCAAGAAAATAAGTAGGGAAAAATAAAACGCGGACGTCGCTACTCGTGTGCAACTTGCGTGTGGGCGGAGATATGTGTGCGCCACGCCGCGGTGTATATACAACCGCGATTGCGCCCGGATTTGCGTAATTTATTTCAGACTCCGCTCTGGGTGCCCAATTAGCGAAGCGAGCAAGGCAACGAAGGAAAAAAGGGGGGGGGGAGTGCCGCATGCCCCCCCCCCCTTCTTCCTCCCCTTCTTGGTGCTTAATTCTGCGGGACTCTCTTTGCCCTTTCCCTCATTTCTCTGCACAGAGCCGAGTCGAGCAGAGAACGCAAGACCCACGCAAAGCGAACGAGTCGGCAGCAGCAGCGGGGACGGCAACGCTGTGTAGTTCACCCATTAGCCGCACGCGACGCTCTGCGCTGCATGCAGCTTCCGTCCTGCCTCCCAGGAAAAAGAAAGCAGCGCCCGTTGAGTTGTTATATATGATTTCATTTGCTACAAATTGTGTTTCATTTGGATCTATTGTATCGTTATACCCCTTGTATCGTGATATCACATCGTATTCTTGTGTACATGTATGCCAACATAATCATGTATATTAGAGCAAATGTCTTCACTGTAACGTAGTGATGTTAGTCGTGAAATATAGATGTGCCGAAGTGTATGTGCCCTGTTACTGGAATGGTATGAAGCCTTTGTGTTCTGTACATGCTGTAAATAATTTTTTTTCTAAACAAGAAAATTAATAACAAGACGCACAGCTCGCGTCCTCAGCGGCAGGCTCCAGCCTCGCGCAGCATGTGTGTACGATCGTTAGCAAATGGAACGCGAACGATTGATTGATTGATTGAAAACTTTATTGGACTATTTACAATGTGCCCTCGCTTGTTGGCTTCAGCACCACGAAAAAAAAAAACTCGGGTAACCTAAAACTGGCCTGCTTGTTAACGCTGGGCAGGGAATGGCGATCATGCGCAAGGCAGCACACCATGTACAGCCTGGCTCTGATGAGTGGGTCTTCAAGTGTCCAGTTGGTGGTCCCTTGAGTGGGTCTTCAAGTGTCCAGTATCGAGTATCGAGTAGTACCTTCCATGTCTTGCTGTAGCTGAGGCAGGGCGCGAACGAGAAATACCAGAATACTGGCCGCGAGGGCCCCCACTAGAGAGGCCAGCGCTGCGATCGTTTTGACGTCACAGATAGGATGCGTATAGTTGTGGAATACAGCAGCTTTGCTTTCGCTACAAATGGCTGCACCGGTTCTTAGTCGCGATTTTACGATGCAAATTAGACACGAGAGTGCCACAGGGGGTGCCAATTCGTAGCTTGCTTGCTCATATTATCAGGTCTCACCACTTCTTTAAGCAGCGAGCTTCAAAATATAGGGAATAACGCACGGCGTCCACAGCAAAAGCGCAGGAAATGCGGCGTTCTAGCAGACAACACAACCCGGCATCCTATGAGTGACGTCATCACGTAGGTGGCGCCACGGTATGTCCTCGAAGCCAATAACAACTTTCGCATATAGGGAGCTGTAGTGCCGAGGCCCCAAAGCGACATGCACATAGGCATGCTCATGCAGGGCTCCCTTTCAGGGCGAAAGGCGGGGGGGGGGGAGGGGGGAGGCTCATCGCAGCACCGTCCTCCATATTTTGTCATAGTATTGGGCTGACACTACACTCTCCCCCCCTCCCCTCTCCCGAGTCACAACCATCACCCCCGCTTCCTGTAATGTCAATGTATAGATTATTTTAAGGATGGTTTTCAGTGCCGCCATATTGGGCTGTTAACATTTGTTGTACATTACATCTTTAACAACTAAACAAACAGTGTTACGCCAGACGCACGAAAACGGGGTGATTGGTGCATACGATGTGTCATGGTCGTATTAATCCACGTCGCGATATACAAAGACTATAGAAAACATCGGCTTGACAACCTATAAGATGGTGGAGCCCACGTGGCTTAGGTAAAACAGTCTATAGGGCTGAGTTCGCCCCTTCCCCTCTTATCTAGAGGGGGGGGGCAACCATGCGTTCCTTTGTATCTACGTCGGAGCGGCTAGTTACCGAAAAAAGCACTTGCTACCGTTTTGCTAACTTTATTTTAAAAATATATATTTTAATTAACCTTCTTACCCTCGTATTCACAAACGCTCCTCGACTACTTTCATTCTTCACTTGACAGAGTTGAGCACTGCGCCACCACTCGGGCTGAAAATAATGCTACGCTACTCAAGAATCGCAGCGGACTATCGCTGAATTGCAGTGACTTGGCGTGCCTATAAGATGACGCTCCCATCGGCTTTCTCAAGTGAAGGCAAAACGTTGAGCGAAGGGTGGTTCTATAGAATACGGGGTTAGCTTCTGCTGTTTGAGCTGCTCTAAGGAGTTTTCAATTCTGACAGGTTTTTTTTTTTTTTTCGCAGTTTTACGCCAATTACCTTCCAGCCCCGTCTAAACCCGTCTCTGCGTATACAATCCTTTGTGTTCCGAAATCTGTCCCTGAATCCCAACATCTTGGGCAGACTTGCTCCTTCCTTGGCTATGGATTTGATACTCCGACACTCAACCGCGCGGTTCCTGGTTCATTTCCACATTTGTTTGTTTGTCGTCTGGAGACTGTGGCACATACCCACTGTTGGAGATCGGCCAAGAAAACGTAGAGTAGCTTATGGATAATAACTGCACTATTGCTTGACAACAAAAACAATGTTAGAAAAAGAAAACATTACAAAAAAATAAAGAGCAAGATATTAAACACGATTCGTCCTCTCACGGCGTGCAGCCGCCATCTGGAAGCGGTTTTTTTTTTCGGTCATTTCTTTTTTTTCCTTCTACAAACTTTTTTTTTTTCTTTCAAGGCAACATTAGAAATTTTTCGAGAACACTCAGCGGACACGTTCTCCTGCAGGTCATTTCCAAGAACGCTATAAACTGCGCGCGCACTTGCAAAAAAAAAAGAACAAAGGAGAAAGTTTTAAAGAAAACACGACACACGTGGAACCAGGTGCGAAGACCACTTGCGCGTAAGAAAAAAAAAAGAAACCTCTACCGTTCGGGCGGGCGATCAATCATTTCTCGCCGACCGACGCCAGCAGAACGCCCGATGCTTGGCTTATATTTCGGTGCCGAACATACCTCTCCTTTTATTTCAATTTTTTTTTCATTCACTCCTCGAACTATTATTCGCTTTTCTCCTTTCACCTTCATCTCGGAGGGGTTGCAGTATAAACGCGATCTATACAAGTTCGCTGCGTTGGGATGATGCATAGCACGTCCTCGGTCAACGCGGATCGACGAAAACGCGAGTCTCTACACGTAGTACACAGGCGCGGCCCCATGAATCCGTTCCGCACTGCGCAAAGTCCAAACCAAGCGGTGTTTATTACACGCCGAGGCGATGTATTAATTAAACTGCACCTTTAGGCTGGTTGCGAAGACTTTCGTCTCCGTGCAGAAAACGCAAATGGTGACGTCACTGCAACTTCCGTTGTTGAAGTGACGTCACCTTACATTTCGCAGCAACGTCAGACGTTGCTGAGGGGCAAAAAAAAAAAGGCAGCTTATGGTAAAGAATAATAAAAAATCACAGCATATCCACGCAGTGAATGATGATGAGTGGGGCGAAGCGTCCGTCCATCCGTCTGTCATAGAGTTACTGTATATGCTTTCCTACCTAAAGGTAGCATGTACAGTAACTCTAGTCTGTCACTCACACTAGCGCCACCTGCCGAGTAAGTCGTACAACTAGACGGTTGCGAACCGGTCACAGACATGCATGAACAGACCTGCGGTTTTAGGAGCTTCGCCCCTAAAAAAAAATACCTATTATTCTGCCTTATGTTAATAAGTTGGTACACAACCTTAAAAACGTGGCTAACAAGTACAGCGTGTCTGTAGCTTTTAGGGGCGAAGCTCCTTATAGCGGCACCCGTTCGTGCCCCGTAGTATGTAACAAGTATATCATTTTGACCTCCAAGGTGGTGCCGGTGAGAGACTTCTTCTGTGCGTTGTTGAACAATAAAAAATAGTGCTCAATGTACATGTCAATGGCTGCTAATGGGGAATGAGAGACAGGAACATTCGGCTTTTAGTTAACGCGCAGGCTGCGATCACCATTAGCAGCTATTGGCATGTACATTGAGCACTATCTGACAAGAAACGGTTGCTACGTTATACTCGCTGGGTGTCTCAGCTTTAGAAAGGTTTAGCGAGCGTTGAGCCGCAGTGCCATGAATACAATGAACTTGTATTTACCATGAATGAACTCGAGGTGGTTAAAGGTGGGAAGTAGATACGAAGCGCAAGCCGTAAGAAAGTAAAAGCCGAATTCTCCTGTCTTTCATTTCCCACTAGCAGCCATTGGCATGTACATTGAGCACTATCTTACTGAAAAAGTTTGCCACGTCATACTCGCTGGGCGTAACCTCCTTGGTTTTCGAAAGGTTTAGCGAGCGTTGGGCCGCAGTGCCTTGAATACAGTGAACTAGTATATACCATGAACTCGAGGTGGTTAAAGGTGGGAAGTGGACCCGAAGCGCAAGCCGTAAGAAAGTGTGCGTGTGCCACCTCTCGTTTAATCCTTGGAATGTCCGCTGGATGGCGGTGCTTCTATATGGGGAATATATGACGAAAAGATGCGAGATGGCGGTACTTGGATTGATATGTGGGGTTTAACGTCCCAAAACCACCATATGATTATGAGAGACGCCGTAGTGGAGGGCTCCGGAAATTTCGACCACCTGGGGTTCTTTAACGTGCACCCAAATCTGAGCAAACGGGCCTACAACATTTCCGCCTCCATCGGAAATGCAGGTGGAAATGCGGTACTTGGAGTGTTGAATAGATGGACGAACGGACACAAAGACAGGATGGATGGACGCATGGATGGACGCTTGAACGGACGCAGGGACGGCTGCATGGACGAACGCAGGGACGGATGCACGAACAGACGCACGCACGGACGGGCTGATGGGCACATGAACGGTCACACTGGCGGACGCATGGACGGACGGAAGCAAGAACGAATGGACGGATGAATTCTTCGCCCCACTCTCCATCATTCACTCCGTGGATATGCTGCCATTTTTTTCTGCGCCACGTAAGTTGGCTGGCTCGTGCCCACGTGTTTATAAACTGCCGAGTGCCTCCACTAGTGGAATAAGAAACACGCTTCGACGTACGTCGATCGCTTAGTGGGCGTGGTGTATGAAATTTCCCCTTAGTTGTGGTCGGGTTTACATCGGCTAAACTGGTCGGTGTTCGAACGCCAGACTTGGCGAACACGAACAGTCACTTCGAAATAATTCGGCAGCACATTTGCCTGCCCATTGCCGCCAGTCCTGGTCTGGTGAGGCGAGGTTCTCAAGCGGCACTTTCCTAGCCAAAAGCTCAGGTGTTCTGGCCCGGGAAAAAAAAAGGAAACGTTTTGGATATAAAAAAAAGACGGACGCGTATCTGCGTGCATCAGTGTTAAAGGGGTACTGACTCAAAATTTCGGGTCCATTCGTACATCATCTGCAAGAAGTCAACAGCGAATATAGCATGGAAGGTATTTTAAATTCATTTTCAATTTTGCGTAAGCGACTGACTCCATAGCGCTATAGACACCATCGGCGGTGACCCCCTACTTCCCTCACGTCACCACGCTATGATCAAGAAAACAAGTTATGATGACATAATAGCCGCCATTTTTGTTTTGCCGCGTTAGTTCCCGTAGTCTATATTTCTCGGTGGCTGATTGAGAGTGCGTGGCCTTGACGCACGCTTAGAAAGTTATCTGTTTGGCGACATTTCAGTCCCGTTTTCTATTCGAAAGTAATTCTTTACGCAAACCGTGCGGAAGTGCGTCATGGATTTGTGTGTTGACGTGGTCAAGAGCTGCACACGCTAGGTGGCGACAGATGCACCCAGTTTTTGGAACTCTCTCAAACCGAAACTGGTCGATAATGAGGGGCCTGTAATTAGTTATCTGTCGCGTGCTGCAGCAAACCATGTGCCGTATCATGACTAACAGGCCGCCAGCAACGCATTGGAGCAAAAAAAAAAAAAACACAAGGCCAAGGATTTTGTGTCAGTACCCCTTTAAAGGTCGTCGAAGTACTGTCTGGAGAGAGAGAGAATAAAACGCGTATTTGACGTTCTGTGCGATAAAATCGGCGAGCAGGCGCGGCGTCAGATTCACACGCCATCTGGTAGTCATTTGAAGAAATGAGAAACGAATTCGCGTACACAGGCGAAGCTGGCGGACTGGTCTGCTAGCGTTGCGGTCCCCTGGGCCCCAACCTATAGCCCCCGTCAAACTTGATTTCCCCCATTTCCCGGCCACTTTCTGAATAATAAAGTTTATTCCTCCCACAAGAAAAGCCCCTTTTTTTTCGTTCATAGCGTCACATCATCAACGCAGCGTAATAAGAACTACTTTCTTTAGAATTGCGTATCTATGTATTTGAGAAATAAGGAAACACGCTACCTAATACTCGCGTATTGATGTTTACCTCAAATATACGCAATACTACTTGCTTTTTGTATTGATAACGGTTACAAGTCTGCACGCAACAAGTATACAGATATACAGATAAGATGGCTGGGGTGCTCAAACGTGCGACACAGAGACCAAAATTTTTGTAACAAATTTTTGTGTGTCTGGACATGTTCTGTCCTGTTGAGATGTTTCGTTCAAGTCTTATTGATGTCCACTGCCCGTGGGAATAAATTGCTCTAAACACAGAAAGAATATAGTCCTTGAAAGAAAGGCGACCTGTGTAAAAGAGATTCATCAGTGGTTCCGTGCACCTCCGAGTCTCAATTTCGCTCTTCGTTGCTTGACTAGATATGCACGCATAGATGTGTGCAGTGATTACGTGAGCCAGTGCTGTACGCGCATGTGTGGTGCAGCATATATATTTTCTGCGTGTTTTTTTTTTTCCTGCGAATAAATCAGTTGCGATGTGACGGTCTTTCCTTTTGCTTCTGCGTTCTTGGTAGTGTTTTGGGCGTCTGAAATTTTCCCTCGTTATCACGTACCAGCTAACCCAGCAAAAAGTACTCTCTGGAGAGCTCTTCTTCTAGGTTAAATCTGCAGCTGTTGATTTTCAAGTGCGCGGATATTTTGTGAGCGGTATTCTTCGAACACAGAAGCCACGAAATAAAGTACGAGTCCCTTCTCAATAGCAACGCTCCGATTCGACGGTGATTTCGATAGCTTCCTCGCAAACTGTTCATAACGTTTAACGTTCACAGGATTGAGCGCAACTGGGATCATTGTGTCATTTTCAACCGTTTTGCTTGTGAAAACCTTGTGGAATAAGCTTTCCGCATGCACTTCTGATAGCTTAACTTGTCTGCCTATGTGGCTAGTCCCTCAGCCATGAGTACTCGCCCTCCAGTGACGTCACTCAAACCACACCAGCGGCCCCATCGACGTCCATGGCTGGGGGACTAACCGCATTTGTGCACAGGTTTGTGTGTGCTTAATCACTGGGAGTGTTAGTCAGCGCCACTCTCCACAAGGTGGCGAGTGCGATACTTTCTGCCACGGGGCGTCACGTGGTGCGTGACGTTGTGGTAGCTGACCAATGAACCCTCGCATGCTATACCGAAGGCATCATGCCTGCTGGGACGAAGCCTTAGCTACGAAAGTACGAAAGAAAGGAAATTTTTCGAGCTGCTCGTTCCTTTGTTAGTGAAACAACTTATGAAACCACCAGCCAATTAAGCAAAAAATAAATCAAACGGCGATACAGTAAAAAAAAGTCGTACAAAAGTCCTCAGATTTAATCGGAACTGGCAGGACGAAAAACTCAGCGACACTGTACGTACATTGCCAGTATGTTTACGTTGTATTTTCCACTCCTGTAATAGCCTTAAACAGGGCTGACAGTATATATAAGAATGAATGAATGAATGAATGAATGAATGAAATAACCCGTATCCACCTTTTCACAGGAAGGAAAAAAAAAAACACCGCCATGATGACCTGTGCGCGGGAGTACAAAGGCTAAGGGCGCAGCGTTGTCAGTGCAGCATTTTCGAGGGGACGCGCCAATTTGCACAGCCCAAGGAGGGCGCCCAGGGAGGCGTTTATGAAAAGGTGAATACAGTCTCGCTGTGTCCAGTACAGCACCCCAGCTTCCGGACACACCACAACAAAAAGAAGCGGCGCCTTCGAAAGGCAGGCGCTTGCCCCGCCGCGGTGGTCTAGTGGCTAAGGTACTCGGCTGCTGACCCGCAGGTCGCGGGTTCAAATCCCGGCTGCGGCGGCTGCATTTCCGATGGAGGCGGAAATGTTGTAGGCCCGTGTGCTCAGATTTGGGTGCACGTTAAAGAACCCCAGGTGGTCGAAATTTCCGGAGCCCTCCACTACGGCGTCTCTCATAATCAAATAGTGGTTTTGGGACGTTAAACCCCACATATCAATCATCAAAGGCAGGCGCTTTCGGCGTCTCCATGGGCGTTTCCGACGGGACGCGCTCCAATGCCAGCGCGACAAGCGAATCGTTCCGGCTCGCTACGTCGTCGGCTGGCGTCGAACGGCTCAACGCCCCCGCGTGCCGCCGACGCTGCCCGGTTGTATACCTTGTCCGCACGGCGTCGCCAGCGTATGCACCACCGATCCGAGGACGCACGCGCGCCGAGAAGAACGCGTACACAACCGACAGCCGTACGCACTGGAACGGTCAGTCATCCCCCACAGGGGTCGCTTCGAAAGGTCCTCCTAACCGGAAGCCGCAGTTTCCGGGCGCCGACATGGCCCATATCATCCCCCTCCCCCCTTCCCAATCCGACGGCATACCGGAGGTTAATATGCTCTAATAGCCGACCGGCGCTTCGGTGCACGAGGACCGTTCGATAAGTACTATGGTTTGGGCTAACTGGTTTGTAGTATAAGGGCAGCGCCAGGATACAGGGAAAAGGAAGACAGTAGAGGCAAAGAGCACTCTTTGTCTCCACTGTCTTTCTTTTCCTTGCACTAAGGCTGCTGACTCGCAGGTCGCGGGTTCGAATCCCGGCTGCGGCGGCTGCATTTCCGATGGAGGCAGAAATGTTGTAGACCCGTGTGCTCAGATTTGGGTGCACGTTAAAGAACCCCAGGTGGTCGAAATATCCGGAGCCCTCCACTACGGCGTCTCTCATAATCGTGTGGTGGTTTTGGGACGTTAAACCCCACATATAATAATAATAACTGTCTTTCTTTTCCTTGCACTAATTTTCTAAATGAAGGCCATTCGATGCAGGAATTAGTGGCGTAACCAGGGAGAGGGCACACCGAGCCAGTGCCCCCCCCCCCCCCAAAAAAAAAAACATTTTTATGCGTCATGACGAAATGGCCATTCACCTGCCCGGCTCCAACTCCAGATCAAGGTGGTGACCCCCCACGCCTCCTATCGAAAAAAGATGTCTGCCAACGCCCCTGGCAAGAGTGTTATTTTTTATTTTATTTTTTTTTTTGCGCTCTAATGCTTCCAAAAGATGCAGGGGGTAGACCCTAGCGAAATTTCAAACGATGTCGCACGAGTGTCACCCCCAAGGTATACGATAGTTACTAAAATAACAGCGAGAAGTAATGAGATCAGCGATATGTCGATGAGATAAGGCCAAGGAGGATTAAAGAAAAATTGCTGGAGTGGAAGCTCCCGCAATGCCTTGCCAGCAGAAGTGAAGCCACCTTTTGCCACTGCCAAGATGGCGGAAACATGCTCTTTTCTGATAGTGCCCACTTGAAGATCAAGTGGCTTTGATATGTTATGTACATGCTACGCTAGTTCTATATTAAAAGAAAATTGTTCCCGACGAAACAACACGCAGAAACGTGTAAGGGTGACTGAATCTTCAAAAAACTTTGCCTCCGATTTAGAGGCTCACTAAGGAAAAGTAACTGTAAGACGAACTTGAAGCGCTATGTGACCCGACGAAGTTTCACACATTAAACTCGTTGGGCGTGCGAGGGAAACGCTTCGTTTTTAATCACTGACCAATGATACTTTATCATGCCCCTAGTAAGATGGCCGCCACGGTCACCATCTTGCCAGAGGAACGACTTCACTTCTGCGCAATCATTTCCACTCCTGCAACTTTTTTTTCCTCCTTGGGTAAGGCTGTCAATGCGCACAAATCTCTATAAGCGAAAAGCGTATACAACACGACGCTCGCACACGACAGCGCCTGCGCATCGGGTAAATATTTTGGTTACTCCTCGCCCATGTTAGTGCTACCATATCCGGGGGTTTGCGCTCCCGCGATAACATTACCAATAAAAATTAGGGGACCCTAAAGCTTCGCCTTTAGAAGTTGAAAGCGATATCCTGTTCCTCGTGCGCATTTCAAACACTTAACGCATGAAACCTTTTCGAACTTGCTATATGAACCCTCTACGTGGCCTTAAGGGAATAGGCGCAGTATAGTATATCCGCCTTTTGTAGTGGGTAAGCGGCTTTAAACCACAAAGTAGTCATCGTAATCCCATGTTCTGACGCCCGATGCCATTGGGCGCCTGTACCACTCGCTAGTACTGCAACATTTCGTGTTGTAGTGTGTGAAGCAAGCATACAGGACGCGCATGTTTGTAAAGCATGAAAGTTGCTTTCGCTGTATTTCCAAGCAGAGGAAGTTCTTTTCACTGTTGTCACAAGCAGAAGCATGGCCGTGTTTCGGGCTTCCGACACAAAAAGCAGTAAGCACCCAACTGAACGAATAAACCTTTGTCAGCCATCCACGTCTTAATTGGCAAGACATTGCCATGTTTTTCTTGATTGTTAGGACGCGGTGTTCCTCTGGGATGTCCTACAAAGGACATTACATTAATGATTGATTAGTGGAGTTTAACGTCCCAAATCCACCATATATGATTATGAGAGACGCCGTAGTGGAGGGCTCCGGAAATTTCGACCACCTGGGGATCTTTAACGTGCACCCAAATCTGAGCACACGGGCCTACAACATTTCCGCCTCCGTCGGAAATGCAGCCGCCGCAGCCGGGATTCAAAACCACGACCTGCGGGTCAGCAGCCGAGTACCTTAGCCACTAAACCACCGCGGCGGGGCAAGGACATTACATTAAGATTCTCCCCTGGACGCACAGCGAATAAGGTATCTCGCCATACAATGAGGATGAATTTCCGTACCGACATCGTCACGCTATTGGCTCTGCATAGTATTTGGAGGTCGCGCATGGCTATACGTCATGCTGATATCGATGCTCGACGAGCTTTGGATACTTCTGAGAATCCTTCGTTTCTGGAATTGCAAAGAATGCAAAACGATATGCCCCATTAGGTGCCGATCATGGAATCACTACTGTACATGAAACAAATGTAGAAAATTTGTACTGTTGAAAATTATCGAAGCTCTGCAACAAAGGAAAAAAAAAACGATTGCGTGGTAGAGCATCCGCTTACCATGCACAATGCCCTGGGTTCCATCCCCACTCTGACCCAGGATATTTATTATTATTATTATTATTATTATTATTATTATTATTATTATTATTATTATTATTATTATTGATATGTGGGGTTTAACGTACCAAAACCGGCATATGATTATGAGAGACGCCGTAGTGGAGGGGCTCCGGAAATTTCGACCACCTGGGGTTCTTTAACGTGCACCCAAATCTGAGCACACGGGCCTACAACATTTCCGCCTCTATCGGAAATGCAGCCGCCGCAGCCGGGATTCGAACCCGCGACCTGCGGGTCAGCAGCCGAGTGCCTTAGCCAACCACCGCGGCGGGGCTATTATTATTATTATTATTATTATTATTATTATTATTATTATTATTATTATTATTATTATTATTATTATTATTATTTGCATCGTTCTCGATGTCTCGCTCACAACCAACGACACCGACGCCGGAAGTGCTCCTAAACGAGCTCTTTAACGCGATCGCGTTAAAATTGCAAAGGTGTGCACTAGCGTTTTTAGATGCGGCTACGCCAGCTGTTACAGGTTCTTTAGCTTGTCCTGTATCTCGAGTGCGCGTCGTCTCAAAGAAAAAAAAAGAGAGAATGAAAGATAACGCCCAAGGAATGGAGTGCAGCGCCGCAGCTACCATCCTTATCGAATCTCGTCGGTGCTCCAAGAAAAAAAAAAGACCACTGCAGTGAACCGCACAAATGCGAAGGCAATACGGCTACTGTTGCGGTCAAAACCGTCGTACGGCTGCGGGTCATATAGGAGAGAAAGGAATAAAAGAGAAGCGGTATCGTTTAGAATGCTTTTGTTGGAAACGCGGGCTTTCGTGGGTATTCTCCTTCCCGTATTATACGGCGATGACACTCCCGTAGCTATTTTTTTTCTCTGTGTTTGTGGCGTGTGCGCCACTGAAATCGCTCTCAAAGAGCGGCCGCGGCAGAATAGCAACACCATTCTTCCTTTTCGTAGCAACAATGGCTTCTGAAGCGCGCGTGTAACGGATACAGCTTCTCTTGTTACGTGTACACAAAAGCTGAGGCATAAATAGCGAAGCAGTGAAGGGGAAAAAAAAAGTGGGAAAGTCGAGGTAATTCGGGCACCGGCAGTATCATTCTAAAAGCACTCTCCCCACCACTTATGTGTATATATGCGTCCATTTGGTGCGTGCATTGGTGTATGTGCATTTCTTGTGTGCAAGTGTTGCGTATGTCTATGCATGTGCTGTGTGTATGCAGTTGTGTATGCTGCATATGTGCATGTACTGCGTATGTGCATATGTGTATGTTCTGTGTGCTGCTTTATGTATACGTTGTACATGCATGTGGTGTGTATGTGTACGTGCGAATGTGTGTGTGTATGTGTGTGTGTGTGAGTGTGTGTGTGTGTGTTTTGCGTGTATGCGTACGTGCTGTGTGCGTATATATTATGTACGTGCTGTGTTCCACGTGCGCGTTTCACAAGCAAGATATCGCACCATAAATTTACTCACTATAGGAGCCCATTAACTGTCACAATGGCTACTGCAAATTAATTGAATGAAATCACTGAAGAGGCAAGACGGTTTTTCTCGTAAGCAGATCTGACGGTTGCGCCACCTGGAGGAGCATATCTCAACCATGGGCCCCCGTCTGCGTGGCCTCTGCGATCTAGCTCCCGCAGCCCGACGAAACACAAAAGCCAACCGAAGCACTACGCCAGTGCAAACTATGACGCCGAGGTGACACTGCCAGATACTTAAGTCAAGGACCCGTGCGTCGACACATAATCGAAATCACCCACCGTCCACCACTGTGTGCCCTATATAGCTAAACATCAACCAGCCATTCTTTTGTTTCTTCTTGAGTACAAGACACATGAGGTTTTTCCATTGGCTGGCGCCACCTACCTCCTCTTTTGTATAATAGTTGTCATCGTAAAAAAAGTGACACGCATCTCCTCGAAGTGACTGATTACAAGTGGGCGAAGCTAGTTAGGTCTTAAGGTTCATAATGTCTACGTCGAATTCGCCGACTAGTAAAAGTGATGGACGGATGGACGCCGGACAGACGGACAGCGCAGGTGATCACCCATATTGCTGTTTTTGTTGTGCAGGTGTCCAGCTTCAATTTTTGTAAATGTGACGGACGCCAAAAGTATCGGCTTTATAAGAAGCTTCGCCCCATAGCAAGCACCAAACCATACAAAAGGCATATCGAAGAACACTCACCCGCCGAGTTCAAGTTCTTCCAGTTCGAAAACCACGCGTACTGGCGTAATACGAAAGTTCGTACAAAACTCGTAAGTTTGCAGAGACGTTGTCTCAGCCAATCATGTCACCGTCTCTAAAGTGCCGTACTGTAACCGCAAGTATTAGTTCACAAACAAATCCTGCACAAACACGCAATCACTGGAAACATGTACACAAAATTTCCGGTGGACAATAATGCTAACAAAGTTTCTAAAAGATCTGGTACCTTTGTGATATTTTTTTTCTTCATCCAAAAACCAGATTATTGCGCGCACAGCAATGTTTTCAATAACATTTTAGATCTCTTAACTGCACACTGGAAGGTTTTTACTCCTCCGAATTCATTGCCCCGTAAGCTCGGGCCATCCATCCAGGCACGACTTCGTAAAAAAAAAAAAAGAAGAAGCGTTCGACTCGGCGCGCGAAGAGCACTCGTTCGAAGACAAAAAACCAACACACGCCTCCCACTGGCGGCGTTCTTTACGACGCCATTGTTACGCCCCACCGGAATCATTACGACCGACCTCCGCCATGACTCCTGGGCTTTATGTCGACACCTCGGGCACGAATATCGGGCTCCCGCCTGAGCACAGCTGTTGCGTGCGTGAGCACAGTCCCCGAACTTTCGTAAAAGCGGGCAGCATTGCAGAAGGCGACGCATAGTCGCGGCGTTAGCGTGTTCCATGTTCGGTGAGAGATAAAGCAAACACTTCATTATGAATGATGTTTAGGACTAATTACGAAAACAAAAAAAGGTTTTTACATAGCGTACCTATAGGTCGCGACCTCATATACGTGTATACGTAATTTTTAACTTTAAAAAAATGGCAGCATATCCAGGGAGTGAATGATGGAAAGTGGGGCGAAGCATCCGTCTGTCCATTCGTTCTTGCTTCCGTCCGTCCATGCGTCCGTCTGTGTGACCGTCCGTGCGTATGTTCGTAAGTCCACACGTCCATCCATGTGTCCGTCCCTGCGTTCGTCCATGCATCCGTCCCTGCGTCCGTCCCTGCGTCCATCCGTCCGTGCAGCCATCCGCGCGTCCGTCCATGCATCTGTCTGCGTGTCCGTTCGTCCACCTACTCAACACTCCAAGTACCACCATCTCGCATCTTTACATCATATATTCCCCATAAAGAAGCACCGCCATCCAGCGGACATTCCAATGACTAAACGAGAGGTGGCACACGCACTTTCTTACGGCTTGCGCTTCGTGTCTACTTCCCACCTTTAACCACCTCTAGTTCATGGTATATACTAGTTCACTGTATTCATGGCACTGCGGTCCAACGCTCGCTAAACCTTTCGAAAACCAAGGAGGTTACACCCAGCGAGTATAACGTAGCAACCCTTTCTTGTCAGATTGTGCTCAATGTACATTCCAATGGCTGCTAATGGGGAATGAAAGACAAGAGCATTCGGCTTTTAGTTAACGCGCACGCTGCGAATTTTTTAATGTTCAACAACGCACAGGAGAAATCTCCCATCGGCACCACCTTGCAGATCAAAACGTAAGACTAGTTCACACTAAGATTACGACGAGGGACGAACGGGTGCCGCTTTAAGGAGCTTCGCCCCTAAAGACAGTAGTATATATATATATATATTATAATGTAAATGAAAGGTAAACAGCGGTAGCGGCGTCGGTATCGAAGCAGCAAGAGCAGGCCGAGTATACGGGCAGCGTCGCAGCAGCAATCAGGCAGTCCTAGCTCGTGTCTCGCGCCCACGTGTCGATGTCGCTGCAGTAGTGGGCATTCCTCTTCACTACACTTCGTCCCCCGTCGGAAAAAGAGCCATCCTGGCGACTCACGGTGAACAGAGTACGAGCGGGTCGTAATAAGGTTTCAGCCGCTGTACGTGAACAATTTCACGTCCCCGAAAGCGCTGGTCTGTGGATGGCGTAACGGGTTCGACGATGTAGTTAACTGGTGAAGTCTGCGAGACAATGCGGTAGGGTCCCTGGTATTTTGAAAAAAACTTCGAGGAAAGCCCTGTAGGCACAGCGGGAACCCAAAGCCACACAAGAGTGTCCGGAACAAAGTTAGGGTACGGGTGGTTATCGTCACGCCGAGATTTTTGTCTCCATTGGTCGATGGTTGTGAACGACTGGGCGAGCTTACGGCATTCCTCGGCGCGGCGGGCAGCTTCAGAGATGGGCGTAGACTCGGAGGAATCGGGGTGGTAGGGCAGAATGGTATCTAGCGTGGTGGAAGGGTCTCGTCCATATAACAGGAAAAATGGTGAAAAGCCCGTAGTCGCCTGTGGAGCAGTATTGTAGGCGTATGTCACAAAAGGCAGAATGAGGTCCCAGTCGGAGTGGTCTGAGGCAACATACTTTGATATCATGTCTCCTAGGGTACGGTTGAATCTTTCCGTCAATCCATTCGTCTGCGGATGGTAGGCGGTGGTAGTCCGGTGAATAATACGGCATTCGGCGAGGAGTGCGTTGACGACTTCAGAGAGGAACACACGTCCTCTGTCGCTGAGAAGTTCGCGCGGTGCGCCATGACGGAGAATGAAGTGCCGCAAGAGAAAAGAAGATACGTCGCGTGCTGTGGCAGCAGGCAAAGCGGCTGTTTCTGCGTATCGCGTCAGATAGTCGACAGCGACAACAATCCAACGGTTTCCGGAAGCCGTGAATGGAAGAGGCCCGTACAGATCGATCCCAATGCGGTCAAAAGGCCTGGCTGGGCAAGGAATTGGCTGGATCGGACTAGAGGTATGATGAGGCAGAGCTTTCCGTCGTTGGCACTGTGGGCATGACTGAATGTACTTGCGCAAAAAGGTGTACATGCCTCGCCAATAAAACCGGGAGGAAATGCGAGCGTATGTTTTGAAGATGCCCGCATGTGCGCACTGAGGGTCAGCGTGGAAAGCTGAACATATTGCAGCACGAAGATGGCGAGGTATGACAAGTAGCCACTTTCGGCCCTCAGACTTGTAATTCCTGCGATAAAGGAGGCCATCTCGGACCTCAAAGTGAGCCGCTTGACGGCGCAACGTTCGAGGAGATGGAGAAGTCGACGGATCTGAAAGGAATCGCAGAACAGAGCTGATCCAGTCATCCTTGCGTTGCTCAGACGCCATGTCACAGTTATCTGGGAACGCAACCATTTCGTCCACGGCAGATAAACATGCAGAGCTTTCAGCGGACATAGGCGAGCGTGATAAAGCGTCGGCATCAGTGTGACGTCGGCCAGACCTGTAGACAACACGCATGTCGAACTCTTGCAACCGCAAAGCCCAGCGAGCTAAACGGCCGGAGGGGTCCTTCAACGTGGATAACCAACAAAGCGCATGATGATCGGTGACTACGTCGAAAGGGCGACCATATAGGTACGGTCTAAATTTACCTAGAGCCCATATAATTGCCAGACACTCCTTCTCTGTCACAGAATAGTTCTTCTCCGCTTTGGTAAGGGTACGGCTTGCGTATGCGACTACGTACTCATGGAATCCCGATTTACGCTGCGCGAGCACGGCGCCGAGTCCAACACCGCTGGCATCGGTGTGTACCTCCGTCGGAGCAGTCGGGTCGAAATGACGCAAGATTGGTGGCGAGGTTAACAGATGGCGCAACTTTTCGAAAGCATCGTCACAGGCGGGTGACCAAGCGTAACTTTTCGAGTTACTGCGCAGAAGTTCAGTCAAGGGGGCGGTGATCATAGCAAAATTCCGAATAAAGCGGCGGAAATACGAGCAGAGGCCAAGAAAGCTGCGCAGATCCTTCAGAGACGCAGGTTTAGGGAACTCTGCAACTGCCCGAAGCTTGGCTGTGTCAGGAAGAATACCCTCTTTAGATACAACATGACCGAGGATGGTGAGCTGACTTGCGCCGAAGCGGCATTTCTTAAGGTTGAGCTGAAGGCCGGCGTCAGTTAGGCACTGCAGCACTTCATCTAGCCTGCGGAGATGCGTTGGAAAATCTGGGGAAAATATAATCACGTCATCCAAGTAGCACAGGCATGTTTTCCACTTAGGCCACGCAAAAGATTGTCCATCATCCGCTCGAATGTTGCGGGTGCGTTGCAAAGACCAAAAGGCATGACACAGAATTCGTATAGGCCATCAGGTGTGACAAAGGCCGTTTTAGGCTGATCTTCAGGTGCCAGAGGGACTTGCCAGTAGCCACTCCGTAAGTCAATAGAAGAGAAGAACTCCGCACCTTGGAGGCAGTCAAGGGCATCGTCGATTCTCGGTAACGGGTAAACGTCCTTTTGAGTTATTTTGTTAAGACGACGGTAGTCAACACAGAAGCGAATTGACCCGTCCTTCTTCTTAACGAGAACGACTGGAGAAGCCCAGGGGCTGTTCGAAGGCTGGATGACGCCACGCTTGAGCATGTCAGCTACTTGGTCATCGATAACCTGGCGCTCGGCTGCGGACACGCGATAGGGTCTTTGACGCAATGGCGCATTGGTACCCGTGTTGATGCGGTGACACACGGCTGACGTGCGGCCGAGGGGAGTATGCTGGCAGTCGAAGGAATAACGGAACTTGTTCAGTAGTCGTAGAAGCTGAGCACGTTGCGAAACGGTTAACGTGTCGGCGATGGAGCTGCTCAGTACGTCCGGCCTAGTAGTCTGCGGCGAAGAGGCACAGGTCACTCCGGCGACTTCGTGTTCGGCGGAAGGACCAGCCGGCATGTCGATAATTGCAGAAGGGTCGAGAGTGTAAACACGCCCGACGCACTCACCCCGAAGTAGTGTTATAGGACATGACAACAGGTTCGAGATGAGTAGTCTGCTGACGCCGTCATGAAGTTCTAGAAGGGCATAAGGTAGCGGCGAACATTTGCGACGAACGAAAAGAGCAGATGGCGTGAAAAGGGCACTAGACTCGGCGAGAGAGTTGCAAGACACCATGGTAAGGGCAAAAGAGTGCGGCGGTATGATGACGTCTTCAGCAACAAATAGTTTGTCCCCGGTTTCATGAGCATCATATAATGGAGCGTCGTCAAACACTTCAAATGCCACCTGAGCGCGCGAGCAATCGATGACGGCCTTATTAGCGGAGAGAAAATCCCAGCCCAAAATGAGGTCATGGGAACAGGAATCCAACACTAGCAATTCAACGACATAAATGAGGCCATCAATCGCGATGCGAGCAGTACAAGCAGCGGTTGGTGTGACGTGATCTGCACTGGCTGTACGAAGTGATATACTAGCTAGTGGCGTCATAACTTTTTTCAGCAAGCGGCAGAGTCTAGCACTTATCACTGAAACTGCGGCACCAGTGTCGACAAGAGCGAGTGCAGCGACGCCGTCCACATGTACGTCCAGAACATTCGTTGGTGAAGTGAGAGGCCTTGGTCTTTTCGCTGGCGACGCAGTTCCTGCCTCTGGAACTGCGGCAATTAGTTTTCCCGCTCCGGCGATGAAGGACGACGACGCATCGGCGATGGCGAGCGGCGTCGAGGTGATGGCGAGCGGCGGTTAACAGGAGGGCGGTGGTCGGCGTACGATGACATCTGGTCGGGTGGCTGAGAGCCTGTGAACGAACGGCGCGGTGGCACATAAAGGGCAGGTTCGAAGGTCTGGTCGTAGCTCTGTCGGTAGACAGGAACGCGCCGACGGCAATATCGCGCTATGTGGCCAGGTAGCCCACAGGCAAAGCATATTGGGCGATTGTCGAGTGTACGCCATTGTCCACTACTCTGGACGGACCTTGGCTGAGCGAACCGAGGAGTGGGTCGGAGCGGCCCGGCTGAGGGAAGCGACGTAAAAGTCTGAAGAGGTGGTCGAGCCGCTACTTCAGCATAGCTTAGAGGTGCATTTACCTCGGCACAGGCAACAGGGCTCGGCAAGGGTGAAGTGTCACGGGCAGATGGCAGAGCCGCGCAAACTTGCTCCTGGATGACCTGGCGAATGTTTGCTGGCAGAGGTGACGCTGGTTGGCCGGCTGTTGATAGCAGCGATAGCTGACGAGCGACCTCAGCACGAACAAACTCCTTAATCTGCGATAGCAGCGACTGAAGGTCAGACGTGGTGGTCAGGCTGGAGAGGGTGTCATCCGGGACGTCAGGGCGTCGAGTGAGAAGACGCTGTCGTCGCAGCTCGTCGAAACTCTGACACAACTCAATGACCTCAGAGACAGTGACAGGGTTCTTGGAGAGCAGCATTTGAAAGGCGTCATCGGAAATGCCTTTCATGATATGTCGCACCTTGTCAGTTTCTGCCATCGACCGGTCGACACGCCGGCAGAGGTCAAGGATGTCCTCTATGTAGCTGGTGAATGTCTCACCAGTTTGCTGGGACCGGCCTCGTAGGCGTTGTTCTGCGCGAAGTTTGCGCACACCAGGGCGTCCGAAAACATCTACAATGCAGGTTTTGAAGGTAGTCCAGGTGGGGATATCCGCCTCATGGTTTCTGTACCACAGCTTGGCAACATCCGTTAAATAAAACATCACGGTGCCAAGCTTTGTGGGATCGTCCCATTTGTTAGTAGCGCTGGCTCGTTCATACGATTCCAGCCAATCCTCAACGTCTTTCTCATCGGTGCCGCTGAAGATGTCTGGTTCTCGCAAGAGCTGGGCACCGGGACAGCTCCTGCGTGGCGAAGCCGGTGGGGGTGTGAAGACAGCGTCGTCAGGCATGACGGACGGCAGCTTTCGGCTACGCAGTTCCAGGACTGGGGAAGACCGCAGCACTCTCCACCAAAATATAATGTAAATGAAAGGTAAACAGCGGTAGCGGCGTCGGTATCGAAGCAGCAAGAGCAGGCCGAGTATACGGGCAGCGTCGCAGCAGCAATCAGGCAGTCCTAGCTCGTGTCTCGCGCCCACGTGTCGATGTCGCTGCAGTAGTGGGCATTCCTCTTCACTACAATATATATATATATATATATATATATATATATATATATATATATTCCTCCCACAATCACGATACGATTATGAGGGACGCCATATTGATAGCGCTCCGGAAACACCTGAGTTTCTCTAAAGTGCGCCCAAGTCCAAGCGCACGGGCCTCTGGCATTTCGACTACAACGAGATGCGGCCACCAGGGTTGGGACGTGATCCCGCGACATTAGTTAGGGCCTGCGTTTGAGCACCACGTCCACTTGACCACAGCAGCCGGTTTGTACACTTATCCAGTGCTCAAAGTACATGGTCTGTAGGCGTAGTGAAGTGAAACACACAACAAAAGATTCCCACATGTAATAAAACAAACGAATTGGCACAATATGATTAAAGATATAGATGCTAACTTTTTTGAGTATGGCCTCAAAATGAAAGTCAAACGTAACATTTCAAAATACAGCTGACATGTATCTGTAAGTAAAGGCTGGAGCGTATTAGAATATTGAGGGTGGGGGGGGGGGCAGTGTTCAACAAACTTTTCCGTACGTCCGTTTGCAAGTGTGCATGTAGATGTACTATATACACACGCAAAAAAAATTCGGAGAGAGGTTTCAGCCTTTCTTTTCCCCCGCTGGCTACATAAATCAAAAGACCATTATTGCGGTCACTCACGACCCACTAACAAGATCGACAGGTTTGAGAAGCGACAAAGGCAAACTCACATGCTCGCGTCTGATGCAGATATGCACACGCGGCTGTCGTCAATCCAGGAGGCAACGTCACATTCCTTGGTTCCTATGGCTCCTCCGTGATTCGGACGGTACACGAAGATCAGTAATTGTTGCTCCCTTGGCGACTTGGTTCAATACACTTGGGCTTGGATGGTATGGCACTATTATAAACACGTACGCAAGGAATATGGGGCAAGGAAGGAAGTTCAGTCCTGTCGTATACATTGTGGTGTGTTCGTGCTCATTCGCTGGTACATACATTTCATTCCTCAAAAAACCACAGCGCACTGAATAAACACAAGGCAAGATGAAGAGACGACAAGCGCATTGAACGAACACTTATTGTGTCTCGTTCGGTTAGAGCTTCGTGGCTTCTGAAGTACGATTAACTATCAACAAGCCCAAACGTTCTGCCTGCTTCGCTGTATTCCATCTCGCAGGCACTGATCGTTACGAACAGGACCGGGAGCCCCGCTTTCCATTTTTCGTCTTCGCTGTGGTGGGGTGAGCCACTTCAGAGGGAACGGCTCGCCTCGTTTCTCCAATCCACGGAAAGGCCACAACGGGCACTGTTATCACCCGCAACCCCTCCCTTCGCTTCGTCTTAGCCCCGTGCACAAACAGTTGAGATTGCTTGTACCGCCCCTTCGTCGTATTTCTTGGAAGCACGCAGCCTTCCCGTGAAACTTTTGGCTCAGGGATATCGGCGCGCTAATAGGGGCTAAACGTTGTTTAATTTCGTTATTACGTGCAAGAGCGTAGACATAAATTTTTCTCGGGGAAGAAAGGTGGGGGGGGGCACAGGCCCGGTGTGACCCATTGTGCCTGTGACGTCACAAGCACAGGACCGGTGTGCCTCCTGGTGGGCCTGTGCCTGTGACCCTGTGACGTCACAAGCACATGCCCGGTGTGTCCCTCCCCTCCCTAAGCACGTAACCAGCACGCAATCATTACGTGCTAGCTCACGACCGAAAATATTTATAATTTACTCCACTACATTATATTAACGCGAAAGGCTTACGCCTCATTAAAACGCAAACATTAACGGTCGGCGGCGGCGCATGATGCGAAATGTATAGCAATGAAAAAAAGGGAAAGAAGACAGCCACCCGTATGTAGCACGAAGCCACAATAATTTCTCAGAAAGAAAAGCCCCTTAGTTGCCAAACAATTCGTCCTGGTCTGGGGTTCGAACCCGGGACCAACGCCTATCCGGGGCGGTCGCTCTGCCCAAAAAAAAATCGCAAGAAGTAGTAGAGCACAGAGCACCAACCAGCTCGAAACCCACACATTGTTAAGCAAGTTCTAATAAAGATTGGACTACAACGCAGATAACTTTACGAGGTGGCCCCAAGCAATCCCACGGTTGGGGGGGCAGTTAAAGAAAGTAACATGCGATCGACTGCAGCACAAGTGGGTCGATTGAGTGACGTCGAACAACAGTGCATTCGCACCTCACACTATTATTCCCACATTGGATCATCATTTCGATCGCAGACAACCTTTCAACTCCCCATCAGGTCACCTACCTCCTCGCAAAGTAGGTCAGAATGGCGCAAAGCCGCTCGCTAAGATCCGCGTGTGAGAGTCGAAGAATCGTCGCCATCGCAGGCTCCAGCAGACGTGGCCCGCGGGAAGACGCACGGAGATCCCACAGTCCTCGCGCACTCTCCTGCATGAACAAGGTTGTGTGTGTGTTGTGCGTGTGAAGGTGAATGGGGAGGGGGGGGGTGCTTGATTTACAGCCGGCGAAGATGCAACGCCAGTACGTGGCTGGCGACGATGACGTATGCAGTCTTGTATTTGGCTATAAGCTCCGGTCGAAGGCGCATCCACCCGTGAAACCTGAAGGCGGAAGGCGCGTAGCACCTGCTCGAATCCCTAGCCCTACTCAATCTGAAATTTGCGCTTGGAATAAAAAAAAAGTTTCCACAGTAAACTAGTGTTTCAACTTCAGCGTCTGTAGTGTGGTCCACCTCTTTCCTTCGTACATGCTGTAGCGAAATGACTCGTCGCCCAGACGTGAAAGAGGGACCTCCGTTTATTGCCAATTCTAGCGGCGAACTGCCCCAACCACGTGCCCCGATTTACCCTCTGCTTCCTCTTCTTCGATAAAGTGCGGCACGCTCCAAGTTCCTTCGTTATTATTTTGCGACACATGCCTTGGTGGTGCTGCATCGGTCAAGCGAAGCAGAAAAAAGGTAAAGTGAGGGGAGGGAGGGGGGTGGGGTAAATTACGTCAACACGACCAGAACATTGCTTCGTGATTCCCATACTCCGCTGATTTGGCTTTCCATACGTGTATATATATATATATATATATATATATATATATATATATATATATATATATATATATATATATATATATATATATATATATATATATATATATATATATATATATATATATATATATATATATATATATATCATCGAACGCGTAATTCGAAGGTCGTAGGTTCGTTTCCTGCTCACAGATGGTAATTTTTTCATCCACTTTTCTTTCTTCTTATTTACATTCCATTGGTTTTAATAACTTGCTCTGTACATTCCTTGGCATTACTGTCTGTTATACCTCATTAATATTGTGTTAAAACACGGAAAAACGGGCCCTTAGGTATACACTTCTTTCCCTTATATATATATAAATATAATATATATATATATATATATATATATATATATATATATATATATATATATATATATATATATATATATATATATATATACTCACGACTTCCGGGTTGAATTTCGATCCACAGATTTTCCTGAAACTTTCCAAATGGGTGTGTAGATGACGAAGATAAAAAGTGAAGCTTATCATTTTCGTCATGCCTGTGGTTTTGGTATGGCGTGATGTCCAACTAATTGGAAGCTGAACCTTAATTAAAGCGTTAAGTAGTGGGCCTGAAGCAACCCAAAGCAAGGTTACTGAACAAAATTGTGACAATTTCTAGAATAACTGCAAGTAATTATTCAAAATTGAACAAATATTAAAAAAAACCGCAAAAAAGTGGACCTTAATTTTCGCCGTTAAACTTCTAAAACGCTGGTCTGTTAAGGTCATTATGTTTTCTTTTTTGTTTCGGGATCTCCTGACGCGATTTCGACGAAACTTTGTAGAGGGCACTAGTAGATGTCCGAAAATATTGGACAACTGGTTGTCAGGAAAAAAAAAACATGCTAAGATCTTTGTAGTGATGGAGTATTTGATGTCCAATATATGAGACAAATCACCATAGCTGGAACTCAGGAGGATATATATATATATATATATATATATATATATATATATATATATATATAATGCGTCGCTGAGTCTAAAATTTTGTAAGTTCAAGGTTTCATCATGCTTGCGGTCAGTTTCCAGCTAAAACCAACCATAACTTCATTTCTGCCAATGTTTATTCTGATATATAGATTGTCTTTTTTTGTTATAGTTGTATCAACCATTTTGTATTTTGTCTATTCCAATAATTCTTTAGATGTTTGCATATATTGTTCATTCTAATGTTCCCCACCTGCCTAGTTTTAAGCGACCACAGTATTTTCTAAATAAATAAATACTTTTGAACCTTAACATGCCACGTCTGCAAGAAGTTCGCTCGTTCCAGAGATGAAAAGACAGCCATCGCCATAGTAGTACAATACCTAAAAAAGAAAAAAAAAGAAACTACCACGTTTAGGCGCGTATCCAACGTAGGGAAGAAGGGGGAGAGGTGGGCTACCACCTATTGTGTAATGTTCATGCATGTTGGTGAACACACATGGGTAGAGTGTACATGGACGCCCGCATATGCGGTTGCGGGGGGGGGGGGGGGGAGGCTGCATCACCTGGAAATCGAAATAACAGAATTTCATGCAAATAAGCTGCACGGCTTGCATGACGAACGCGCTTAATTAGGCACCACACATACAGTGAAACGCCCTTGACGATTACGAGCTGTCCTGGGTGCCACCCCCCCTTTCCCCCCTGCGGCTGCATCCCCTTGCAAAAAGTTCTGGCGGACACAATCATACAACACACGTAAAACTGAAAAATTTCAGGGGAGATGAGAGGAGGGAGCGGGTCGTACTGGACATTTTATGTGTGACGTAATCACTAGCATAGCGCCTGCACCCCCCCCCCCCCCTCTTTTCCTCCCGGCAGTGCCTGTGATCACGTTACGCATAAAATGTCGAGTACGGCGGCAACGGAATAGGTGCTCGTCTGCCCTTACGCGCACTCACTCTCCTGACGGACCAATTAATTCGAAAACTGCTCGCAGCTCGGCAATAATCTGCCCACTTCCGCGCTCTTTCTCGCTCACGGTGTCAGAGAAGCAATGTCAGCCCTGCCTCGCACATTTATTTCTTTTTTTCACATTCAACGCACGTAAGCGCCGCTTGATAAGGGGGCACGTCAGCTGTTAGCACCGAAGTGCCACTGCGGCCAACTCGAGCGTCGCCGCCTTAATGACTTCGGCCTGCGAAGCGCTTAATGCGAGGTCAAGAACAAAATGACAAGGCAAATAAGAACAAAGAAATGTAACGTAAGACCAAACAGAAGGATCAAAAACGAAGCAAGGAAAAAAGCCAAGAAGAAGAAAAAAAAAAGCTGTGCTCAACGCTACACTGTTTCCACCGCTCCTCGCCCTGAGGCGGTGGACAATAAAGCCAGCTTTAAACAACGGGCACACGAAAGTCGATATGCGCGCGAAAGGCCAGCTGGGGCGCCATTACAGGCACCTCTACGAATTTTTCTTCTTATTTAGCGACCAATGTTCCTCGCGCGTTCCTCCGTTCATTCACGAAGCCAGAAGAAGATTACCAGGCTATTTGGGATCTCCGGGCCACCCCGTCGACGGGGCAAATCTCATCTTCAGCAATGGCGTTTGTAGCAGCTATTTTCTCGTCGTTTCGCTCGGCGGGGACTGCCTCCTGATGAAGACCGGGTGTGACAAGTAGGAAAAGAAGCGGGCGCTTCTCGCGACCACAGTCATCGCGCTTTGTCTAAACACGCTTATTACGGCTGCTAGTCGGCGGGAAACGCCAGCGGCGCCATCGTTTACGTACCCCATTTTCATTCGCGTCGTCCTCGATGGCATGGGGGCCGAGGTAGAGTAGCCATTTCGTGCTTCTTCAAGTTTGCTATCCAAGGGCTAAAATCTAATCAAGTTTCGCGGCAGAAACCACGTTGGCTATGGATGGCTACGGATACAAAACCACTTCGACTTCTCGCGCCGCTGCTTGAACATGTAGCGCCACCTGTTCAAGAAAATGCAAGCTTTAGATATGGCCTTCAAGATTTGTTCCTCTATACTGTGGCTTTACATAGCAGATTCAAGTGAACCATTCAGACCTACCGCCGGTTACACGGGCTTCATGACTTAGACCTGCGTGTAGACCTCTAAAAAGTGCAAGTCACCTTCAGGATATTTGTGACTTCCGACACATTCAGGAACCAAAAACATAGCCTCTGAAATTTGCTCCTGTTGGAGCTGGGACGGCTCTCGCTGGAATATGATTTTACGATATGGATACTTTTGAATGAGGGGGACGAAATACATATTTAACATTGCCGCACCTATGGCAGAAATTTCAACGAAGCGCTTCACAAACGAAATGCATGAACTGTGCTATTTGCAAGGACCCCGAGGCTGAAAATTATGAAAATTCACACACTAATAGTGAAGGTAGACACTGGTTCTTTATATAAGCCTGCAAAACGAATCTTAATATAATTCAATATTTTTTTCACTGGGATCAATTACATTCGAAACACAAGTGACCATGAGCTACAACAAATCATTGCATATGAACAAGCAATTCTATATTTTCCCAACCTACATTACTTTTGCTGTACCGAGTTTTTATTCATTTTCATACTAAGTACTGTATCACATGTTGGGGCAATATACCCATTTTGGTTTCTGTCAAACTATGCAAGTCACTCAATTGGAGTACTTACTTGCAGCCATTATCTCAGTGACATGCTCCTACATATGCCAACAACATCCCAATGGTCGATAACACTTTCAAATATAATCTAGTAATGTTACTGTTCAAGCAAATCACTGATCAGTTGCCTCTGTTTATAATTCTTCCATCAAGTCTAGAGAATAATAACTTCACAACGTCTGCACAAAATCGCTATTACGTTTTAACCCTAGTTCAAACTATGGCAAGCCATAAAGTTAATATACAGTCTGTATATTAACTCTATGTGGCAAACAGCCTACTTCACTCGAATCGGTCTTAAGAATACCATACCTCCAGGGATCGAAACCTCACTATCAATAAGCAAACCCCCAAAAAACTTCAGATTTTCCTCACATCTTTTCCATAATCTGGATAGTTTTGGTCACCTCTATTTATCTCATTCTTTTTCGTGCCTTCTCACAACCTACTGTTGACGAAGCATCGCATCATCTTTCTACATTTCTCAAATTAGATGTCATTGTTTTGTTTTTGTTGTTATTTGCACTATCTTTCTCCACGCAATTACCTGACAACTATCCAGGAGATGTGCCTTTATCTTCTATGTTGTCAAACTTTTATTTTTGTATTATATTGCTGCTTTCTGCTATTGCTTTTTCTCAAGTCACACTCTTCTTTCTGCGATGTATTTTACTGCTTGCTTTCTGTACTGCTGTTTATTACATCAATTTTTTTATATATTCACTACTATAAGAGGTCCTGATTCAGTCTCCAAATGAGAAACGTGCTTCTGTATACACAATTTTTGTTACTGATTTGACCACATTAAACAATTCCCGACAACAGCGTTTCGTGAGGCTAGTAACTTATATCTGCTTATATCTTAGAGAATTTCAATGTCATGCAATTGTCTCGAAACACCATGATAAGACAAGAAATCAAGTGCAATCACAGAACACAGAATTTCTACTTTAATAGCTGCCCTCCAAACTTACGTAAGCCAGAACCATGACACCTTTCTTTGGTTCGCATTTTTATATACTAAATGTTTCTCATCAAGGCCAGTATGCAAGATTCATGAAAGTTCAAGTTTACTTGGGAATGTTGAATTTTAGTTAAAATAGCCATCATTTTTACAAATATGTGCTTATTACAAGAATTGTAACAATGCACCACTTTATTGTTATGTAAGACCAAGCTATATATAAATAACGACATTAGACTGTTCTGCAGAAGTGACAGTAAATATGAAATATACAATAACTTTTCATATTTTTTTTTGTGGGCCTCACCTTAAATCAATTGTAGACTTCTCCAGATAAGGCATTCCACCTAGGCAAAGGTATTAGAACAAGCAGCAGCGAGAACTGGCAGCTCGAAGAAAGATACCGTTCAACATGCCACATTTCTGAGGCAAAACCTTTTATTAAAGAAGAAGTTTTTATTGTGCAGTCTCGAAAAGTACAAGCACGTCCTGGGCACTTGCCCTATACGACAGTGTGGCTGTAACAGACCACCAAAAAAGCAAGGCAGTCCACTCCAAAGATTTATGCCACAAATCTAGATCTAAAAGGAAATACGACAGATACCCAACAACACTGACACACTGCCACGAAAGAAAGCACACACACAAATAGACCTAGGGAGAACATAACCAGAGGTAAAGTCACCCACCAAACTCTAAATGAAAAATGAAATCGAGACCTCGTGCCACACACACACACACACTAACACATTTTCGGCAGAAAACACACTCATAAGGACATCAAAAAAGACATGACAAAAACGGCGCAGGCGCCACCACACTGGCAGTGCCCAGAAACGAAGAATTGGGCAGAGGCAGCGCACGTCATGGTGCCTTTGCTGCTACAAACAGGCGCACGGTTCCCTACAAAACACTGCTATGGTTAGAACTGGCACTAAAGTCGTTCAGATGTGGCGCAAATGATGGGAAGTATACATGGATTCAGCTAGTTTATGCGCTTGTGCGTTTCTAATGGCATTACGCTCGAATCACAGAAATTTCTTGGGAGGACACAACTATCCTGAAGTTGACAGCGGCAGTTGTTGAAAATGGTGAGAGACTTGTCAACTTGGTGAAGACGAGTCTCGTATCGGTGTCTCGACGAGACACTGACTGCTGGCTGATACACGGCGCATCTGACTGTTTTTTGATCAAAGACACACGGATGTATTAAGTCATCCCCCCACCCCACCGACACTGACGTGCATAGCTAATGCAATGACTGCCCTTGTGATAACCTTGCCGAAACAAAAGGAGCATTGGACGCAGGAATATATTTGTCACATTATATATCGAATTAACATTCTCCAATGATACATAGCATTCCTAATGATTTATACTGGCTACACCTCTCAATCACAAAGTCTCAGTTAGTTGCAAAAAGACTATTGTTACATTATACCCAGGATTACTATATAGAGGTTTGCCAGTATTCTACCAGAAGTGATCAATTTCCAATTAGTTCACCTGGTCCTCTGAAGCCATAAATGAAGTTTAGGCAAACCTATATATGCCAACCATCATACCTAGGCCTACCACTGCAGACACTAGCGCCAGCTGCCCTCCTAGTGAGTTTTGTGGGAAACTCTACGCAAACAGGTACCTTACACTGTGCTTGCCAAGCAGCGGCTAGGCAATATGGAAGAACTTCTTGCCTCGGGGCTGCTCAGTAGTCTTAGTAGGTGCGCGGATTCATTGACCCCCCCCCTCCCCGCTCCCGCCCTCCAGTTTCTCACAATTACCTAGCAAGAAATGTGGTGCTGGATGACGTTATTGCTTAATAACGCTGGAATATGGTGAATTTGGTTTGGAATCATTCTGAAGATATGTTGAAGACAATAGTTATTTTAGCACTAAACAGCACACATGAAAAGCTATGCTTTTATTAGCTTCAGGCCAAAAGTATATTTGACTTAATAATCGCGGTTTCTGCTTGGGTATACAACGTTACAAAGCATAAAAGATACTAACCAGCCATTAAAGCTGGAAGACAGATGACAACATCGACACTTGCTCTGTGACAGTCTGTTGATTCTTTTCAGCACTTTACGAAGCAGATGTCACTAATTTTTCAATGAAGAACCTAATATAGGCAAACAAGAACAGTTAATGACGATATTTCTATACGGAAGCTTTATCTGAGTACAATAAACTCTCACTTGTGCAAACGTGGGTTTAATGAATACTTCAGAATAAAGAACTTTTCAAAAATTTCCGGCGATTTTCTTATGCATTCTATGTAAAAATATTTCAGTTAAACGAATGTCAGAATAGTGAACTTTTCAACTGAATGAACTTGACCCGCAGACCCAGGCTAATTTTTTGAATCAATTCAACAAATTTTTGTGCACTGCAGCACTGCATAGCTAATGCGAGCCGCCGCTAAATCGCCCATCCATCGGCAGTGGTGCGACATCGCTTGTTCATGCAGCGCCGCCGAGGCAAAGCGGCCGTGCGGGTGACGAAAACGAGCCACAAGTGCATCAGTTTGCCAGCGCCCCTTATTTTTTTGTCTGTCTCATCGGCATGTATCGGCATCATCGGCATTGTGCGGCTATCTTCATTTCTGGAAACAACAGCCCATTTCACGCGCCGTCCGCCCACTTTCGTAATGAGTTTCACGAAACGGAAGCGGTTGTCTCTGTCAGACAAGCTCAAAATCCTTCAGTGTCTGGACAGTGGGCAAAGGCAAGTGGAGGTTGCGAAGGAATACGGAATTGCACAGTCGACGTTGTCAACAATAGTCAAACAGAAATCGAAGCTCTAAGAAGAAACTTCGTTCAATCCTACTAGGAAACGACTCTGCACGGGACATTTCAAGGCAGTGGACAATGCCGTTGCGGTATTGCGGTATGGCTCTGCGACCTGCTATCCCAAAACATACCCGTGTCCATTCCAATGATACAGTGCAAAACTAAGAAATTTGCTCCGCTTCTAGACGCTCTTGGCTTCGAAGCAAGCAGCGAATGGCTTACGCGATTTCGGGATAGGCATGGGATCGCGTGGAAAACGATTTGCGGCGAAAGCAAACATGCCAACCATGAAGCGGCGAGAACCTGGAGGGATAAAAAACTACGAGATATCATTAGTGGATATTCACCCGATGACATATACAATGCCGATGAAACTGGTATTTTTATCAGGTTCTTCCAAGCAAGGGTCACTGTGCTGTTGTGCTGCAACGCCAGAGACAGCCACAAGCTCAGGTCCCTAGTGGTAAGAAAATATGCGAAACCGCGATGTTTCAAAGGTTTTTCTCTCCTTCCAAGCCCATATAAAAGCAACCAAAAAGCATAGATGACCAAGAATCTCTTCAGTGAGTGGCTGCTGAGCATTGATGAAGAAATGAGAAAGACAAAAAGAAAGATTCTTTTGATTGTAGACCATTGCTCAGCACATCTTTTCGATCTCCATTTGAGCAATGTGTATGTCGAATACCTCCCGTCAAATTGCACTGCCGTGCTTCAACCGCTCGACTTGGGCATCAGATAAAACTTGAAGGTCGAGTACCGATGGCGGCTTGTGCAACAGATTTTAATCAATATAAGGATTGGGAACAATGAGCCTATCAATGTCAGGCAGGCGGCCGAGATGGTGACAGGCTCCTGGTGGTCAGTGTCACAGGCTATAATTAGAAACTGCTGGCACAAATTCGGCCTTTCTTCATTGCAGGATGCAAATGAGCAAGAAGAGCATGACGAGGTCAGTGAGCAGGAGGAAGAGAACAGCGGGGTCATTGACACTGGAATGTGGACAGAGGTCTGTCAACAGCTGGACATTTTCAGTGGTGCTTCATTTGAGGACTATGTGCAGTGTGACAGTGATCTTGTCACTTGTGCAAAAGTATCTGATTTAGAAATTCTTTCGAGTGTTTGTGCTAAACCAGAAGAAAAGTGCCACGAGGAAGTCGTAATGGCTGAGGTTGGTTCAAATACTGTAACTTTAGCCGAGCCAGTAGAGTATGTTAGAAAGTTGCGAGACTTCGTGTCTCAGCAACAAGCTGCGCCAGAGGCAGTGCACAGAATCCTTGACTATCTGGAAAGCTTTGTCTGTTTTTGTGCTTTAAGGGCAGCAGTGCAAATGAAAATTGCATTTCACGCTTTTTGACTCTAATGTCTGCCGTGCTTAATGTTGTTCCATATTCTAGTGAATATTCAGTTTAGTGAACTATTTCCTTGGGTCCATTGAAGTTCACTGCAGTCATATATGCATTTTGAGCGAAGCCTCACTCACACTGTACGACGATGCTGTCGTCGTAGCACATTCCATTACGAAGGTCGATCAGAGGGTGGCGCCACATTTCAGTCTAGGTAACGTTGCGAGAAACTCTATGATTACCCCCTTACAGTGGCCACAGTAGACTAGAGCATGTGCAGAGCTCGGTACTAATGACCCGTTTTCGCACCACTTAAAAGCAGTGCAACAAATGAAGAATACATCAAAGTAACAGAGTTTGTTGCGTTTGTCGAGACCTGAATAGAAAAAAAAAAATAGTTTGCCAAGCAAGGAAGTTCATGACAGGACAGCGGCATCAAAAAAAAGTACGACGAGATAGTACAGAGTATCACCGATTGACGATAAAGATATGACACCCTATGATGGTCTTGCGATGTGTAAAAACTGTCTTAATAAACCTCACTTCGAACTAAGCACCAGTCCTGTGTACTTTTCTCGTACTTGTTTTCTCTCTCACCACTGCCTTCTTTCCTTTCTAAAGTATGTAGCTCAACTTAAAGACTCCAACTTTATTCCAGCAACAAATGACACCCTATTTGAACACATCAAATCAGACCTTAAGAAGTAAGTGTGCAAAGAACTTCCAGTCAATAAAGTGTTACGACTGTAGGTTTCCAACAAAAAATGGTTGGGGTCGGTGAACAGGTGGCAAAAATACTAATCTAACAGTGGGAATTGAAATGACGAGAAAGGTTTGCGTCAGCGCTCCCCCCTCCCCACCCCTATCACCTACCCCAGTCGTGGCCGTTAGCTCGACCCCACGTGTTGGCACGTCGTACAGGTTAGCGATACACAGCTTCTTTGCAATGAAAGACTGAGTAATATCAGAAGCAAAGTAGCTAGCTTCTTCGGGTTGCCTAACATACAGGGCATTTTTCTTTAGCTGCACCAAGCTTTTTAAAATCGGGCCTAGATGTATATGATGGTGACGAAATTTTTTTGCATTCAATTATCAGACTAGCAGCTTCACGACACAGAGTAATTCATACAGTTATGTGTCAATTAAGCAAGTTCCATTTGTTAAGCATTAATTGATCGTAGGTGGCTAAGGCACAAGGCTACGCAGTTGTCTCATGTTCAAAAGCTCATTGAAAGCACCAATTTCATAGCTCTTGAATTTAAAATACATGTCTACGTAACTGTTCCACTAGCTCCTGAAACTTAATTTTTGGAGCTAACAACAGAGAGCGGCCGAGCCAAATTGTGAAGAGAGGCTCGAAACTACTCATTTGCTCGAACCGACCGACATCACTCATTGGAACATTAATAGAATAAATCTTCATAAGTTATGCACAACACAGCAAATTCTTCTATACCTAGAGGTCACCAAACTGAACACTCGAATGCCACAAACATTGTAATGCCGACTTACACCAGTTTTAATAAAAAATCTGGTGCAGCTAGAAAAAAATAGCCCATAGACCAAAGGAAAGTGTCGGAAATAAGCACCGGCACACAATCCCTTCCCGCACTGTAGTTCGTCACATCAGCACTCAGGTGAACACAGAGTGAGCAAGGTGACACTGCTGTGCTGCAATGCTGTGGCGGGTTGACACCCAGAAGGAACCAAGTGCCCGACCAGCAGTTTCCGAGGGTGGCAGACAGGTCGTACGCGCCGACGATGTTGCTACCAAAGTTCACCTTCTCTGTCCTTTGAGGGAACCTCGATGACGCGTGGCTTGTCGATGATGCGCGCTGTCCGACAGCCTTTCTCCACGATGCCGATGATCCAGGCCTGATAACCTTCCTGCTTTTCAATGTCTTTGCAGTAGGCTGCTGCCTGTTCTCTTGGCAGACAGATCAGCAGGCCACCTGTGGCAGTAATAATGCATGCATCATCATGCAAAATACCACTAATCTTTTTGGTGAACTTGATATGGTGAACAGACAAGAAATGTATTTGAAAAGAGATTAGATCTATTCATTGGCAATGAATCATGAAAAAACATACTATTCAAAGTGAAACAAAACAAATCAGGCTGCTTAAAGAAATAACAACTTCGGCAATTATCAGACGAACCCATGTGAAATTCTTATCCTATATACATGATATCTCTCCAAATGTGAAAACTGAATTCAATGAGAACATCGGCCATCGGTGGCCCGCGTTTGCAATGTTAAAATGAGTGATGCAAACGCCCATCATCATGTGTTGACGTCAACATGACGTGATGTCACATGATGATGTTATCTCATGACCACTTGGTCAAAAGTGGGCTTTCATAGCTTACGAAGGGGAGCAGGAGGGATTGCGTTAGCCTTCGAGACGTCTAAGGCGAATGTACAGTAAAACCTCGTTAATTCGAAATCACTGGGGCCGCAAGAAATCTTAGAATTAGGTGGGTTTTCAAATTAACAAAACATCAAAAAAGTAGGATGCAAGGAACTTCGAACTATTCAACTTAAATGAATGATCAGGGCTGGTCGTTTGCTGCGCCAGCTAGTTGGCAGCTCCAAAGGTTATGTTATGTATACCTGGTCTTAATTTTGCCACAAACACGGGGAAACGGTGGGCCTCGCTGCTGCCACCGAAAAAAAGAACACTCTGTCGTGATCAACTGAAATGTGCGCCTGCGGGAAACAAAACATCTTCACTGCAACACAGTAGTGACATGCGGGCAGCATGTCGCCTGCTTCTCGCTGCCTCAACACGTCGTGATGCGACCATTCACCCATTCTGTCTGCCAAAATAAGGAACCTAATAATTGCCAATGCGACAAAATTCGCGATGTGTTTTGACTGAAAAAGAAAATGATAATTGAAACTGTTGAACTTCTTTTCGAAGTAGGCACTGCGGGCAAAAAATGATAATTAAAACTGTTGAACTTCTTTTTGAAGTAAGCATTGTGGGCAAAAACTCAGCCAGCAGTGCAAGGGTGCAAATTACTTCAGCAACCGGCAATCGGAAGTTCGCATACATCACGAATTCCGCTCAACTGTCCTTTATTAATTTCTTTACGATCCCAGAAAGAATGGGTGAATCACGCCCCGCTTACGTTGCAAGAAACATGCAACATGCTGCCCATGTGTCACTGCTGTGTTGCAGTGAAGCATGTCGCGTTTCCTGCGGGCACAAGTTTTGATTAACCACAAGACCGCTCTTATTTCATTTTTTTTTTCTCTCGCTGGAAGTGGTGGGGTTGGAGTACTTCAGCTGCCTTTCATTAATGTCACTACATTTAATTGCCTTGTGGTTCTTAAGGCCCGTCGTTTCCATGGATTTGCATCAAAATTGGGATTAGGAATTGGCACATATCATCCAAGCTTTTGAATTAATCAGACCCGTGCTGACCTGCCCTTCGAATTATCCACCCAGTCTTACTTTGCAAAATACTGGAATGCAGAATTATTTCGAATTAAGCGGAATTTCGCCCCGCCCCCCTCCCGAGGTGGCGGAAATTTCCTGAGCCCTTCAGTACGGCATCTATCATAATTATATTGAGATTTTAGGACATGCTGATTCGCCTGTGTAATAGCCCTTAGGGGGCCTTTAAGGTTTGTTATAAGACTTCTAAAAAATAATAAAAATAAACCAAACTTTCATGCATACCAAGCAGTCCCCTTCATCGTTTCACTGTCTGTCTCAATATGATGTGAACCAGTACGTTGTTTACAGCCAGCGTTTACATCTAACTAATTATAAACTCTATGGTTATGCTCGTGCACATGAAGGGGGCGTGGGGCTGCTTGCGGCACTGTTTGATCATCATCACTAGCAAAGAGCGTGGCTCGCCCGGCTTGTGACACTGCGAGAGAACTCGGGTGTGCCTGATTCCATGCCGACGCGGAATGAACGACGTGCCGCAGATGCTTCGTTGAGCAAGACTCGTGCTTTGTAGCACTGCTGCCCGCTTCCTCTTATCACCTGAGGGATGCGCCAAGTTTACCCCACATCTTTACCGAATCAGACCTGTCTTGTCAAAATTTGATGTGCAAGGTTTAGATCATGCAGGTTTCTGATAATAATGGGGACCACGGACTGCTGATTTATTCTAAGACCTGTCCTACCATTACAAAAGGAAGCCCCACACAAGCCAATGGTCATGCTCACAGCACTTTTTCCGGCCACAAACGCTGCAGAAAAGTCAGCAACGTACCTGACGTTTCGGGACAAAAGCCCTGCAGCAACTGGAAGGTGGATCCACATGCCTTAGCCACGGCTGCCATCTTGGCCAGCACAGGCAGGTTGTGAATGACAAAGGAGACGTCGTTCTTCTGTGCGCGTGCGAGGAGTTGTGCGTGACCGAGGAGACCGCCGCTCCGTACATCCGTGGCACCGTGAGCATTATACTTGTGCATTAGAAGCGCAGCTGGAAAGTGAGAAATGCAGGCATCAACCTATACGCACATTGTGGTGTCTACTACACAGAAATGTAAAAAGTGTTGAGGTGACAAAGAACAATTTAGAATATGCTAACGTGCATCTATAAACATAAATCGAAGGTCCTTGCATGTCTATTTCCGAGTCTTACAACATTGTACGGTACTGGCCTACTGAAACACAGAGACTTGGTGCTAAGTAATGCTTTTTGCTTTCCTCTCCAGTTTTGTGCAATGTCGGCGTAATTTCAGACTTGACACAAGTCAAAGCCAACATTACGTTTGGTGGCCATGACGTTATCTAAAGTAATTGCACATACCAGGGGTCACATTCAAACTCTTTCCAATCTGTAGGCTACATGTCAAAAGTGTTACACGAAATGTGCAATGCAAATAATTACAAAACGACAAGTCAATTTTCGTATTGTGTCCAAGTTTTCTCTCGTGCTGTCCCTCCAATTAAACACCATTCGCAGCAAACGTAGGCGCGTGCAGGTTTCTCCTTCACATGGATCGGTCAAGGTTCACCTGATTGCCACACCTTCTTTCCAAAGCGGTCGAGTCTTAAAAGAGTACCACCACCATTTTTCAGGAGTGTGTTTACAATGCCATACAATTCCCCTTTATACAGAGACAGCTCTGAGCGAGCGTGAGGCACAACGATTGCTGGTATAGGTTATTCTGATATGAAAGTCAATTTTGCCATGACACACTAACAGACTTCAGCAATAACATGACATCAGGCTCCAGTTCGAAGTCTGGTGACTCCATGCGGTGGTCTAGCTAAATGTGATGATGTCAGGCACCAAAACTTCCAAAACGGCCACTTTTGCGCCACTGAAACATTCGAAATGGCCAACTGTGCGCCACCAACATGTAAATTTTACCATACCTTGCATGAGCTGGTGACAAGAAGCTCATACATAGCGTGTTGCGACGTCGAAATGGAGTAGGAACGAAAACTAACTTTCAAGAACACACTGTCATTACTTTTTGAGGGTGCACTCACACTTAGCTTTAGAAGCTTTAGAAGTACGCTGTTTTATTTGTTGCAGAAAGCGAAAAATCAAATTTTTTTGTGCCATTAAACTTACTACTCTTCAAAAAATAATAGTATTTGAAATTAATGCAAAAATGAAAATGATAACGAAGCGATGATATGCTCCTCACAACAGCCTGCCATAGGTCCGTGGGTTTCCTAAGAAAAGCAAACAGTTGTTTGAATAGATAACGGGTCCTCCGTTGCCATAATTGTCAAAAACGTGCATAGCCACAACGCTGCACACTACAGGGGCCCTTTAGCCCTTCTTCAGCATGGCCAGAAAGTGCTGCCAACTGGTAGTTGAAGCTCCTGAGAACACGCGAGCCGAAGTTACAATTGATGCTTAAAGACAGCTAGAAATCACTACCTCTTCTCTCTACAAATGATGCCACATACCCAAATGACCACACCATAAACCCGAAGTCCACAGCCACTGGCTGACTAGAGCGTTGTAAGCTGCACAGCTACCGAGGTCGCCACTACCGTATGCCCGCGTGAGCACTCATGATCTTACTGAAACGAGGCACCATGCGGGCGGCCAAGACACACGCAAAAGTTGTGGTACCTTTCTTTCGCCTTCTTTTCGTACGATGCCGAGCGCGTCCTTACGCCACCGGCGTTTGCACAGACGCGCAATACACGCTTAGCAGTATTCTACGGTACAGTTACAGTGAACTAGAAGTGTAGCAGCGAGTGCTCTTTGGCAGCACCGCAACTATCACAGCAGAAAACGCTGACGTACACGCGTCATTAAAAAAAAAATAAGCACCTCGGCTGTGGGGGCCACTTTTCGAGAGATTCCAGATAGCATTCGTACAATCGGGAGATGAGGTCGAAATTCGGGAGTCCCCCGGATAATTCAGGAGAGTTGGCAGGTGTGCCCTTGTCATTTCCCACCTATGCATAGCTTTTGATGCACTTACTGGTACAAACGGAGAGAGAAAGCCCTAGAAGGAAGCAACAAAGCCCTGTAACAATTGCTTGGAAAGCAAGCAGTGTGAAGGTCCAACTGCAGTAAAGGTGTGGGGAGAAGTTGACGCCACCCCTTTTGATGATAACAAAGGAAAGTGGGGGGCTCACCCCCTGTAACGGCTGTGGCAGCAAACCACCAAGGTGACTCAATCAACAGAACGGCTGGCATACCTGTGCGATTGAGTCGTGCCATGGAGTCACGGGCGCGGTGGCAGGCCTTGTGGACGTCCTCCTCAGCCACGACGAGCCGAACCCTGTTCCACCTCTCGGGCTGTTCTAGCCACTGGAGGGCACTAACTGCCACCTGGACGCCCAGGGGCTTGGTCAGCACCAGCACATCGCCGACCACTGCATTGTCTGCTCTGCAAGAGGATGAACAAAAAAAAACCATAAGTGAACAAACTGCAATACCAAAGTCCCATTGCCATAATTGATCGCGACTGAACCTGATCTAAATCACAGCTTTTCCCTGCAGTGGACTGCCCCGCCACGGTGGTCTAGTGGCTAAGGTACTCGGCTGCTGACCCGCAGGTCGCGGGTTCGATTCCCGGCTGCGGCGGCTGCATTTCCGATGGAGGCGGAAATGTTGTAGGCCCGTGTACTAAGATTTGGGTGCACGTTAAAGAACCCCAGGTGGTCAAAATTTCCGGAGCCCTCCACTACGGCGTCTCTCATAATCAAATGGTGGTTTTGGGACGTTAAACCCCACAAATCAATCAATCAATCCCTGCAGTGGACTCGAATCCACAGCTTGCACAAATGAGCTAATAGTAGTGAAAGTCACATTTGTCTCAATGCCAGAAATTATTCAATAATGAAAGTTGAACGAATGAAAACCACATAAGATATTTTGTACAGGTCCACAAGGAGTGAAATTCGAGACCTAATTTTATGAAACCACATAATAGTATCAAAAGCAAATCAAACTGAATACTAGGTACTTCTTTTTTAATTACTAGTCTGTTTTCACATTAATATAAACAAGGTTGATGTCACGGTAGTGGCTATAGCAGCAAATCTTAAACAATAAACTTCATATTATGAAGTATCCATTGCGAAAAGCCAGACCGAAGCATTACAAACTGGTTTACAGGATTCTCAAGAGAATGCGCAGTTGTGTATTATACATAAAGCGAGTCTTGGAAGCCACTGATCACCACACAAAATATCCTTTCAGGATTGAAATGGAAATGTTAACTACAGTGACAGCACAGCAATGAAACTATTCTGAAACAGTCAGAACGGTCGCAGCAGCCCCTCATACAAAAACATTCAGCTGATCACATTTGATTATCCAAGGACACACGGTTGCTATACAGAGTAGTACTGAACAATAAATACAAACAACCGTCATTGCAGAATAAACTTTGCATGTGTATGATTGAGGTTTAGATGAAAACTGGCTTCTCATGCTTAACAGTGCGCTCAACATTTCCCAGTATCTATGTAAGCCTCACAGTATAGTTAATACTTAAATTAACTATATGACGACCCTACTCGAATTATCGTTTGTAAAAACAGGAAGTTTTGCAATATTGTGAAAAGAATATTTCACTCCTTCGACCTCTAAAACTGTAATGTAGCATCACCCAAAAGCTACCGTAGAATCTTGTTTGCTGCAAATTTCTGATGCCTGTGAGCGTAAAGTATCCATAAGGACAGCCCAAACAGAAGATGGGCCATTTCCAGGTGCCGGACATGTAGATGGTCCTGTGAAGCTATCATAGGCTGATATGCGAAGACATGGAGAACAAGTGAGGCGACCTTGTGAGGAGGCCAAACAACAATGTTGCAAGGGAACAACCAGTGCCATTAGTGACAAATCGAGATTACAAAAGCAGCCACCACCGTCCCCGGCGCCACCCGGCAGAGCAGAGCACTACAGATTGTTGTTCCATGCATGGGCACTACTTACAGCCTTGTCGAAATGAATCTAGGACTATCACATGGGCGCCAACTGCAAAATGCCGAGCAAGCGGCCCTCCATCCCTTTTATGGGAGATTTGAAATAAGTGCCAAAGACCGAGCAAGTGCACCCCTTCCCCTTCCTCCTCTGCGGCCACCTTTTTTTTTTTTCAATATGAGCATTTCTCATGTAAAACAGAACAATGACTACACTAAGTGCATATCTAATGTTGCTTATGAAATAGTTTAAAAATAAATCATTGCATTTAAAACGTGTATAAGCATTTTTCATGCCCATACACGTGGCGGACCGACATTCAAGTTGGTCCCGGCCCCAACTTGAATTTCAGTCCGGGACCCAGCCAGTGCCCCTTCCAAAATCTGATCGGATTATCCTTCACCGTAAGAGGTACCCTTGTTTGGCATCCTACGGTAGATGCTTCAATGCGGCACAGAGCACAAGGTTGAAGAAAAACCTGTCTGCACCAAAATTAAAGAAATAGCTGCTTTTACACTCAATTACTTGAATAAAACTTTCCTAAATCAAGATCGTTGGCTAAGTCAGTTTTGCGAATTCGGGTTGATGACACCCGATGGGTACCTGCCAGAACATGGAAATTTCCTCAATAGATCAGCGAATTTATAGAAGTGGGTTTTGCTGCACCAAATATGGATTGATGTCCACAGTGGCAATGATGAAATGACACTTGATTCTGAGTCAGTTTTCCATCCAATCATGCGCAACTTGCACCGTGACATGAACAAAACTATTAGAAAAAAAATAGTTGCACTGGCCAACGCCATTGGCTTGATGGAGTAATGACACAAAATTTTGAAGGCGAGATAACCTGAAGGATAAATTTGTGTGGACAGACACGCTTCGTATACAAAATAGGAATGGATAATATAGTCTAGAACACGTTTAAATCGATTTTAAAGGACATTCGCGCCATTGTATGTGAAACGAGCACCCAGAAAGCCTTTGTTAAAAAGAGTTGTGAATTCAGTGCTCGTGTGTCCACACGTGGCTTTGTGAGCTCACGTAGCCAGCTATGTTCACGCGAAAACCACTTTGGGCGCCAGCTCACTTGGCACTCTCTGAAACCAAAACTGCGACTTAGTGCTGCAAGTCGCCTCCAAATAAAAAATTGCTGCGTGCTAAAAGAAACGAGCTTTCAGCCATGACAAGCAGGTCGTTGGCTGCCTATCGTAACAAAAAAAAAAGATGCAAAATTTTTTGTGCCAAAGCTCCTAAACTCGTTGATCTAAGTAAATACGACAGCGTTCAGCTAGCCGTTTGAAAGCTTAGGATATATGCAACCCCAATATCATAATACATAGCACAAGCAGGAACACAGAAACAAGACATGCAGTCCCAACCAATATAAGTTGCAACACGCTGCCCCAACCAATATGAGTTGCAACACGCTTCCCGTGGTCAAGGTGGCACAAACACTGCACCAAGGCACCAACATAAAAAATAACCAGTGCTGTTAACATGGTTCAGACTACTGGTGTTTGCAAAACTAATTTCATGTTTGCCCGTGTTAACATTATAAGGCTTGGAGCCTCTTCAACGATGGCCACCATGTTGAAAGTCATTTTGTGTGCCACTGCAGCTTCAAACCTTCTTAGGAAGAACTCACTTGTAAAATGAAAACTCTCTAGCACCTGACCTCAGTTAGAACAACCTTTTATTCATTTCGCTACGCCTTATAACTTGTCTATCTGTGCACTGGTTCTGCAATGCCACAGCCACCGAGCTACCCCGATGGCTCTCAAAATCGTCAACCACTCCAATAAAAAAAAAATAATAATAATAATAATAATAATAATAATAATAATAATAATAATAATATATGGGACTTTACATCGCAAAACCATGATTTAATAATGAGAAGCGCCGCAGTGGAGGGCTCTGAGAATTTCGACCCTCTGGTATTCTTTTAACATGCACTGACATTGCACAGCACAGGGGCCCTATACCATTTTGCTTCTATTGAAATGCAACCTCAATGGCCGGGATCAAACCCGGGACGTTCAGGTCAGCAGTCGAGCACCATGTCAATATTTCCAATGGATCCAGAAACATGCTTACGATATGAACTCCGCCGGATGGCAGCAGCTCGTCGCACATCCGCCAATGATGAGCCAAGGGTTGGAAGCCGTCTGTCCGCCAGTCACACTAGTACCGGCCAGAGCAGCCGCATCCCGAAAGCCACGCACCAACAGGGGCAACACCACATCGCGCTCTTTGTCCGTCAGCTTGCTGCTCACACCCAACACTAACAGCACATTGTCACATTCAGTCACACCGTGTGCATACAGTCCGCTCAGGACACTGGCGCACACAATCTTACCCTGCGAAAGGAATGAAAAAGTGGAGGCCAATACAGTTTAGCTCTTGCACGATACGTCGTCGTTCTCCATGGTGCGTACACACTGCTGACAGAACCCGGACAACTTATGCTTCACACCCTTTTGAACCACCGTGTACAGATCTTTAGTGGAGCACTATCACGCAGCTGCCACATAGGAGTGCTTCGGCCTGAGTAAGTTGGTGCAACCCCTAGGAAGTTTAACAGCAGAAAGACACAGGGCACATGAACACACAAGTACAGCACTGAACTACCCGAACGAGTTTCGTTCGATCAACGTGCTTTTTACAGTGTCACTCGTCACCACTGACAAGATATGCCACACACACACAGTTGTCAGCAACAACTATTACGACCGTTATCTCTTTACTTAGAAAACAGGGCGACGACATGGTTCAATACACAGAAGTACATGGAATATTGCAATACCGCATCGAAATAAGAATTTATTAATCTGTTAAAGGGGGCCTGAAACACTTTTTTCATGTAACCATAGAATGAATTCACTGGAAGAGCTTATTGCCTCACAAATCAAACTCTGCAAAAATTTCAAGAATTCGTCTAGTGCGAGTGAATTTACTAAAATTTGTCCCATGCTGCAATTGCAGTCTTTCGTCCCGACGAAAGTGCTGGTAGCAAAGCAGGGTGGGATGGCAGGGGCAAAGAACATACGTCATGGGCACCTCGTGGCTTTGAGCCCTTTTTTCTTTACTTCTTCAAACGCGCGGCTTTTTCAGTGTGATCACACGCGTGGAAAAGTCGCAGCCTCCCTCGTAGATCTCTGTAACGACCGAGCGCACCATGTTCAAATCGGCCAATGGCTGATACATGGGCTTTCTCCATGTGATTTTTGAGCGTCTTCCGTCATTTGTCGAGAGAGAATAGAAAGAAGTTTTCAGCTGACTGTTAAATTATTGTAAAATCCAGGCCGGCTGCTGCGCTACAATATTTGGCTCGCGTGTTGTCGAGAGCCTCTACCACCGATCGGCAGCATTTTCTGACCATGCACAAAAAGTGTTGCACGGCCCCTTTAGGAGGAATCAGTAATGACTGTTGGTTGCTACTGGCTACTTGTGAGCGTGCGGCATCTTGCCAGTGATGTTGAGTGACACTATAAAAAGCACTTTAATCGATAAAGCTCAGTTGAGAGCAGTTGCGCACTGGCCATGTGTGTTCATGTTTCTTGCATCCTCTTCCTTTGCGCTGTTTCACTTTGCGGATGCCAAACAGGCAATGAACAACACTACAGAGCAGCGACGCGTGTCGCATGAGGCATTTCCGATTTCGATCAGTTGCTCGATTTTGATTGGCTCGTTTGTGCAAGATGTAGGGGGAGGCAATCGACGTGCTCTGGATACTCGACCCTCACCGGTGCTAGATCGCGATCGAAAGTGCACGCGTGACACCCGCGTTGGTCTATGGTTTAAGCGAGACAGAAAAGCGTCTATTAAGGGTTCTTCACAGTACTGAGCGTTCAAGGCCCTTTCAACATCACCGCGTTCTGACAACTGCTTTGGTTTTCAGCACACATCGATGGCAAACATCTCAAATTATAAAACAAAAGACATGTACAGAAACGCATATCCCGAGAACAGAGAAGTAGTGACACGACTTTGACAGCAACAATCAGACAATAGATACCACTGCTGCAACGGCGAGCCTCACCATGACATAGGGGTCTTCGACCAGAGGATACAAGTAGTCGACGCTTTGCACCAGCGACAGTCCACCGTGCCTCAGTGGAGTCAAGCTGCATTCGACACCCGAGCCTGCGATGAATACACGGGGGTGTATATGAAGCCGCACATACGCAAACATTCACATCACTACACATATCAGTGTGGATGCTGCGTGGCACACGTATTTGGGCGCTCACCCGAACGTGGCAGGCCCTGGACTTGGTAATAGTGGCGCTGCTGGCAAGGTCCGTCGCCGAGTTGTAGGAGTCCCTCCAGGAGTTTAGTTAGCGAATCCTGGGGGACTTTACACCCTCATCCTTTAAGATCGGCAAACCGTGTCAGCCTGAAACCGGGGTCCAAGTCGTGAGACGCCGGATCGAACGGGCGCACGGTTGCGCCGACTTCCAGTTGCACGGCGGCCTGCTGTGCACCGTTGTTGGCGTTGACGTTGTTCTCCATCACGGCGACCACGAACACCGAATCCCTTCGCGAAGAAGCGTCTGCAGCAGCAACACGCCGGGCGGTCCGAAAAACGAGAGCCCTTCGACCTCTCCTCGCAAGCAAGATGGCGCCCGTGCAGGCTTTTGCGGGAAGGCGACGCGTTGCGTGCCCGCGCGCCGATTGGTCCAGCAAGAGTCACGTGGCAATTTGTCGTCACGGGCGCACCGCCGGGGCGCGTCGGAAACAAGACGCGCGGGCCACATGCGCTCCGGCGCATTTCCGCAGATACGCTCGCTTGGCGGTCAAATGAAGTGGGCGAGTGGGGACGAAGTTGGAATAGGGCGCAAAGAAAATGAACAAAAGCGTGCGCCGCTGCTGACGCTCTCACATGCGCCACGAGTCTTCAGGAAGTGTTCTCACCGTAAATTATAGCGATGGAGCAATAGTTTCGCGGCAGTCGATTTCTTGCAGCTCTACTAAAACAACATAGCCACAAATTTTATTACATTAAAGAAAGGCGACATGAAAGTATACTATTTATTGTTATAAACGTCAGTTTGTAACAACCGTACATAAGCTCATGAAGGTCTGGTTTCACAAGATTTGCGTTCTCTTCATAATACATGCAGTTCGATATTTCAAAGTGCTATATGGCGAACAGTTGAATAATTATTTATAGAACAATTATCGCAAGCAAGCAAGCTGTTTAGTGACTGGATATATTAGAACTTATGGTGGCGGCAATTAAATTGGCTCATGCAGAAGCAATTGAACTCTGTCTTGTAAGAGAGCAGCTTAGAATGACCTTGACTAATATACTATAATAGCTCGCATGTTCCACACGTGATCACACGTACGTTCCAGTGACATGAAACAATGCACAATTTATGACACTTGCATCTGTATGCACAAGTTCCAATCTACTTCACCTCAAGTGGAGCATGACTGCTGTAGTTAGGGGTTACACCCACACCTTCACTAGACAGAGTAAATGAGAAATGGGGCAGTTAGAAGCATGCAGCTTTCAACTTCATCTTGCAGGTCAATTACGTACTTGCCTCTCCTGCACACAGACGACCATCACTATATTTAAGGGTGATTAGCAGGTTAAGAACAAGAGCATCCCTCTTGACCCAACACATTAAAGTATTACATGTGCCGCATCTTTCACTGTACGTAGTTTTATATACGAAACAACTCTAACTAGCCTGTGTAACACTGTCCGCCCGTGCCTTCGTGCCAACGCGCTCCCTTCGCCGCAGTTGCTGGAACGATGCCAAGTAGGTCAAGTCACAGCTGCCTAGGAAATATATATCAGCAAGTGTCTATTGTAAATAATATAACAGAACACTTGTTACAGCAAACATGTTGCTCTTTGTATTGAGAAGCCGAACGTCATGATGCATTATCTCACACAGCTACTCCAATGTTTGCAGCTGTTGCACGATTGGGCAACCAGAATATGTTGAGCCCTTTATTCGACATTTTACAAGTCATGCAACTATACCTAGCATTTATTACTACGTGACGTTAGCTAATTTTGCACCATGTCATGTCAATGATGATGATGTTATAAACGTTCTACCCTTAACATTGCCCAGCCCACACGACTACATATCCGTTCCCCCGGCACGTGTCCCCCGAAATAGCATTTAAACCTGAAAGAATCGTTAAACTAATCACTGGTCTTAAGATTCTTCGGCACCAGGATGCGACCAAATAACCCCCAAACTTTTAGTTAACACCATCACAGTAATTAGGCAGATTCTTTGTCTTATCTTCATGCAGTCCATTGAAATAAGCGAAATTCCAGACGATTGGAAGATAGGCCGAATAGTCACGATCTTCAAAACCGGAGAACGAACTAATCCAGCAAACTACTGCCCGATTTCTCTGACTAGCATTTCCTCTAAATTACTGGAACACATCATATCTTCTCACATCGTGACTCACCTTAAATCAATAAATTTCTTCTATAACCACCAGCACGGTTTCCGAAAGCACTTCTCATGCGAGACCCAATTGGCCGAGTTTACCCACGACCTACTGAAAAGCATGGATGATAACCTTCAGATCGATGCCATACTCCTTGATTTTTCTAAAGCTTTTGATCGGGTACCACATAATCTATTACTTAGAAAAATTCATTCACTTGGCATTGCACCGAATATTGTCTCCTGGGTTGAACACTTCCTCTCTAACCGTAAACAATTCACCTCTGCTAATAATCATAACTCCTCTTTAACTAGCGTATCATCAGGCGTACCCCAGGGCGCGGGCTTATCACCCCTTTTATTTTTAATATTCATAAACGACCTGCCCACAAACACTCAAATAAAACCACGACTGTTTGCAGACGACTGTGTCATATACTCCCCCATTCACAACATCAAAACCAGCACTAAACTACAACAAGACCTCAACACAGTTGCGCTATGGTGCCAAGACTCATAAATGCCATTAAACATAACCAAATGCAAATCGATGTCATTTTCCTGTAAGTGCGCCACTGTTCATCATACCTACTTCGCTTCCTCTCGATTCGGCTTCGTCGTACAGGTATCTTGGTGTGCACATGTACCTAACTCTTTCATTTGTGCCGCACAAGCAGTCCATCTGCTCAGACGCTCTTTACACGCTTGGGTTTCTGCGCCGTAATCTAAAATCAGCATCTCCTGACGTTAAAAAACTAGCATACTTAACACATATGCGCCCAAAGCTCGAATATGCATTGTTCATTTGGAATCCATCCCAGGCATATCTCGTTATCAAACTATAATCAGTCCAAAACCGTACTGCCCGCTTTATAACCTCACAGTTCTCCAGAGAAATCAGCGTCACCGCCCTAAAACAATCAATACAACTACCATCTCTCACGTCACGCCGCCTGATCTTATGCCTATGCCTCCTGCACAGTTTCTGTTTCCGCCCGAATTTAAGACACGAACTTTTACAGCCCCCTAACAAAATTTCTTCTAGCATTAACCATTCTATCCCCATTGTACCAATCAAGGGCCGTACATCTGCAATGAACGACTCCGTTTTCCCCCAAGAAATTACACTTTGGAATCGCCTCCCCGACTCCATAGTTGCTACACCTGACCCCACATCATTACGCGCAAAATTGGAATCCCACTTTGATTCGACCCAATAACCCATGGCTGGAGATATATCCTACCAGCGTACTGTGTGTATAATTTTTTTGCCATGTTTGTACTCTAACTTCCAGTCAAATGTTTCTTTTGTTTGTTGTTCGATTAGTTTTTATTGTCATTCTTGACCAAACTACCATATGCGTATTTAGAACTGTAATAATTTGTTGACATTGCATTGTACACCCTCACAGTGTATTTGTTGCCCCCCCTTATGTAATACCCTCGGGCCTTTAAGGATGCAATAAATGAAATGAAAAAAAAAAAATGAAATGGGGCAGCACTTGAAAGCCTGGTCCAATAAAATTTTAGACTGCATAAAAAGTAAGCTAGGCTCAAAGCAAAGTGATTTGGTTAGAATAAAATCGAATTGAATTCGAATAGTATATCGTATGTTGTAAATAAACCTGAGCTTATTTGTTATTTATATTTTTTGTTGACGCAAGACATGTGTCATTCTTTTTGGTTCAAAGGAAGTGGAAGCAATTGTGAATAGTGGCAGGATTTGACTTCTGGTAACATGCAAGAAATCACCTGCAAAACATGTTAATTTTAAAATTTATTGTACATAGAAGCCTGCATAGCAAGCTTTTAAACTTACAAAAATTGATGTGAGGGTAATACGTTTAATAAGGCTTCACGGTCATGCCGATTTTCTCTGGAAAGGTGCACTCATGGTATACGTAGTACCATTCACGGCAGTAAAGCCACCATTACATGCATATTGATATACGTTAATTTATTTCAAATGCCTTGAAGTTTACAATCATTTAAATTCAAAGCAAATTCAAATATGTTAATATTCGTTCCAATACTCATACAAGCCTTGTAAACAGCCTTCCTTCAGTGGGTGCATGAACAAGCATCCATGCAAGATCTCAAGTTGGAAATACGCGTGGAAGCACCCCCGAAACCCCACAAAACGGGCAATACCAAAACAGAGAAAACCGGAGCAGTTACCGTCCACTAGAAGCAATTGCACAAGCTCACAACCTTGTATCTGAAAATCCTCTTTATGACTTCTAAGATGAGATAAGCAGGTACTTGGTAATGCCTGGCGGTTCGTACTAAGGTACACATACCACCAAGAATTGCTCGCTTATGTTCTATTAAGTACCAAATGTGCACACACATTTTCCTACATGTGAGAAGCATGCGTTGTACATTTTGTAAAGCTCTCAAAAACATTCGTCGGTACTTGTCGAACAAAGACAGCGCACAAGAACTCAACAACACTGACAATGTCCTCTTTATTCTTAAACCCGTTCAGCGATCCTTGCGTCCCCTCCGTTTCATGGCTGATGTACACTGCGGACAAAACCACTTGCCCTTCGGAGGCTGTGTGATGCCCACACACTGGTAGTGGAACCATTCAAAGGGACACTGCAAAAGAGAGAGAGCCATGGTGCGTTAGAACAGTCGGTTTTCCTGCTTGTTCCTCTCGATATAAACTGAAACAACCTACTCAAATTTACCGTCCAATCTACCTGAAATGTGGGCACAGATTTGGGCACTTAAACCTGTGCCCACATTTTCACCTTTCAAAACATCAATAAAATCTTTCCGCAACTCCTGATTGCTCAACTTAGTTATGGTAGATAATTCTTTTCCACTAGTCCTCATTTCTCTTATTTGTGTTTATTTTCGTTTTTTCTTTTATTTTCGTTTTTTTCTTTCATTTTCATTTTTTTCTGCACATCCTCTACTTTTATTCCATATTGCTTCTGTATTGCATTTGACTTTGCATTGCATTTTATATTATATTTCGCATTGTGCCTCTCACATTATTCTATTTCATTTTTTATTTCAACTATTCTACTAATACACTCAAACCCACTTATAACAATACCCAAGTGTTATGAAAATGTCATTGCTATCACGGATAATCGTGACAAAACGGCCATACGAAAAAAAAGGGGGGGGATGGAGAAACGTAAGCCGCCATGAGAAACCTACACTAATGTTGACATTAGTTATAAGAATGACAAAGCTGCCGATTATTTATTTATTTATTTTTTTTGACATGCTTGAAAATTCAGACACCTTCAAGGGATTCCCACAAACCCCACAGAGCCAATGTATGATGTCTGATGTTTCAACGACGAAACTTTTAGAAGTCTGGACTTTTTACCCATTTTTCATGCCTGAAAGTGCATAAACAGAAATCTCGCACTCTCGCAATAAACACTCTCGCATAAACACCACTCTCGCAATGTAGTGGACTGCAAGTTAGCTTTGCCGTAATGCCGGAACGTTATACAGAGACGCACACCACAAACCCTAAGGGTCACTAGGAGGCGCTTTCTTTCCTTTCAAGGAATTTGCATTTCATTGCCTGTCAGCACAGACATCCAGTAAGCAGAATTCATTGTTATAACCAAAAATGCGGCACACGGGCATTGCTGTAAGCAGGTTACTTCACCATAGCAAACTTACAAAAGTATACTGTGCAGCAGCTTCTCACCATTGTAACCGATATATTGTTTAGACTGGCATCGTTACAAGTGGGTTCGACTGTATACACCTTCAGTCATTCATTTGATGGCGTACTCACATCGTCATTGTCACAGGCGACCATGTCACCGTAGGACACCTGATTGCAGATGCAGTATCGGGGCTCGTTGGGATCGCAACCCCAGTCCAGGTTCACCTCTTCTGTACCAGTCCCGAGCATCAGCAGAGAATCACCCGAATCCTCGCTCGCTGCCGCCAATGAGGACTGATTTGACGCCCGGCTCTGCCTGCAAGTCACGAGTGCAATGATCAGGACCAGCTACTTCCCGAGAGAAGGCCACAAACAAAGTTATAAACTGTGTGACGTCCCCGTAACATTGATGACTGTTTGTCGGCTGGCTTGCAAGGCGTGTTCGAGAAAATAAAGTAACGTAGTGCGCGCCCGTTGGCCCAGCATTGGCAGAGGATATCTATCGCCGGGGCAACGCAACTTCAAGCCAGAAAAATGTTTTATGTACCAGTGCTATGGCAACCAACGAGGTTGTTCGCAGCACGTATGTTTTGTTCGCATGTGGAATACGTGGCATACGTTTCTAACGTGCCATTACCATGTTCGCTGACTAAGAAATTCATATTTCCCGCAAAGCACTGACGGTAACGTAACACTTTTTTTGCTTAAAATTCTGTCGTCTCGTTGATAGATGACTTGCACTGACGTCACTGAAACTGCTGTGTTGGAGCACCAACAAGCGAGGACTTGATGTTCCCAATGTCTCATTAACATTATCGATACACCACATGAAGGTTATTTCTTTATTCCCACACAGAGATATTCCTGCTGTGGCATTTTCACATAAACGCAACTTGTTTGTCATCAAAAGCGCCGTTGTGGAGTCCCAGTTCCTTTGAAAAGCTGCGTTCGTGACGCCACGTGCAATCCTGCGACAAAAGGATAGGGACAAACATTCTCTGGACGCGTCGTTGGGCGAAGCGTCCACATGTAAATTATTTTTTTTTAAACTGCGACCACGACCTAGACAGTTTATATTTGGCAAGTCTTTCATGAAAGGACCAGAGATTTCACATATCAAGTTTCAGGTACTTCCATTGCGATAATGCAGATTAGGTATGGCAAAAACACTTTGAAATTTATGACGTCACCATTGCTGACTTCGGAGGAAAATTCAAAAGCAAAACTATTCTCATCTGTAAACTAATCGACGGTGATACAATTAATGAGACTAGAGTTGTTAGAGTATCATTTATCAGTATAAGGTAATTTATTGTTTCATTTTTAAGTGTCCTGTTAAACTCTTTGAGGGTCGAATTTTGTTGAAGAAGCTTTCCCAGATGGTAAAATTACATTGGTGTGGATCTTGAATGTGTAAAGGCAGGAAAATATTGAAAAAAGAAAATTAGGAGCAGTGTTCTGTTGTCAGCACTACTGTGAACTGCAAGATGTTCAACAGTATTTCGGAGTGTGGCACACTCTGAAACGCGCATTTACGCACAGTGCCTTATCGCAGTCTGCGCACATAAAAGATGTATTAATTCTTTTGGAGTGATGAGTTGTGTTGTCACACACACAGCATAATCTCATCGTGCAGCTGCCTTGCGCAGATTAAGCTTTGTAAGCAAGGAGAGCCAGAAAACCTCGTGTCAGTGATAAACAAACTAGGAGTGCCAATAATGATGTAAATTAACTTCCACTGCCCCTGCAAGGGAGGTAAAAGATAAAAATCAAGTCTCGTGCACCTCTGTTGTTATCACACAGAGAAACTGAAACCACAAGGGGCATTGCCCATCAGCATCGCTGCACATCGCTTGACATGCTGAAACTATAAATCCGTTCTGTTTTTTTCTGCAAGAAGGTGTTCGTCGGCCAAATCAAATTTCAAATGCTTCTTGTAAGTAGTAACAGGCGGCAGCACCTTCAATTGAGCATTCACCCTCATTATCTTGGGAAATTTCAAACTGAGGGTTGAAAATGTGCCCATGCAGCAAAAGTTTTGTGGGACGGAAAGCTGCCACCAAACATGTATGGCTGAAACCCTGAAAGGTTAAGTTAAAGGGGACGCGAGGTTCAAATTCAGCTTACTTTTTGGACGTGGAGCGCTTTGGCTCTGCAATAGCTACAGGGGCAGCCACGACAGCAGCGGCCGGCGAAGGGGTCGCCATGACCTGGGGTGGTGTAGGTGCTGGAGGCGGCGTCAGTGATGTCAGCGAGCCGATATCCTTTGAACCCATGGTGAACTCTCGCGAGGTGAGCGCGTTGATGGCCTCGTAGCTAGCCTTCAGGCTGGCCGTGCGCCGCCCCTGCTGCATCTGCAATTGGAAACAGAAAATGCGAAAATATAAACCCGGTACACTCCACCACTTGCCAGGAGGAGGAGGAGAGGCAGGAAGGTCAACCAGCCACACATCTGGTTCACTACCCCATACTGGGGGAAGGGACGAAAGGATCAAACAAAAGAAAGAAGGAAGAATGTATTACCAGGGTAAGTTAACGCCTGCTGTCTACAAGTGATAGCTTAACTCACAGAGCTACCTTAACTCACCAAAGGGAACTCTGATGCTAGTGTCTATGGGAGCTGCAACGCACGGCGATTCAGCCAGCACGGGAAGAATGGGTAGTACCCGGATTTATTTAACCTTCCTTCTTTCGGCTCCATTTGGCTCTGTGAGACCTGCAACCACTTGGTCCCATTACGAAGTTCAGCAGTTCAAATCGCCACCTCAACCTTTTAGCTTCACCCTTCCAAATCGTCTTGCGAATTTCACAATGACCCATTAGTTTATACGCAACTGTCATGTACAGCGCATCCTGAAGAAGTACGGCCCCTAGCGAGGGTTCGGTCTTAGCGAGCCAGAGGGCCGCGTTCACAGTTTCCTCGCGTGACTAACGAACGCCCCTGCACACGTGCGTTCAGACAGTCAATGCGCCGAGCGCAGTGTGGCAAGTACACAGACATGACCTACTGTACTACTGAGTTATCCAGATATCCCCTCTCGAGCGCCCACATCTAGTTCGTACCTTGTGCCGCTAGGGCCGTAACCTACGAGCGGCGTGGCGCTAGCCAGCACCCGTTCGCTGATATCAGCTGCAGCATTTGTGGTCACATTTTGGCCAACAGGGCACTCATATAGTGCAATTATTATCCATGAATGCAAAATAAGTCAGAAATAAATACACTATAAGGCGTTCCGATTTTTTTTTTTTTGCAAATAAATGGCTGCAACACCACATAGGCTGTTCTACACTACGAGTCTGCGGGTTCCCATGTTCGTCAACCATGTGCAATAATTACCGTATTTTCCGGTGTATAAAGCGCACCTTTGTATAAGACGCACCCCCCAGTTTTATCAAGTTTTCATGCAAAAATTAATATATAAGACGCACCGGTGTATAAGACGCACCTACATTCACTCACTTTCCGCAAAGAAACTTCATAACGTGCAGTTGAGCGAGCATTGTAAAATGCCGTACTTACGTTTCTGAGCGCCAGTCCGTAAGAAAACTTATACTACACCGAACTTGTGAGAAAAAATAATGCGCCCCCATCTGAAACGTTCCGCACGACTGCAGGAAAACATTTTATTCCTCAAAGCCCTCAAAGTCCTCGTCCTCCGACGCGCTTTGGAATAGTTCAGCGAGCTCTGGCGGCAGTGACGCTGGGACTTCCTCTGTTTCCTCTTCGGAATCGCTGCTGCTGCTGCTGTCGTCGTCGAGGCCAGGGGCTGAGGATGCTAGCAGGCCTGCCTTGCGGAACCCCGCAGTTACGGTGGCCTGTGACACCGCACACCAGGCTTCGCGCACCCACTTTGCGACCTCGCAAAACGAAGCACGCCTCATGCGTCCAGTTGCGGTATAGCTATGCTCGCCGTCCGACATCTATGACTCCCACAGGCGCCGCAGAATAGCCTTGAAACTGCGGTTCACCGAGATGTCCAACGGCTGAAGCATTTTTGTCATCCCGCCTGGGATAACCGCAGCGGTGCAGTTTTTTGCCTTGATGCGCTTCAAAGTGAGCTCCGTTATATGCGCCCGCATGCTATCCAATACCAGGAGGCCCTTCTTCGCATGAAAGAAACCGTCCGGTCGCTTAGAAAAGCATTTTTCAAGCCACTTGCCCATCATCTCTTCGTCCATTCAGCCTTTCAAGTTCGTTTCTATGACGACACCAGGCGGGAAAGACTCTTTCGGCATCGTCTTCCGCTTGAATATAATCATTGGCGGAAGTTTTTGCCCGTCGGCGCAACATGCCAGCACAACCGTGAAGTGTGCTTTTTCGTGGCCGGTAGTTTTGATGGTGACAGACTTGTCACCTTTCGGTCCCACACTCCTTTCCATTGGGATGTCAAACGTAAGTGGCACCTCGTTCATGTTTATTATATGGCTGTTGCCGATGCCATCGTCTTCAATGGCTTTCTTAACGAAAGCCTGGAATCTTTCAAGCTTGTCCTTAAAATCTGCTGGCAGATTCTGGCACATGCTTGTGCGGGCCCTCATCGCCAGCGCTTTGCGGCGCATAAATCTGGAGCACCAGGACGGCCCGCCAACAAAATCAACGGCGCCCACCTCCTTAGCTAGCGCCTGCGGTTTGAGACACAGCTGCACCGTTGACATCGCCCTACCTTGGGCACGCTGCTCCAGTATCCATGAGTGCAGACGTCCCTCAAGGTCTGGCCATCGTGCTTTCTTGCCGCGGTCAGCTTTCTTGTCACTCTTCATGGCCTGAAGCTTAGCAGTCGACTGTCGCCATGTGCGGACCATCTTCTCCGTGACGTCGAAATGACGGCCCGCTGCCCGGTTTCCGTAGTCCTCTGCATACTTCACAGCAGCAAACTTAAACTTCGCCGTGTAACTTTTCCGTTTAGCTGGCATACTGCAGGTGAAGGTAACAAAGGCGCGGACCAACCGAACGAATGAAGTTGCAAATGGCGACTAGTCCAACTCGCTGAACGACAGCGTAGCGGTGGTAGCGGCAGTAGCGGCCGAATCCGAACCAAACCGCCGAACCCGTCGTGCACCTATCGCCATCTTACGCCGATTTCACTCACTGAGTACAGCTCTCTATGGTACAGCCTCCGAAACTCGCGCAGCTTCAGTGAGCTGAGAACTTGCACGACGACATACTTTTTTAAATTTTTCCGTTTTATGTACTTTGGTTTTGTTTTAAAACTGTAGTACCGGCACGTTGAGTGTTCGTTATTATAATTATGATGCATAATTCGCATTGGACACTCTAGTGGTTAAAAAAAAAAGACTAATGAGCATCAACACGAGTTTCTCCCAAAAAACTACCAAAAAAAGTGCGTATAAGACGCACCGTTGTATAAGACGCACCTCCGAAAATTTTGAAAAAAAAACCACGTCTTATACACCGGAAAATACGGTACTTTAAAAACACTAAAGTACAATAACAATTTCCATGAGAGTGAAAGCTCAACGTATGACATCTAAAATGACAATATTACAACAGCAGTGCCCTACTTACCAAGAAATTAAGGTAAATGCACAAGAATACATGCGCTGCAGTAGGACATTCTCAAAATAATTCCGACTACGTCAGATGAACCGCCCACAATTATTCACAAGTAATCGAACTAGCTGCACTAAATAAAACCCTTTCCGTGCATCAAGGGACGTAATAAAATGCTGCTTGTTCATTTCTGTTTGATTCATGAAAAAAAGAACCGCTGGACGTTACTATGAGTAATGGCGCGAGTGGTTCAAAAGTCTAATTTTCGCATGGTTAAACTGGACAGGTCGTGCCATCTAGCGGGGCCCAGCTGAACGAATAACACATCTGCCATCTTTGAGCGAATGGCAGGAAATTGTTGAATAGTCATTGTTGCTGCTGTGGCTTCCGCTACTCGTTCTGCTGCTCAGCGAGCGCGCAGTTAAGCTGGGCAACGTTGTGCACGGCAACAGTGACGCGAGACGTTCCGTTTGGGCAGATAATTTTAAATGTGCGGGCCCTTAAAACGTGATTTTATTTCAAAATAAGCACTTCCTTGGCACAAAAGAAACACTACACGGTTGCTGGACCGCCATTTCAACAATCAACATCGTCTTAATAGTTGCTTTTAGTGTCCCTTCAATCGCACGGAATAGCTTACTTGACCAGCCTTCCAAGTTTGCAGAAATAGTCGCATATGTGCCGGTAGTTCATCACAGAATGCGGGAGTTCTTACTCTAGCACCTATCAAACAGTCGTAGAGTAGCAAACAAACAGGTTATAGGTAGCATTACCTACCGCGAGCAGTTAAACGAGAGCTGGGACGCGCGCTCCCATAGGAACCCTGCCACCAGGGCAGGTCAGGAGTACAGTAGGTCGTGTACACAGTACTGCTCTCAAACAAGTAGCAACACATTATTGCCTGCGGCAACACCAAAAATGCAGTACAGCACCCGTCGCAAAAAGGCAGCAGGAAAGCAAAAGAGGCTTATTTACGCCAAAGGCGAAAAGTACAACACAAAGGGTGCCATGAGCACGCCTCTATGGGCAAAACTGATTCACGGCGATATGCTGCTGAGGGAAAGCGGGTCCTCGTGACTATGCTGCGTTCCTCTCAGAATCCATGATCGCAGCGCCCGATCCCTCAATCGAGGGCAAACCCCGCTCGCGTTAGCTTCGAGAGGTATGGGTCGGCATAGTAGGACCACGTGCAAGGACACCGCATCGCTCTTCGGCATAGCGTTCGGAAGGGGCAACGATAGACAAGCGTTCGCCGCGGGTGCAAGTCGTCGTTAGCGAAGTTTGAGCAAGCTTTAAACAAAGGGAGCCGGCTGATGGTAAAAAAATGTGTGCTCACCCTTCGTCGTCCGGAGAGTTTCTAATTGACTACAATCAAACCACGTTATAACGAAGTTAAAGGGGAGCTGCAATTATTTCACTATATCTATTATTTTGTTATACCAATTATAACAGTTTGCGGCAATGCATGCTCAGATGGGCGCACACTTATAAGCATCCGAAGAAGGAAACGGCCTCGCGGCCCGATGTAACGCTACGCGACCACGCGTGCGACGGATAATAAATAGAAGACAAATATTTTATCTTGCTCAATGCGCACACTGGCTATTTTATTAGCCGCTAGACCAAACTGAGAAGAAGTCTGTGATGCTCGTTTGATTCGGACATCTCAAGCGAAGGACTTCCTTTTGCGGCGGTGGCCATCACGTTCATGCCATTTTCGCCGTCGTTCTGGGCGCCTAAGAAATGGCGTAGGAGGTCGACCGCATCAAGCGCCTGCGACGAGGTCAGCGCGACGAACGCATGCGAGGCCATGTCGTCTTCGTCGTCCCTTGCGTCGATCTGTCCAGTGACAGCTGCGACGATAGCATTGTCGGTAGGCTCCTTCGTGGTCACCGCGTCGGCATCAGTTTTGACATAATCGCAGAAAGTCAACTGCCGCAACAACACCGGCATCACACAGTGCTTTGCACGACGTTGAAACTTCGTCCACAGTAGTCTCATCACACACGGCACTAGTGGAGTCGCACGTAGTTACTTCGCACGAGGCATGTCGAAAACAGCTGCCTATTGTGCTATGTAGCGGAAACGCTTGTCCACGCGGCTTGCAGCAATTCAATAGCCATGTATAGGTCCACTTTAGTTTCTCGCTGCAAACTCATGTTCAGAAGCAAGCCATCAACCAAACGTTTGTGGTAGCCTGCTTTGAAGGACATAATTATCCCTTGATAAAGCGGCTGGATGAGGGAATTACAATTGGGTGGCAAAAACAAAAGTTCAATGTTGCAAAGTTCAACAGTTGTGTGGTGGGCCGTGCAATTGTCTAGTATTAAGCACACCTTGCGGTTATGATTACGCAGTTGCTCGTCCCAATCCTGCAACCATTCCTCAAAGAAGTCTCGCGTCATCCACGCTTTGCTAATCGAGACATATCGCACCTTCATATTGCGCTTCCCTTTGAAGCATTGAGGCGATGCACTTTTCCCTATGACAAACGCTGGCATCTTCTCCTATCCATCCAAGTTCGTGCAGAGCAGCACAGTGATTCTTTGCTTGGTGTGCTTCCTGCCGTGACATAGTTTACCTCTGGGTGACAAAGCTTTATTAAGGAGCATTTGAAGAAAGAGCCCAGTCTCACCGGCATTAAAAATGTCCTTGCAGGCGTATTTTTCTTCCACTGGGCCAAAACTTTCTTTCACCCACGCTGCTGGCGATTCGGCATCAACGGAACGAGACTCACCCACTCCCGTTCTTACAACGATGTCATGCCTCTCCCTGAAACGCTGTAGCCAGCCAGCACTAGCGACGACATTGCCATGGCCCATTATGCAGGCAAAATCTCTTGCCTTTCTCTGCAAAATTTCTCCACTTATTGTCATATTCGCCGCTCTAGCGTTAAGAAACCATTTGTACACAGCATCTTCGACTGACTTGAACGCTGCAGTTAGCAGCTTCTTGCGGCTGCTTTTCACACCGTGGGTAATGGTATTTGTGATCACTTCATGGCTGGCAAGAATGGTCGACAATGTGCTCCCCGCAATGCCGAAGTCTTGGTTGGGCCACCCAAGATTTCTTCGTCTTCGAGTCGACAGCCTTTAATATGGCTGCCTTTTGCTCTTACGATAGCGTTTTTCGTTTGCGCTTTCCCAAGCCTTCATCCATGGCGACGTGACCACACACAGGAGACCACAGTCAGCAGATATCCATCGTCGAAGAGCATGTGCACTGTGCAAACACGTTGACAAGCCTCGCGAGTGACCACGACTGCCGCCTGCGCAGCAGGGAGACAGGCCTGGCGCGAACTGGTTCTTAGGTGAGAGAGACATCGCCTTGTAGCGCGGCAAAGTGGTAGGTGTTGAGTGCCGCGGCGCCGCTTTTCGGTCATCTGACCCGCCTAGCGGTGCTCCCTCGATCCTCTCCGCTGGCTGTGCGAGAAGGATGGCTCTCTCGGCCGTGCGTGGTGTGGCTGTAAGGTCGGCGCGAGAGTTTTGAAAGACACGCACCGAACGAGCGTCGAATTCCGCAAAAAATGATATGCTTAACACGCTGCGGTCAGTCTTTTCTTTTTATAGACTATTTGATAGACTAATTTAGTTCATTCTATCCATTTACCGGTCAATTCCACTTCGTTACAACAAGGTTTAAAATGCATAGTTCTCAATGGAGCTTTTAGGGAGAATTCCATTTACTTTGTTATATCCATTATTTCTTTATATCCCGTAACGTTATATCGAGATTTGAGTGTAGTCCCAATGCATGCACTATTCAAAAATAGTTTTATGTAACAGATAATTAGATTTACCAATGTTTAATCTAGTCGAGTTTGACTGTACGAGCATTACTTTTATTGACACGGTACTCACAGATTGGAATGCGACCTTATAGTTATTTAGTTATTATAACGACTACTACGAGCAAGTGCGTGGAATAACCGTGTCGCGTTAATGCAAAATTTCGCCGCTAAATGCTGCTTTACATGTAAGTTGCTCATAGTAAAAAATTCGCATTACTTTCAGTTCAGCGTAATACAGTCGAACACCAATATATCATCTAACATGTAACAAATCACTGTGTATATATATCGAACTTAATATTCCTTTAAAACATAATTTAACATGTAAAATCTTTCTATATTAAACTATCATTATAGAGTAGACTCCCAGTAAACTGAAATCTTTTAAATGCAATTGCTGTTTAAATGAAACTTTTGCTTTAACATGTTTGGTTTCACACTTTAATTCTGCTCCCCCCTGATACCTCTCAGTAAATAAAACATATTACTGGTCCCTTCAGGTTACGTCTAAGAGTCCACTGTGAAAAACTTTGTGATCCCCTTAAAACTCTACGTATCCGGGTTCGAATTTACTCGGGCGTTAGAGCCGCAGACAACTGTAGATCGTCTGCACCCACTTGCTGCGTTGCAGCGATGGCCTGCGATGCCGCCGCGGCGATGGCGTTGCTCCCCAGGCCGTAAGTGAGGGCCGACGGCGGGATGAGCAATCGGTCGGCGGGCGCCAGTGCCGCCGTGCCCGCGGTGGCACCCACGGCAGCAGCCATGGGCCGCCCGCCGGACACTTCGCCAGCCAGAGGGAGGACCCGCTCCGTGGCCTGGCGCTTCTCGGGTGGCTGCCCGCTGCTGCTCATCGAGGTACCGCCCAACGATGTTGCGACGTGCTTTCGTTCTGCGCAGTGCAAGAAATGGGAGTTGCCGTCATCAGCAGATGCAATTGCAGAGGTTTCAAGAAAGTTCTATGAGAAGTAAAAAAAAAGATAATAAAGGCAGCTTTCACTAGTGGTGCCAAGCTTGAAGTGCTGAGATGTACAGCCTTCTTTGCATCTCTTTCCTGTTCTTTTTTTTCCCAATCTGTTCTGTCTCAGTTCATTTCTTTCTTTCCTTTCTGTATTTATATCTTCCTCCTTCTATCTCTTTCTTTCCATCTCACTCTCTCTGCACTCATTCTCTGCCCCATCAGAGTTATTCAATGCTATGCCAGACATATAGGCACATTTGTCCTAGTCTCAAAGCAAAAGAGGAAGAAGAGTGCGCACGCCAGTTCATGATAGTTTTCGATTTTGAGGACTAACGCATAACGAAAATCTCAATAGCTCCACATTAAAATAAGCTCTATGGATTTAACCAAGCTTTAGAGCAAACGAAATTGCTAAATTAAAGAAAAAAGGTACCACATGCATTTCCCCCCATCTCCACTCCTGCATGGCGACTACGCTAGCAATCACAAAGCCACTGTGCTCTGATATGATGTGTTTGCTTGTTACGCGACGCTTTGGTGTACTTCGAGGTAAGCTTAAATTAGGGAGACACTAAAAAATACACAAAACTAGTGTAAAGTGTAGAGTATTCATAAAAAACTGTTAGGCTCAGGTATATAGCATAGGCTTGCTGAATAGCAAATTTAAGTTTTGAAGCAAATTCGAAAAAAATTGCGATTGGTATGCTTGTGGGAATAGTACATTTTAGGTTTGAAGCCAATTTGAAGCAAACTGTGATTCTTGTCGAATAATTTCGAATCAAATTCAAATAGTATACATATCACATATTTTAAAGGGAAGTGAGCATATTTATCACGACCTAACTTGTGCAATATATTAAAAAAAAATTGAAACATGGCTTGTACAGATGCCATTTTTTTTTTTAAGGAAGTCAAAACAACTTTAATAGTAGAAGACTTTAATGTTCATGAGAAAGTAGGAAAGAACTTGTAAAATATAATGTGTTGTAAAGTTTGCTATACTTAGAACATACGAGCAGGTATAAAAAATCAATGCGAGCGTAATATGCCCATTTAAACCTTCAAGTCTGTAGACAGCGTGGCAGTGTAAATGTCTCCTGGACGGATGTTTTCACAGTTTAGCACTTTAGTGCAGTGAAGCCAACTTAAAAAAAAAATAAGTTAAAGGAGCTTTAATATACATTTAGAAGGGTGCTTTAACGGCTAAGTACTCCTCCACTGTAGTGAAACTAGCTTTCCGGGAGGTTGCATGCAGACTAATATACACCCATTAATTCATTTCGAATACTTAGAAATCTTCGGTAATTAAAATTCGAATCAAAGTGAATTCAAATACTGTTAATATTCATTTGAATATTCAAAGCATTGAAATATTTGCACAAGCCTAGTGATTTCGTTTGAATAATTGTGAAACGAGTACAAATGGTATAATTCGCATCTTATCAATAAAAATGAGCATACATATTTGTCACATCCGAACTAACCTGCACAATTTATATATATGTATATATATATATATATATATATATATATATATATATATATATATATATATATATATATATATATATCGAAACATGGCCTGTGCAAATGCCACTTTTTCGTTTCAAAGGAAGTGATAACCTGTAAAATTCGTTATGTTTCAAAATTTACTACACTTAGCACATATAAATTGGCACATAACATGCTTTTAAACTAAAAAAAGAAAGAATAGATGTGAGGGTAACAGGTTCATTTAACCTTGAAGCGAGGTTTCGAAACAGTGTGGATTTTTACTCCAAAAATGCGTTCACAGTCTGGCACCTCTCTACTGTAGCGAAACCACTTTTACAGGGGAATTTCATGCAAACCAATTTACATTTTTTCGTTCCTTTCAAATACAATATTATTCCTTCGAATAGTCTGATGTGCTTGAATATTTGCACAAGCCTAATACAGCAGCATTAGGTGTGTATTATTAGAATGGAAAAGGAATGTCAAGGTTAGATTTCTTGCTTAATTAAAATCAATGTTACAAGTTCATATAGCACATTAGCAAGACACACATTTTCAAGTACATATTTTTTTCATGTTTAAGCAGTAGTAACACAATACAAGTTTTCAGAATGTGTTAAGTTCACTCATGTAATCTTTTAGAGCGTACCGTACAGTTTGAGTAATACTACTGAGGGCTTGCCATTAGGGGATATTTCTGTAGCACCATTTCACGAAATCTCAATTTTACAGCAGTTTGGCTCAAGCAAGCTTTAAGCAATCTGAAGGAACTGATTTCACATACGCTTCGAAGTACTTTCACGGGTACGTTCTAATTTCGACACTTCAGTAGTCACGGAACAACCAACCACTACAAAAAATCTGTGAACACAAATCCGGGATATTGCCGGCTCAATGAAGGATTATATGCTGATAAATAACATCTTTCAAGGTGTATCACTCATTCCTCCCAATATGCAGAGCTTTCCAACAGGACCAGTCTTGATCCTAAATATGCAAGTGGTTTATTTCGTACCCAGTCCTCACAGGGGCAAATAGACACCATGAAAAGTGCAAAAAGGCCACTTTTCCACCAGACGGCTCTAGCATTTGGCAAGAACGGCTCCACAAGAACAACGTACTATATGTTTCGCATTGCAAGAACTAAAAGTGCAAAGGTGGCTTTCTCTCTTACCTATTATTCACTCCCCTTTTACACCCCATGACGCCACCCTGGATTTCCTTATAGAATGAAGAAATTAAAGCCTTTCCTAATCTCAAACTGTGAAGAAGAAGATGTGCCTGCAGCGAGCAGCATCGCCAACGCCCGGCTCTCTCGTCTCGTGCTTCGGCTCACTGCTGTGCCGGTCTTTGCTGCCTTGCCGTTGTCGTTAACTACTAATAAACCTCTTCACAAAACCACTATCTCTCTCATTTTGATACTACATACTGTCCAAAAATTACGACGGAAATGGTCTACTCTAGTTGTAGCCTTGTACCACTTGCACAGATTTAAAAAAATAATTTCGGGAGCCCTTTATCGCATAGTATGCGGACATACGAGAGAGACACTTTCATGAATGAATACCACTTTTCATTAATTCACTGCGCCAATCGTAAACCTGTAAAAATATATCTACTTAAATTTATAAACTTTACACAACATTAAGAACAACTATTGGATTTGATTTTAATGCAGCCATTTCACTCAAACTACCTTTCTTGTTGGACTTTGTTGGGGCTATAGCAGCACAGCCCCGACATCATCACCAGATTACCACCCAGTTGCAAATGGGGAGCGACCAAAAGGGAGCACAAGATCCTTCCAAAGCACCCAAATCTTATCACAGCAAGATGCATCTTACACGAAAATAAATTCGTTATATCCGAAAATTCATTTAGAGGGTATGTTACTAACAATGTACCTATTGCAATACTATTTTTAAATTACTTATTTATAACCAATATTTCGTTATATTGGTGTTCGTTATATCGGGGCTTGAGTGTATTATACCCATGCCACACGGGCAGAGAAAATGGCATTTACCTTCTTATGCCTTCAAATTGAATGTCATTCGTGTAGTGCCACAAGGATGAATGAAATGACATCCGCCCAAATGCCATTCGTCACCTAATGCCATCACCAGAACTCATTCGAGTGAAAAATGCGTACTCTCGACGGTACAGTTGACGAAGTAATTGTATAAAACGACATTTGATTCGACTGGAAGGAAACTTTTCCCGTATTTTATTTACACTAATCACTTAAACAAGTGCCTTCAGCAGGTAGAAGCTGCAAAATAAATGTGACAGGTGCCATTTTCTTTTTGCACTGCGGACTAGCTTTGGCTCAAGTTGCTACATGGTCGGTTACAACGTCGTGAAACAAAGAAACGAACGAAACCTAACGGCAGCGTAATGCGCTTGTTTACACATTTATTTATTATCTTATGTGTACGAAGCTTGTAAATGCTCGTTTATTTTTTCATTGCTACTCACCCAATGCTCACGAGGAAGGTGTTGCCATCGACATCACCAAGTCAAATGTCATTCGCTTTGGACATGTAGCAGCACCGCCGAAAAAAATGTCATTCGGGAACTGAATGCCTTTGCTACCAAATGTCATTTTCTATGCCTGTGTGGCACGGGTATTACAGATCCGAGGATCACTTACTTTCAGCCTTGACAGTGGATGGTGGGGGCTTGTCCAACTCCAGGGACCCTAAACGGACAGAAAACGCACCACATAAGCACTACACGTTAAACTGAAGCACAAAAGAGCTGCAACGATATGTGAGTGGCCGTTCAGCACATATAATGTGGCAAAGAATTCCTTCATTCGTTTTGTACTGTTTGGACAAGTTGACCGATTCAACGGCTAGGAGTTGAACACCTCCTCATTGCTGTTTCCACGTGAGCGCAAACAAATTTAGAGAGTGCTGGAATGCATGTGCGCAATTGTGCAGGACAATGCAAACTAAAGGACCTTTTTTTTGCAATTTCCTACAAGATGTGGAATTATAAACATTTACTACTCCCACGTTTCGCTTGCGACTATAATGCGAATTCCTCGCAGAAAAAAAAAAATTTTACATGACCAATCTATACTATGAAAAATGAGGCATGTCCTCACAAGGATACCCTGTAATAGTTTTGACTCCTCGAGGTTTTTCAACATGTGCCTAAATGTAAGTACATGGGCCTTTTTTTGCATTTTGCTCCCATCAATATGCAGCCACTGTGGTTGGGAATCAAAACCAAGCCTTTGTGCTTTGCAATGCAAAACCCCGGCCACTAAGCCAGCATGGTGAATTACTTCATCTTCTTTACTTAATTACATTACCTAATCAGGATCAATGTAATCTTCATTAACACTTTCATCGCCACTCCCGAGTATACTCATCCAGCCTGCTTTGCACTCGCGACGCAACTCTTCTAAAAGAAAACAATGTGGGTGTGTCCCGTCATCCACAGGGAGGACATATGATCAAAAGTATAACTTGCAATACTTTCGACAACAAATAGAACGCATGTTTCTATGAGTGTTTCGGTTCGTGCGTTCTTGTCAGTGTCTCAGCAGTGCGGCCATTGCAGGTCGGCATGCCACATGCATGCGTGGTCTAACGAACAAAGAAATTCAGGAGCTTCTGATGTGTCTGGACTCTGACGGAAGCAGATAATTGTAGCTCTTCACTCTGGATTAGGGGCTAAATACTTTGTTAATAAGTGAATTGCTTGCAACTTTTAACTTGCTTGTTATGAGCGCAACTTTTTATTTGAAGCGATAGCGCTAATAAAAATGTGTACATGTTGTGGAGAGTAATTACTGCATCCCTAATTCCACACATAACATTATTAAAAAAAAATAGGCATATACTGTGAAGCAGTGCGAAAAAAAAAAACAGCAAAAAAACATAACACTGAACGGATTGAAGACAAGCTAGAACACAGACCTCAAAAACTGATGATTTATGCATGCCTTTCTAAGCCTGTTCTTGTTTTCTAAACAACAATCATGCTCAAATGGACACTAAAGGCACATAATTTTTCTCAGAGTGAAGATGACACCTCTAAAATGTTTAAAATGTCCATAATATATGCAAACCTCAATGAAAACCAGCACATAATAAAGACAAAGAAGGTGCAAGAAATGTTAATTGTACTACTCTAAGTGTATTTTAGTAATCTAAAGGTCGCAAGTTCGGTCCCTGTCAGTAGCAAGCCGACGTCTCGCTTACTTTCTTCACCTCTATATGGCAATTATGGCAAAAAATTTAAAAGAGTACTGTTCACCTCTCCTATACTTTCCTTTGGCTTTATTATCTGCTGCTTTTCGTTAAGGTTGTATGGGCGAAACTAGCCCTAGCAAATTCCCTTCCATAATTCAACATTACACATAGCAGCACATCAATAATAGAGAAATCTAGGTATATGCAGGGCACAATTTTCACTTCCAGTAAGACATTCCGGTATTCTGCCCAACTGCGTGGCAGACACTACGTACAAGTAAATCCCAAGCTTTCAGACTACAGATGATATAACAGAGTACTGCAATGCATTAGAAAATGGAATAAAATGCAACTACTTCATTTCAGTTCAATTTGCTGAAAAAGAAAAGGGACTTCTCGACGTTACTCTTGACACGAACACTTTGTCTATAAGTTCCATTTTTCGTCACTTTAGATGGTCTGTCTACTACAGCATTGGCTGTAGGGCAGTAAAAATGGGCATGTCAAATTCTACGTCACAAGCCCATCCTTGAAGGCTGGCAAGCTTGAATGGCACCAACAGCATGTGGACTGCTAAAGTACTATTCCTCCTTTCAACTAAGCATCTGCTTGGCCCGAATGAAGCACTACGAGGTTACTGCAATGCAATTTCAATAATCCATGCCAACTTAATATTTGGCTTTACCACACAATCTCGAGCAAGCCACCTTTTCACAGTGAAAGATACCGTAATTACTCGAATCTAATGCGCACCTTTTTTCCGGTTAAGCTGGTTCATAAATCGCATGCGCGTTAGAATCAAGTACGAAAAAAAAAAAAACGAATACGGTCATTCTATTGCCACCGGCATTTCCAAAATGGCCGCCCCCTAAATGCGTCGGCATGGCGCGTCGGCCATTTATGCCTATGTGTTTTCCATGTGCGGCACTTCGTACGTGTGCTGAGGAGTTCGTCCTCTTGTAGTGCATTAGCATCGACGGCATGGAAGGGCAGACTCCAAAAACTCGAGTGCACCACGATGCCGCTTTTAAAAGAAAAGTCATCGCCTGTGCAGAAACGGACGGAAATCGGGCCGCATCGCGGTCGTTCGGAGTTTCCGAAACGTGCGTGCGGGACTGGCGGAAACAAAAGCAGAAGATTGTCGACAGCAAAGCTTCACGCAAAGGCTTCAGTGAACCACAGCAGGATCGGTTTCCGCAAATTAAAGAGCTGCTTGGCGAGTATGTGCTTGAGCAGCGAGCGGCCCGTGACGACAGAACTGCTCCAAGTGCGGGCTATGCAATTAGCCTTAGAAAAAGGTCTAATGCGGAGCCAGTTTAAAGCGAGCAGGTGCTGGCTAACTAACTTTATGAAGAGGAAAGGCTTTTCCCTCCGAAGGGGAACGGGCATATGCGAAAAGTTTTGCGGAGGAGTACGATAAAAAGCTTCACAGTTTTCACAGGTTCGTCCTAAACTTGCGGCACAACAACGGCTACCTGCTTGGGCAAACCGGGAATGCCGATCAGACGTCTCTTTACTTCGACATGCCTAGTACCACAACCGTCGAAAAGAAGGGGGCGAAGCAAGTTCGCGTGCTGACATCGGTCCACGGTAAACTACAGTGACGGGAATGCTCTGTTACACGTCAGATGGGCACAAGCTTCCCCCGTACCTCATATTTAAATGGAAGACGCTCACGAAAGGAGTCGTTTTTTCAAGTGATGTGATCGTGCGGGCCGGCAAGAAAAATGGGTGCGCGTTGCTATCGATGCCTTACTCTTTTTTTTTTTCGTCGTGGAAATCGGGTGCGCGTTACAATCGAGGGCGCGGTAGAATCGAGTAAATACGGTAATCGGAAAAGGTCTGGAGGGGGGGGGGGGGGGGGTCGCTCAGCTGTGGAGCAGAATTCGAGATGGCAGTGATAGAAGCCCTCAAGGAGGATGCACACCTGTGCTTTTAATGAAATTATTTATTGAAAAACGCATGCATTTACCGTTTCTACTGATCCAGAGGAAACCCTCATGCGAAATTTGAGGTGTCGGGACAAGAGAGGAAAGACATATATCTAAAGACGGAACTGGGGTCCCCGAGACCCTGCAGGTTTCTGCTGCAGTTTCCACTGCTGCAGGTTTCTGTACCAGAGAGCAAACTTTTAAAAATGACAGAAGGGGGAGCGGGGTGGTAATTGCTCGAATTGAGATTCTTGCTCGAAATTTTACGGTAGTGTTGAAGGCTACACATTTCAGAAAGGTGAGTCAATCCCTTCAAGAAGAGCACGCCAGCTTTTGCTTGAATTTTCAGCTGTTTTTGGTGTGACCTTTCAGCCGTTTTGGTGTTAAGCGCAACTGTGTGCTTGTAGAGCCCAAAGAAGGCAAAGCGCTTTCCGAGACTCGGTGTATGTATAATACTTTATAGGCTCCCCCCCCCCCCCCCCAAAGATCAGATGACAGTGCTGTGTCACACTTGTGTGGCGACTTTATCGTTGTGTTGTGACACTCCCTTATGCTACAGATCAGCAATGAAGAAGTGCAAGAAAAAAGAAATAAACAAAGATATAGTGCTCTTACGCCTCTCGAGGACCTCCGTGATTCCCGCGTTATCTGCTTTCCAGCTCCATTTTGAATTTTTGGAGCTCCTGGTCCAGGCGTCGCAGGTAACGGTCCACCTGAGCCACAGTTGAATACACACTGTCAGGATAACAATAATAATTGTTGAGGTTTAATGGCCGAAAACATAATATTACTATGAGGCATGCTCTACTGAAGGGCTCTGAAAATGCGGCTCATTTGGCATTGTTTAGTGTTGCACTGACGTTGCACAGTGCACAGGCTTCTAGCATTTCAACTCCATCAAAATTTGATCACCAGTATCAAGATCAAAGCTGCGATTTCCAAGTCGGCCGCCGAGGCCGTCCGGTCAGGCACAACAGAATAGAGGTTCTTCATACTTACTTTATCTTAAGCTATGGGGCCACGCGCTGTCATATAATGCAGGCAATGAAGTGAAAAAAAAAATTAACGAAATTGGCAAGAGGCCAGTTAGCCTACGCTTGCTTGAAAACACACTAACTTGATGACAGCACAGTAGTTTTTCAGCATTTCCAAACTCAACAGATTTCAGCCGGTGTTTCTATGTGAAAAGAAGACTTCTCAACTACCCACGCATTGCACAGAAACTATTCGTGAAGAAATTGAAAGCTTCAATTGAGCACACGCACAAATCAATAAGGTGATACAGTCAAACACATTCAGCCTAAATTGAAAATCCCAACACAGTAACTAAGTACCATGAGAACAAGGGATGTTAGAAGATATCAGGCAACAGGTAGACACCAGCTGCAAAATAAAGCTCAGTTTTTAAGTTATCAAACCTATACATGTCAGAATGGATCAACGGTGAGAAACACGAAATTATAGTTTATAGTACTGCAGAATCTGTTCAAAAACATTTTTTGGCAGAAAGTGGTTACGAATGCTACCAGTACACAAAGCCACTCTCACAACACAACCAATTGAGCATTTCTGAAAATCTGTTCGAAAAGTAGTGAGAGTTATAAGCAGCAGTCTACTTGTGATTATAAAAAAAAAAGAATGCAACAACTCACCAGGTCGTAAATCTGGTTTGCTATCTGCACCTTCTCATCCGCATCTTCGAGTGCCTGTAATAATCCTGCGGCATCAGTAGTGCGACAATGAACCATGGCCGAATCTCGCAACATCATTCGGCAACAAACATGGCACACTACAGCACAAGCAAACCACGAGAGTGCGGTATGGCACTTTCTACATGAAAGTCCTTTGATAAAAGAAGTGTGGATTGTCTTATCCTGTCAGGAGCGGTGCTCAGAGATGAAGAGACCACCTTTCTAATCTTGTCGAAGTCCATGTCTCGCTGTTCCGGCTTCATTTTTCGGGCATTTGCAAAGAACTGTTTCACTCGTTCGTCCAAGCTGTCCATTGCATCTGAAGAAGAAAAAAAAAGAAAGGAACCTTCAAGAACAGTGAATGTCAAGTTGATACTTAAAAATGAGCCATGACATGTGCATATCTTTATTAGCTTTCGTGACCCCTATGTCCTGCAATAACTGATCGCAGCATTTTTATGCGTTTTTTCTTGCTATCATAACTAAACACCTTGTTTTCTTTTTATACCACTTTGAAGGTTCTACTTGTCGCACCCTGCTCTGCCCACCCGCTCATACTTCTCCACACTGAGGGCACGGGAGAGTGAGCTATGCCCACAAGACAACTCGGTAAACTGATTTGTTTTTGACAAGAACAAGTCCACGAGTCGTTTCATGATCACAGACTGTTCAATTTGCTGTTTACAGAATATGTCAGCCTTGAATGTAGGTCGGCAAACTTACTCACAAGTAAACTTACTCGGACTCAAATCGACCCACGAGTCTGAACGAGTCCAAAGAGCAAGATATATTTTTTTAATGTGTCTGAATGAGTTCACTTTTTCTTTGCTGACCTAGGTTCCTATATACTCATCTTTAGCATTACTATCAGCCTTACTGGGTTCACATTTATACTCGTGTCTACTCTCACGTATTCCAAAACATTATCGTTTTATATACACTTCAATATTATTTATTCAGAGGCATGAATTACGTAAAGAATGCCTTGACCTCTCCCCCCCCCCCCCTCTTCCAGGGAAGTTCTTGATAATATATTCTAACATTGCTACATCTTTCAAGAAAAGTGTCCTCACACATTTGCTATTGCTCATCACACATATTCAAAGGTACTATATCAAATCGTGCCAAAGCACCGATTACGTGAGGTATTGGTGTTTAAAGAGCATTGCAATATGTTTGAAAAGGCTAATGAACTCGTGATTTGACTCACTCGGATTCGCTCAGACTTGGATTGAGCCGCGAGTCTGGGTGACTAATATTTTGGTGGGCTTAGTAAGAGTCCGGTAGGAGAAAGTTTTCGTGAGGGTGAGTACGAGTGATTCCAGCTCAGGAAAACTTGCGGATTTGAGTGAGCCCTAAGCGCACAATATATTTCACGAGCGAGTCCGAGTAATCTCCTGAATTTTTTCCGACTCCTGGTCTTGAATTTACTTCGCCATGTACTATGTAACGGAAGTCAATACAATGCAACACAGTCAACATAATGAAGCAAGGCTGTCACTAGAGGGGAGTTGTAGGGTTCCGACACGCTCCGAAATATTTCATGCTTTAGCTTCCAGAACGATACTAAAGGTATTTACACGCCCCTCACATAAACAACCAGTCACTAAAGTTCGTCTGTTCTACACATAAACATCGCCCAAAAAATTTGTTGGGTATGACCATGCATGTGGAACAATTTTTAATAGTTCAGCATGCTGCAACACATAATCTTTTATCATTATCACTGTTAAACTTACAAAAGTCGTATTGACTGCAACTTTTGAAAGTTTATGTTATCTATGCAAGCACCAAAACTTGATTCTAGAAACATTTGATACTGCTGGACAGAATGTCAGGTGCACTGTTAAAACATGCCATTTACGCACTTGTAACCACAAGCAGATACCAACGCATTAAATTTGTGTTATTTAGTAGCTCTCTTCATCAGATCTTAGTTTCATACATTAGTTTTTTTGTTAGTAATTTCGATACATGTAATCCAACTGCATTTACTGTGTCTCCCATCTGACCGGTTTTGCTAATGTATAAAAGTAGATTTATGATCGTTGTTCTCTTCCCATTCCTTGCCACAGGGCACTAGGTGCAAATAACTTTTGCACGCACTTTTGAGTTTGTTTTTCGCCTTGCAAGAAATTAACACTACAAAAGTACATCTGTCCATTGTATCAGCACACCAATCTTGAACAAAATGAAATTAGTTTCTATGTACAACTTCCCGTTTCAATCAACTAAGGCAATAAAAGAATAATAACTTTTATTTGCACAACAGTGTAAGCCCTCCAGAGACGTCGCTTGACAGAAAAGAAAAACCCTTACGCGCGTGCATTTGCTAGCCCGTCACCGGACGGAAAATACTCCCGATGTACACAGCATGGATGTTACAGCAATGTGCCTTTTCTTTAAACGTAATATCGTGAAGTTCACGGCAAAATTTACTACAAACACATTACATGCCAAAAATAAACGTATACTACAAAGATAACTAGCGAGATTACGCGTATATGCACAGATTTGGTGTTCTGAGCCGCTGTTTGGGAACTTGTTTCTATTCGTAGATGAACTCGTCTTAAAATATAGTATCTAGTATCTGCGGTAACTGAAGTCTAGGCGGCGGCAGTTTTTTCGCGTGCAGACCGAATTCACGCGTCGTTAGCGAGTGGTGTTCGCACTGCGCGCCGCTCCGTCCGAAATTCGTGCACAGCTCGGAGCGTACTCTGAACTTGCAGGTCCATCTCTCGCATCTCCGTGAACCTGTCCCGAAGTTCCTGAGGCAGGTGCTCGATCACTGCAAAGAGAAACGAAACAGCGAAAATCAGACCAATCATAAGCGTGACTCGAGTTTTGAACGTTTCACTCTTCAAACTTCCACCGCAGACACAGGTTAGAATACGCGCGCTTGGAACGTTCGTATTAAGAGCGCTGGCGGGCGCAGCATTTAAAGCAGCTCGGTAGCGTGGTAATAAAAAAGTCTCGCATTGTACTCACTCTCGAGGTAGTCTTCGAGGTAGAGCATCTTGCTGCTTGGGCGTACGCTTGCCTGAATGAAGTCGGCGACGAAAAGCACGAAGTTTAGCAGTAGGGCGAGCGCGAAGCGGCAATTCACTGCACTCCACAGCCATGTGACGCACTCATGTCGGCAGAGAATCACAACGTTAACCGTGATGCGTATGCGCGGACGGCTTTTTTATTTCTTAGGCCTCGGCGACGACGAAAACGCCCAGTCAGAGGCTCCTGCACATGCGCTACTGCGCGCTGCTCACTGCCAACTGGCGGCCATTTGTTTTCCCGTGGTGTTCCAAAACACGCACGACCATTGGGCGTGACCGCTAGCGTATTTCTTTTCTTTTCGGAACACACGGGTTCACCGCCGGTGTAATGCGTGAGTAATCAGCCGGAGGGTTCCAACGTGTTCCTCGCGATGACCTGAGCGGTGTTCATTGCGGGATATTGGTGTATTCATTGTCTACTCGAAACAACAACACGTTGAAACGTGCTCAAACCAATGTTTTTTTTTTTTCTTTTATGCCGCTATACCTGCATGGCGCTACTGACGCTCTTTTCTCTTCGATCTTCTACGCTTACATGCTTTTCAATGCCTGTTGCAGACTTGAGGGCTCAAGCAAAATGTAAAATGCCCCTGTAGTAGTGTCTTTTATTTATCTCTCTAACGCTTACGGCAGTGTCACCGGCGCACGCCAGACACCGCCACGTGCGCGATGATGCAATATAAACGCGCGCTTTTTGAGACACTGTAGACTCGTTTTGTGAATGCACTAGTGTGAGCCTTTTCCGCAGTTATGTTAAGTCTACGTCACGCACGTAGACAGATATCCAAGCATTTTCTTAATTTAGCAAAGAATGCTGACTGGCAATAACGCTTTCTCGTACTAGGAATCAAATAGTCGGTATATTAAATCAATGTGGGAATCACTCCCATGGACATGCAGACGATATCCAGTT